>CM076581.1:912321180-912784091 GCA_034641835.2 Pinus albicaulis
AGCCATTAAGGAATGGAAAGTCCCCACAACCATAAAGCAGTTGCGAGGATTTCTCGGGTTAATAGGGTATTATCGCAAGTTTGTTAAGAATTATGGGAGAATAGCAGCACCTCTAACAACATTATTGAAGAAAGATGCATTTTCATGGACTCTTTGAAGCAACTAAGGCCTTTGAACATCTTAAAGAGGAAAATATGCCTAGCTGAATAGCAGCTACGCTGGGACTTCTGGCCTTTATTATGGAGATGTGATGCCTCAGGAAATGGAATTGGTGCTGTTTTAATGCAGGAAGGAAGACCCATTGCTTTTGAAAGTCGTCCAATCAAAGGAAAGTATTTACAAAACCTATTTATGAGAAGGAAATGTTAGCAATACTACATGCACTAAAGAAATCGCAAACTTACCTAATGGGAAGGCACTTCAAGGTAAAAAATGATCATGATAGTCTTAAGCACTTTTTGGAACAAATACTATCTTCAGAAGAGCAGCAAAAATGGGTCACAAAAACGTTGGGTTATGACTTTGAAATAATCTACAAAAAAGGGAAGCTTAATGTTGTTGTAGATGCACTCTCAAGAAAGAATGAAGAGGTGGAAGCATTTCTTTGTGCCATTTCTATTATGCAACCAGATTGGATAACCGAAGCAAGAGATGAATGGAAGAAGGACAAAGAAGTATGGACACTCATTCAAAAATTGCAACAAGATCCTAGTACATCTGATACATTTAGTTGGAAAAATGATTCTTTATGGTACAAAGATCGCTTATATCTTTGTAAGAATTCCCAACTAAAACAAAAGATTCTTCTGGAATTGCACACTTCTCCTTTAGGAGGACACTCAGGATTTTTAAAAACTTACCACGGGGTGAAGAAAGAATTTTTTTGGGATGGCCTAAAATCTAATATTCAAAATTTTGTGGCGAAATTTTTGGTTCGCCAGCAAAATAAAGTTGAAACAATTAAGACCCCCACTCTTCTACAACCTTTATCCATTCCAAGTCAACACTGGGAGGAGATTTCAATGGATGTTATCACAGGTTTACCTAAGTCTGAAGGAAAGAGTGTCATCATGGTGGTAGTTGATAGACATATCAATTATGCACACTTTTATGCATTATCTCATCCATTTAAAGCAAATCTGATTGCTACCATTTGTGGACAGAATTCAAAAGCTACATGGAAACCCAAAGGGGTTATCTATTGTGGTAATGATCCCATTTTTACGGGAAATTTTTGGGCCAGAGAGTTATTTTCTTGTTTGGGTACTAATTAGCTCATAGCTCATCTTATCATCCTCCATCCGATGGTCAAAATGAGATATTAAATAAATTTTTGGAAGGATATCTTCGTTGTTTGTATTTGATAAACAAACACAACGGGTCAAGTGGTTACCTCTCACTGAATGGTGGTATAACACTTCCTTCCATACTACAGCAAAAATGACCCCATTTATGGCACTTTATGGATATCATCCACCATCCATAACATCACCTTTAAGAGAAAATTCAAAGGTTCAAGCAGTGGAAGATCACATCGAGCATCGACAAGAATTTCTCCAACCCTTAAAGGACAACCTGAATTTGTCACAAAATCGAATGAAACAACAGGCAGATCAACATCGCGGCGAGAGAAGTTTTGATGTAGGAGATTTGGGTATTTTACGGCTACGACCATATAAACAAATTTCCCTCAAAACCAATTAAGAAGGATAATAAATTATCGCCAACGTACTATGGTCCATACAAGGTGTTGCAAAGATTGGTACTATGACATACAAATTGGATCTTCTTGCTTCTTCTCGAGTGCACCTAGTTTTCCATGTTTCATGTTTAAAGAAGGTTATAGGTGACAAACTTCCAGTTCAAACAATATTGCTAGAAATTGATGAGGAAGGAAAAGTCATATTGGAACTTGAAGCAGTCACGGAAACAATAACTCGACAACTATGAAATCGATCAATTTCAGGTATCTCATCAAGTGGAAGAAATTACTTACTGAAGATTTCACATGGGAGGATGATAATTTTATACAGAAGCATCCAGAGCCACTCAAAGCATTGAGAACAACACTTTTTTGAAGGAGACGAGAATGTTAGGTCCCTATATTACTAGTGTAGTCCCTTATTTTTGTTAGTGTACCCCCCTTATTGTTATTTTTTACCCCTGTAGCCCCCATATTGTTATTATTGTGCCCTTAAATTATTATTGTTAGGTCGGCTAGGATTACATTGTGGCCCACTAGGATTATATTATGGCCCCATGGACTCCTATATATAGAAAGGAGGTTTTGTAAATTGTATCATCCAAGAATTGTTCATTCATGTAATGTATTGGAGGTTGCCCCCTCGAAGTGGCTTATTTCTAAGGCGTTGATATATCTTCTCTTCTCTTTTTGGAGTTGGTTACACAACAAAATTATCCCTATTGGGTGTGAAATCATCCATGTATATTTCAGTTGAGTCATGGAATATCTCAGAGAAAATTCTCAAGACAACTCTTTGGAAGGTAGATGGGGCATTGCACAACCCAAACGGTAGGACTCTATAGGCAATGTTACCCCAAGGGTAGGTGAAAGTAGTCTTATCGTGGTCTTCTGGGCTGATTTGGATTTGGTTATACCCACTGAACCCATCTAAGAAGGAAAAGAACTTCTTTCCTACAAGGCCATTCAGGACTTAGTCTATAAAGGGCAAAGGGAAATGGTCCTTTTTGGTGGATTTTTTAAGTTCCCGGTAATAAACATAGATTCATCATTTCCCATTCTTCTTTAGGACTAGTACAAGAGGAGATACCCACTCACTGTCTTATATAGGATAAATGAAACATACATCCAAAAATTTCTGTAGTTCTTACTTTACTATGTCCTTTAGAGTTTGGTTAATCCTTCTTTGGATTTGTCACATAAGATTTCATCCTTCCTTAATGTAAATATGATGTCTACATACTAAAGGAAGGACCCCTTTAATGTCCTTGTAATCCCAAGAAAATTCATATAGGTTTTCTTTTAAAAGTTGGCATAGCTTCTTTTCTTCTTCATCTAAGAATTTTGAGTTGATTTTTGGAGATATCGATGGGCGAAAATTTATAGCCATGGTGGTTTCATAGGTTGAATCGAATGAGTTCAATTCCATCCAAGGTTGGCTTTCAGATTCTTTGACAAGGTTTTCAATTGCACTGTTAGTGGGGGACTGGTTTTGAATGACATGGTCGATGAGTTCGTCTCCATCAAGTTTTCCCCCCTTAAGAAAAACATCTATGGTACAAATGGAGGAAGTGTTATATACCTCATATTCTTCATCCTCAAACCATATAGGTAGATCATGATCAATGGAAGGTTGGGCTAGAGGATATAATACTAGCTGCTTATACAAGGGCCCATTTTTAATAGTCATGTTTCTAGCCAAGAAAGTTATATAAGCATTTGAAGTGGCTAACCAATGTCTCCCTAAAATGAGAGGATATCCATTGAATTTGGTTTTTGGCTGCAAAACCAGGAAATCTATAGGATACTCCCAAGATTCAATTGAAACCATAACATCCTAAACAATTCCTTTTGGAGTTACTGTGGACTGATCTGCAAGTTGCAGAACTGTTGTGGTTCTCCTTAAAGTCCCTTGGAGGTTGAGTTTCAACATAGTTTCCTTGTTCATGAAATTTATGGTAGCCCCGATATCAATCAAAGTATTGGGGACTATGACACCTTCTATGTTCACATTTACAACTGGAATTCCAGGGTCCAAGTACTTTGGAAAGATCACCGTTCCCAACATTAAGTCAGAAAACTATCCTACTACATTGATGGTGGGGGTATCCTTCTTCTTCCTCCCAGGTTTATTGAAACACTTTTCCTTGATGACCCTATTTTAAATAGGGACATCCATAATGGCTTCGAGAAGTGGTATATTTACGCACAAATATTTCAATTTTCCCAGACGTTCAGTCTCCTCGGGGTTGTGCTGACTGGAATGGATCAAGCGCTTGAGAAAAGGAGGTTTTTGGATATGAGTGTTAATTTCTTCCTTTTCCTTCTCTACCTCTACAGATGGAGATGGAGGGTGGTTTTCTGGAAGTACTCTTCTCGACCTGAGATTAATATTTTGTACCTCCAGAGCATAAGCTAGATAGGATGTTTCTCCACTACAAACGCATTGTGCATGTCTATTGTTCGGGCTCGTATTTGTTTGTGTAGACATATGAGGCAACTGGGGTGGAGCAACATGAGTAAAATCATGTTGAGGTTGTGGTGGAGGCATTAGAGAAGGTGGTTGATTATGTTGAGGCCTCCACCATTGGGATGGATATTTCCACTGAGGTTGTTGAGGAATGTATTGTTGAAATGATTGGTTCATAGGCTTAGGATGATATGGAGGGTTGTAAGGCCATATAGGAGGTGTAGGCCAGGATGGAGATGTGGGGGTGTAGGAAGGTTGCATGGGTGAATTTTGATTATTTTGATAGTAAGAGTAAGGTGCACCTTGCATACCATGTTGATATGACCTAGGTCCCTGAGGCCTTCTTTGGTTGATGAAACAGATTTTCTCTAGTCCCACTTCCCCACCTTGATATACATATTTAAGTCCAAGTAAGGAGGGACACTTGTCTATGACATGATTCTCATCAAAAAATAAGCAAACCTCTATGACATTTCGTGGAATTTCATTTCTAGGGTATTTTCTGGTACATCTAGGGAAAAATATAGCTAAGGCTCTTTCTTATTCCTCCTGCTTCCTTTTGACCTGCATTATGTAAATTTCCAAATCAAAGGTGTGTAGCATGTCACCCTTGAAGTCCTCCAGCATATTTCCAATCTCATGCTTGATGGAGGTGAAAGAGGAAGGGGTATTAGTTGTACTTTGGCCAACTCTGCCTTTCTTCGTAACTACGCTAGAATGGTTCTCGGAGATAGTCTTAATTGTTTTATAAGGAAATTGGTAGATATATCCTCCTAATAACATATTGAGGGTTTCTATCACTTCCTCTCTGATCCCTCGAAGAAGTACTAGTTTAAGTGATACATGATCAAGAGCATGGTTGTATCTCTTATAGTTTAACAGAAACCTCTCTTCATAGTCTTCTAAGGATTCATCAAGCCCTAGAGTCATCTTGAATATCTCATCCTTAGTTTCCTTGGACCTATAGTAGTCCATGTACTTGTTGTTGAAGGTTTCTTGCATCTGTGCAAAAGTAGTGATGTTGTTCCAAGGTATACCCATGAACCAGCGCAAGGTTGCATCCCTAAGGGTAGATGGGAATAGATTCAACTTCTGATCATCTGAGGCGTATTCATAGGTATTACAGACAACAACAAATTCAAACATGAATGTTTTAGGATATTTAGAGGTATGCCCATGAGAGTGTGGAAGGGATGAGGGGCTAATGTCTTTCATTTTAGTTTCCCCATATGCCTCTCTAATGGGAAAGGCTTCCTGGACTTCAGTTTCAGCCATGGTTGAGATATGTGAAGCAACTTCCTTAGGTGAAACAAGATCTTCTTCTTCTCCAATAGTTTCTTCAAAATTTTAAGAAGGCTCGCCTCTGGTGTGTTCAACCTCACATCCACTGAAAAAGAGTGAAGGGTGACTACATGGTGATGTGGGGGTTTTAGGTAAAAAATTTCCTCTGTATCCCTTCTCCTACAAGGCATAAAAATCATATTTTTCTATATTTTTTTAATATTTTTGAAACAACATGTAAAAGGAAATAATAAAATAATTCCAAAACAAATTCAAAGCATCTACTAGACACCTCCCCAACAACGGTGTGAGAAAGTGGTGAACCCTGGTATTGCACCAAGAATGCTACAACTCCTAGAGGTTTCCCTACTTTACTTTATCAACCTGGGGTTCGTAAAAACTTGGAGGTCACACTACTATATACACAATAGATGCATTCTACTCATGTCATCCTCTTCTAAGCTTTATGGAAGGATACTACTTCTAGGGTTTCTCGATAAAGTCTGTCACACTTCTGAAATTAGGCCTAGGGATACAAATGATTCAAAGCCATGTTTCTCTCAGCAGGTACAGAAATACGCTATAGAAATCAAGTACATATAACTATTCTAAAATGAAATAAATCTACTCATTAAACTATGATAAGAAATGAAAGAAACGTAAGAATATTGGATGAAGTAAATTGATGAATTGAAATGACATAAAGGAAAATAATATAATCACACTTTGTTGGGCCAAATCGCTAAAAAAAATTTAGTTAATCTATTCTTTATCTATCATGATTTTAATCATGCAACTACTCATCACCTAACTATGCTTGTAAATGTGTTGTTTTTTAGCTAGGAGAAGAAAGTCCTAAGGCGGCTTATGGAAGGCTTGAACACATGGGGGAAAGGCTGAAGGTGTATGAGTGGTTTTTTTTTGTAGGTATAGAGGATGTGGATGGTGGTTTCTGGGCTGAAGGAGGGTCCCACTGGTTCAATTTCAAGTGATGTTACAGGTTTCCTGAATTGCTACAGGAAACATTTTGAGGGCAATATCAGGCCAAAAATATGTGTGAAGATGGTAGGGAAGGTGGAGTCAAGGTGGATTAGGATGATTGGAAGGTGGCCCATCCCTTATCCAATCTTAGAACCTCCTGGGAGGCCTGTCTTTCACCCTTAGGGTTTTCTCACGGTGGAGGGATAAAAAATTCGAAAACAGGGTTGATGGTTGTTAGTGTTTGTCTTGTCATACTGCCATCAGTGATTAAAATCTACTCTTTTGCATTTGCATAATAGGAGTCCCTTTATCATTCCATTAGGTCATGGATTCACTGATGGTAGTGGTCACCTCATAAGTTTCCCTCATGAACATACTTGTTGGTCTCTTCTCTATGGTCTTTAGTCATGATTCATTTTCACTATACAGTTCATTTGACTAGGTCATAGGATTGGTCTCATTAGGTTATAGTATTCCATTATGGTCAAATTTATCATGAAAGTGTCAATGATATCATCAAGGACATGAGGATGCCAAATAAACTCGAAGCATAGTATCTAGAAAAATCAAAGAAGTTTTTATTTCAGCTGGATGTAATTTTCACCTCAAAACATGTTTTGAGGTGAAAACAGGGTACTTTGTTTTTATTATCATCTTTTATGTAATTTTTTGTCTCTCTATTTAATAATTTGGGCTTCAGAAGCTGCTATCTCCACAAACCCACTGTTAGTCTTTTGTAGCCGGTCTCCAAAAAGCCAAAGGGGCTTTTTCTCTGCCTGGTTTTCAAAGGTGTTCTCCACAGGATTTTCAATGTAAATAATATTCTAAGTATGTTCATCAGAAGGAGCTAGGAAATATCTTTCCAACGGTATATCACACACCCAAAATCACTTCCTGGATTGGAAAATATGCCCAAGTGAATAAAAGGCCTCAAAAGCATAGCTCTACCCCCTTTTTCATTTGGCCCTTTACTTTACATTTTTTCCTTTTTGATGTAATTTTCTTCCCTTTAACACAAAAATCCTTGTTTCTTTCTGAAATTTCCGAATCCTACAAACCGTCGATGCGATGCCATCGCACCATCGCATCACAGCTTCGCAAGTCTTGCAAACTCTTAACACTGCTCCCTCGTTTCCGCCGATGCGATGAATCACATATCGCATATCGATGATTCCTGCAACACTTAACTCTGAATCCTATCATCTCCTTCCTACTGATGCGATATTGTCGCACCATCGCTCCATCGCAATCGCATGTTGAATTTTACCCCCACCATATGTTATGACCGCTCCTCCGCTGATTTGCGATTACGATAGTCTCGGGTCCCACCAAAGGTATTTCCTCTCTGTTCCAAAGAAAAAGGATTTTTCCCCGCGTAAAAGTGAAAATTTATTTTATATTTGTTTTAAAGGGATTTTTTCTTTATCTCTCCCTCTCATCCTTCATCGCTTTGGCAACCCTCTATCACTCCTTCGCATCTGCTTATTCCCATCAGCCTTATTCCATCACTCCCTTTTCCCCATCTGCATTCCTCCCATCAGCCTTGCTCATCGCTAATCGCTCTAAATCGCTCATTTCTCATTGCAATTTTCCTCTGCCCAAGTCATACCCGCTCCTTCTGATGCCGATTGTGATTGCGATTATTGGGCCCACCACAAGTATTTTAAATGAAAAGGGATTTTTCTCCATTAAAGAGGCAATTTCGATTTTTATTGGCTTAAAGGGGTTTTTCTTCAAATTAAAGGGAAAAAGATATTTGTTAAGGCCACCAGATAAATATGAACACAGAGATTATTCCGGCATCGACAACAACGATAAATGAGCAAATCGGTTCTATATTTTTTTTTCTTCCCATATGTTAGAGTAAATGTAACAGAAAATCTTCTAGATGGTCCAAATAGACTGTTTCCTCTCTTTCAGAGGCATATTGTTGGTTTCTTTTATATCTTCATATTTTGGTTTCGGGTTAGGTGAAACAGCTCCTCCTTCTGCGGATTCACCCCCTTGAAAATTGTCTATTTAATGTAATTTCTGAGTCATTTTTAAGGGTGGAAAAATTTGGAAATCACTGGGACACACTAAAATTCATTGTATATTTTTGTAACCTGTTGGCAGGGAATTAATAAAGACTTGCAGAAATTTTTTATGGGATCCCTGTGGTATGGAATTTTAGCACAATCTCTTCTTTTGTAATCATCTTTTAAATGTTATGTATGCCATTTCATTCATTCTATTATTTATGTTGAATGTTTTCAAGTCAGATAGGTAGAATCCACTTTTTACAGTGCTCTGCCTTGGGAAAATCATTCAATATTTTATGTTTTCTGTTGTTTGAGAAGGATCCATCTCATATTCCCTCCTCAGCTCCTCACCAGTCTTAAAAATTTCATAATCACTAAATAAAAGTTTTTAAAAATCATGCTTACCTTGCCCCATATAATACCTTGTATTTCTGATTTAATTCCCCGGATTTAAATTGCCCAGCTCCATCTAATCCAACAAAAACCCAGAAAATTTATAAAAATATTTCGAGCTACTATACCTAGCCTAAAATCATTTTTCAGTCATATTTCATTGAGATAATCTTATGGAGAGAGCCCTCTCCCTGCCTTGTAGGCTAGCTACAAGGTTAAGCGTGGTTTGTGGTTACCCTGGCTTGCCTTCCTTCAGCCTGAGGTCAAATCAGGTGATAACATAGTGGTGACTCCACTAGGGAATGATAAAATGTAAAGACTAAAAGACAAATCTTCCCTGGAAAAGAATGAAAAAATATCATATCTAAATGTTGATGGTGAACAACAGTTGGATACATATGAAGGATGAACCATTCACCTGACGACTCCATTTACTGAAAGATCCAGAAATTAACACTTCATGGTGACTCCACTGTAGGAATATTAGTAGCTTTACTTTTTTTTTAAATATGGAATGTATTGCAAGAAGATATGCTCCCATGAGCTGAGATCACATTCTAGGTTTCCCAAATAAAATGCGTACGGTAGATTGGTAAAGGAATTTGCCTACGTTAAAAAATGTGAAAGATAATGATGCTACTCTTCATCAGGTGAGATTTCACATGCATGTGCGTAGATTAAAGATTTATTTTCCTGAAGATTGCTTCATGAAGTTATTCATGGACACTCTGGAAAATGAAGCTCAATCTTGGTATGAAATTTTGCCACCTTCTTGTATTTGTTGTTTAAATGATTTTCATACCATATTATTCGAGAGGTATAAAGAATCTTGTCGATCTTTAATATTAGTTCAAAACTGTTGTAAATATGTTAAGATTTTCATTTAAAATCTTGAGAATTTTTATGGATATGATGAATTCATGGACAATGAAATCATGGAAGCCTTGTATGAAAATCCGTTTCAGCAGCATAGAGAAATCTCAGAGGATACTTATCAAGATCAGCAGGTTTAGGATTTTTGTACAGGTGAAAATGATGGAAGACAAGGTCTTATTTTAGATCTGATTACAACAGAAGAGGGTATGCAGGAAAATGAGGCTCCAATCTCAAATTCTGATAAAGTTAAGCTGGCTAATCCAGATCTCGATTCAAAATTTGATGATGGATAGTATGTTGTTCTTGATCCCATGAAGGAGACCTCTATTGTTCAGGTCATCTCAAATGAAGAAAACATAGTTATAGACCTACATGTTCTCATCCCATCAGAACCAAGTCTTCATGATCAGGTAATCCATTCCCTCTATGAAAAACAAGATGAGATCCGTGTTCAAGCATGCGAAAGAATTTCTTTGGATGAATCTGTGGTAAATAATAGAAATGACAGTGTTGGATTTTAAGAACAATTTGAATTTGTTTCTCTTACGACTGATGAATGTAATCAGAAACATAGCAATCTGGTTGCCATGTCATATGAAGATGATCAACAATATATTCAGACTGCACAGGACTAGAGCATTGAAGATTTCCATTCGGATTTTTCTTCCCATGTCTCATGATTTGAAATGTTTTTTCAAGAAGAAATCTGCTCACTTACTTGTTCAAAATTTTTGAAGACCAGGAACATGCTCTTGCTGAGGTACATTATGAAGAGAGACCAGAATCAAGAGAAAAGAGCACCTTATTTCTTCTATATTAGCAGGAGGTAAATTTTCATGTTTCTCAGGATCCAGTGGCAAATCTATTGTAGTCATCAGTGAAGGTAATTATCGCAGTATTCAGTGATGAAGGAGATCATTGTCAACTATGTCTTTGGCTGCCAATTGTAAAGATTTATTGTTTTCCAGATAATCCGATTGGGAGAATCAACCAAGGAGGAATTTTCTAGATTGGTTACACTGGCATTTTGATATTTCTTGATTGCATATATGTTCAAAACAAAACAGGTGGTTTTCATCAGGATTTGAAGCCCTCAAGTCTTGGCAATGTACTGTCATCAATGTTCAATTTTTAAGTTTTAGTTAGCCTTGAGTCACTTTTAAGTTAGTTTATCGTGTCAAGTCTCTTTCAGTATTTAGTTTGGTTTTTAGCTATTGACTCCATTGCCCAATGGATAAGGCTACTAGGTCTGCGGTGTTCTTGGCACCTCGAAGGAGCTACCATCCCCATTGGAGCCAATGTTAGTGGCAGTCTTGTCATACTTCCATCAGTCATCAAAATCTTCTCTTTTGCACTTGTATAGTAGGATTCCCATACTATAAATTTTTATCATTCCATTAGGTCATGGATTCACTAATGGTAGTGGTCACCTCATAAGTTTCCCTCATGAACATACTTGCTAGTCTCTTCTCTATGGTCTTTATTCATGATTCATTTTCACTCTACAATTAATTTGATTAGGTCATAGGGTTGGTCTCATTAGGTTCTAGGATTCCATCATGGTAAAATTTATCATGAAAGTGTCAATGATATCAGCAAGGACATGAGGATGCCAAATAAACTCGAAGCTTAGTATTTGGAAAAACAAAATAAGTTTTTCTTTCAGCTGGATGTAATTTTCACCTCAAAACATGTTTTGAGGTGAAAAAAGGGTACTTTGTTTTTACTATCATCTTTTATGTAATTTTATGTCTATATATGTAATAAGTTGGGCTTCAGAAGCTGCTATCTCCACAAAGCCACTATTATTCTTTTGCAGCCCGTCTCCAAAAAGCCAAAGGGGCCTTTTCTCTGCCTGGTTTTCAAAGGTGTTCTCCATATGATTTTCAGTGTAAATCGTATTCTAAGTATGTTCATCAGAAGGAGCTAGGAAAGATCTTTCAAATGGTCTATCACACTCCCAAAATAACTTCCTAGATTGGAAAATTTGCCCAAATGAATAAAAGGCCTCAAAAGCATAGCTCTGGCCCCTTTTTTCATTTGGCCCTTTAATTTACATTTTTTCCTTTTTAATGTAATTTTATTCCCTTTACCGCAAAAATCCTTGTTTCTTTTTGAAATTTCTGAATCCTACAAACTGTCGATGTGATGGCCTATCGTCGATGCGATGCCATCGCACCATTACATCATAGCTTCGCAAGTCCCGCAAACTCTTAACACCACCCCCATATTTTTGCCTATGTGAGGAATCGCATATCGCATATCGGCTATTCCTGCAACACTTAACTCTCAATCCTATCATCTCCTTCCCGCCGATGCGATATTGTCGCACCATCGCTCCATCGCAATTGCATGTCGCATTTTCCCCCGGCCATATGTTATGATTGCTCCTCCGCTGATTTATGATTGCGATAGTCCTAGGTCCCACCAAAGGTCTTTCCGCTCCGTTCCAAAGAAAGAGGCTTTTTCCTCGTGTAAAAGCGCAAATTCATTTTTATATTTGTTTTAAAGGGATTTTTTCTTCATCGCTCCCACTCATCCTTCATCGCTTCGACAACACTATATCACTCCTTCGCATCGACCTATTCCCATCAGCCTTATTCCATCGCTCCCTTTTCCCCATTAGCATTCCTCCAATTGGCCTTGCTCATCACTCATCGCTCATCATAATTTTCCTCCACCCAAGTCATACCCACTCCTTTCGATGCCGATTGTGATTGCGATTATTGGGCCCACCACAAGTCTTTTAAATGAAAAGGGATTTTTCTCTATTAAAGAGGCAATTTCTATTTTTATTGGCTTAAAGGGGTTTTTCTTCAAATTAAAGGGAAAAATATATTTGTTAAGGCCATAAGCTAAATATGAACACAAAGATTATTCTGGCATCAACAACAACGATAAATGAGCAGATTGGTTCTATATTTGTTTTTCTTCCCATCTGTTGGAGTAAATGTAACAGAAAATATTCTAGATGGTTGAAATATATTGTTTCCTTATTTCAAAGGCATATTGTTGGTTTATTTTCTATCTTCAGATTTTGGTTTCGGGGCAGGTGAAACAACTCCTCCTTCTGCGGATTTTCCCCCTTGAAACTTGTCTATTTAATGTAATTTCTGAGTCATTTGTAAGGGTGGAAAAATTTTGGAATCACTGAGATGCACTGAGCTTCATTGTATATTTTTGTAACTTGTTGGCAGGGAATTAATAAAGACTTGCAACATTTTTTTATGGGATCCTTGTGGTATGTAATTTTACCATAGGATTTCTTTTGTAATGATCTGTTAAATGTTATGTATGCAATTTCATTCATTCCATTATTTATGTTGAATTTTTTCAAGTTAGATAGGTAGAATCTGGTTTTTACAGTGCTCTACCTTGGGAAAATCATTCAATATTTTATGTTTTCTGCTGTTTCAAAAGGATCCATCTCATATGCCCTCCTCATCTCCTCACCAGTCTTAAACATTTCATAATCATTAAATAAAAGTTGTTAAAATTCATGCCTACCTTGCCCCATAGAATACCCTGTATTTTTTATTTAATTCCCCAGATTTATACTACCCAGCTCCATCTATTCCAACAAAAACCCAGAAAATTTATAAAAATATTTTGAGCTACTATACCTAGCCTAAAATCATTTTGCAGTCATATTTCTCTGAGATAATCTTACGGAGAGAGCCCTCTCCCTACCTTGTAGGGCTAGCTACAAGGTTAAGCGTGGTTTGTGGTTACCCTGGCTTGCTTTCCTTCAGCCTGAGGTCAAATCAGGTGATAAAAATGGTTATTTTGATGAAAAAAAGGATGATGAAGGGTGAAGGATGAATTTGAATGTGTTTTTGAAGTTTTCCTTCGCTGTGCTACTTAAACTTGCAATAAAAATACCTATTCATGCAATAAAAATGGACAAATTCATGATAAATAAAATGGAAAATATGACTTGAATTTGTAAAGAAAATCTACCTTAATCTACAAACAGAGATCTAAACATTCTAAACATATCCATGGAATCACAAAAACTAATCTTATCCATTCCAAGAAATCATAAAATAAAAATAAATTTTGGTCTGTGGGGAAGGTCTACCCTCCTCAAGCTCCAGTGAAAGATATGAGAGGGGGAGGCTTGACTCACATCTTTCTCAAGCTATAACCTATTCTACCAGCATTTAAGTAATCTAAATCTACATCAAAAGACAAATGGAAGAAAAATAAAAACAGTAAATGAAAATACAAGCAAACTAGCTAAATACTCATATGGAAAACTAGCTAAATGCCATGAAAGAAAAGAATGATTACAAAAGAGAGGATGAGGCACATGGATTGGGCCCTAACCCAAAATCATATCTCTAAAAATAGTTCAGTAAAGCACAATCTCAATACTAATTTAATTTCAAAAGATAATCTCATTACATCAGCATAAAATTCTTGAAATCTGATTACAAGAGCAAAGGGACTAATGGCTTTCTCCAAAGTTCGAATCCTAATGACTCCTTGCTCAACCCTATTTAACCTAAAGGGTAGCTACCAATAGCTCCCTACATAGTAGGTGATGGGTCCACTTGACTGCAAGTGAAATATGGCTTTAGTGCACTTGATCTTGATTTTGATTGGTTTCCTTTGATTTTGAGTTGTTGGAGGGAATCTCGAGGATCCCTTGGATGCCTTTGGGAATTAATGAGGGTGGAAAGCCCCCTATAATCTCTCCTTATTGTCTAATACAAGTATTAATGAAAAAATATTCACAAAAATGCAATATATTCATGATTTTCCCGCATTTAACTCATGTTAGGTACTTGAAGTATGATAAGCCTCAATCACCTTCTACACTAGCATCATAAGACCATAATATAACTAAAATTCAAGAAAAAGAGACTTAATAAGGTGAAAATTTGACCATTAACCCCTCCAACTGTATCTAATGATGGAGCTCATCATAAATATTAGGAGGAATCAATATATATATATATATATATATATATATATATATATATATATATATATATATATATATATATATATATATCTGTGTGTTTGTGTGTGTGTGTTATAATAGTTGCAGAGAGAGTATGCCGCAGAGAAGCCGAGAGGAAGGTGTAAGGGCCAAGGATTAAGGGAAATCCATATAAATGTAAACCAAGAAAAATATAGTAAGGAGGTGAAGATATGGGTAGATTGTAGATCGAGCTCAAAAATGTGGAATTAAGGAGGTGATGGGGAGTTGAGAGCCTTAGAGTTTTGTGAAATTATACAGAGAAACGAAATCAACATGATATTGTTTCAAGATCCAAGGAAAGAGACAGTTGAGAGGAATTATTGAAGTTAATATATAGTGTACAGGAAAATTAGAGAGACATAGGATATAAGGCTTGAGCCCAAAGAACATAGCCAAGGAGCAATGACACTTTCGGAGGAGAGAGGAGGTGAAAATATTTTGGATTTAGTTGGAAGCAGAGATCATTGATCAAAGGAGTGATCAATGATCTCAAGAAAAGGAAGGATAAGAGTAACAAAAGAAATCATGGAGGCATAAATGAGTAACCGTAGGAGTCAAAAATGAGTTTGAAACCTCGATAGGGTTAAAATCGAAATACATGGGTGAGAGGAGAAACCCATTAATTTTCTTTTCATGAGGGAATTTTTTCAGACAACAACGTTAGGATACATCATTTGATATCACCCGAATACAAAATTGATAGTGTAGGGCTGAAGGTATCACCCTGGAAGCACAAGAGGAGTATTTAACAATTAGGATGGCTGACTAGACCAAATGACATGTGATTCAAACAATAGAAATGAAGGAGACAAAGTGTAGAAAGGAATAAAGCCTCAACAAGCCCCTCCCCAAAGTTATACCCTAGTGATTTGCATAGAGGGATTTTCCCATTGCATCAACTAATAATAGTGGGCTAGAAGCATAGAAGTGAAGGATTGATTGTTTCCCAACCACAAGTTCTACCCCAAAGGTTTCCATAAAGGTATTTTCCTATTAAGAAGGCTATTGTGAGAGGGAGGAAGGATTCTATAATGTTCCATCCCAAGAAACAAAGGCATGTAGATAAAGGAGGAGCATCGTGATGATAAGGTTTGGGCTTACATGGAACCATGGGTCCCACCCGACAATTTGAATTGAATAGTATTTGATTTACTTCGGCCTTAACTATTGCGGAAACATTGATGCTGATATAAAAAAGTTATTTATACATACATAAATATATATATATATATATATCGACTAAGGTATAAATATGTTATATCCATACTCACGTAAAATTGGTGCACCCTTGTAGCTCCTCCCAATTGCAATTACAATCTCCCATTGTTTGATATTGTTATTTTTATAAACATGATTAAATCCCAAGAGATTGAACGAAGTGTCAATTGGAGGATTACTATGGATGTGGGTAGAAAGATCAAATTTGGACTTTCATGAAGTGGTATCAGAGCTTGAATGGTCTGAATGTATTATAATATAGCAGAATAAAATCTGGATGAATTTTAAAGAATGAAAATTTATCCATTCTACAATTTATGTTTGTAGTTGGAAATTGATCGCCACAAGAAAATCTTGGAAGAAAAGTGCTCAAAATTTTGGAAGAATATGGAGCAGAACATTCTAAGTTAAGGATATTCCAGAACTACAGTGACAAAAGTAGAGCTAGCACAGAAAAATCTCTTAAAAACGAAACTAGAGTGAGATTAATTTTCATTAATTTAGAGGAAAGTTTTCATTATGATGCAATAGTGAAGAGACAGAGCCGGGAGATGCAAGTAATGATACACTCTTGGGAAATATTTTTTTAATGTAAGTGTTTAGAGAAATTTTTTTCATATAATTGGACCAATAGGAATATTATTGAGGATGTTGGTACAAATATTATAATGTTTTATTTTTTTTCAACTCTCATCGTAAGTGTTTTTTTTTGCAGGTGGGAACCAAATAAAAAGAAGGGTTCTTCAAAGGAGAATTATGACAGAACCAACAACATATGAGAATTTTGAAGCACTGATAGTAAGAAGAAGAGAGAAGTGAGTAGTGCAAATTGTAGCAACATAATATCTTGAAACGTGGGGAGCATATGTTTTATAGAGAAGGACAAGAGGTTGTACTACAGAGAACTAAAATAAGGACAACTTCCAACAAGAATTATTTGGGTAGAATTTTTCAAAGAGGGTAGTTCCACAGTGAGTGTGGGTAGAATTTCCTAGATAAAGAGAGAAAGAAATTCCATAAAAGGATCAATACATACCAAAATGTTGAGGCATTAGTAGTGAGTGTAATACTTGTTCCAAGAGGAGGAAGGCTTGTTGTAGCTCATAGGTGAACAAGGAGAGTTCACAATATGAGAAAGAAGAAATAAAAAATGACTACATATGTTCACATGATGGGTTCAGGGAGGATTCAAAATCAAGGAAGATGACAAAATGAGGATAAGTGACGAAGAATTCGAGAGAGAAATTGTTGAGTTGAAATTATAGCTCAATTTGTTGAAACAAATGTTACATGAAACCTAGAAAAACTAGATATATGGATGGATGATGAGGAAGAAGAAAGTGAGATGGAATTTATTACAAAAAGAGTTGAGGGAGAGAATGCATGTCAAAGTGAGAGAATAACTCATAGAAGCTGAGTATAATTTTATTTTTTATGAACGAGGTTTGTACATTGATGAAGAAGAAGCCACACAGATAGAGAAGAGATTTACTGACATTTTGATGAAGCACTGGGTTAGTTCAAATAAATATAAGGATGTGATGACAGAGGAATTAAATGAGGCTAAGAAGCCTTATCTTCTGAAAACTAATAATTTTTGTGTGGTTACACGTAATGAACAACATTCAGATGACATGTTTTTACCAATTGATGAAGAAATGAAGTTTTCGAAGGAGTTGGATGACATAAAGGAATGCCTACTTGATCCAATTATTGTATATGTTATAGATGGACATGTATTAAAAATTTCCATGAAATATGATGATGATAATTTTGTAGCAAAAGGAGTCATTTCCATGATAGAGGAGTCAGAACCGAAGACTAGTGTCAGAAGTAATTTTGCAGTAGAGCTTAACTTTTTAGATGATTGGCTAGAAAATCCAAGACAAAATAATGAAGAGAGTGTGAATATAATAATATTTGATAGTTTGAAATATGAAGAAATTAAGTTGTAGAAGCAAATAACAAGAAATATCAACATTACTAATCAATAAGAGAGCTGCAAAGATTTGCATAATATGTACCAGCGAGAGGATCAACTAGACATTGATATTGAAGACAAGAGCAAGTTGATGATGGAAGTGTCTCAGAGGAGACATATTTAAGAGAGAAGGAAGGTGGATAGCGGATTACATCTGACAGTACAAGTCTACATCAATAAGGAAGGAGGAAAATTACAACATAAAATATGGAAGGCTGTAAAAATGAAGAAGACAACATTAGAGAGAGAAAATGATAAAGAGAAGGATCAACTGCAAAAAAAAAAATTGCGATCCAAGAAAAATCTGCGTCTACATCACATTATCAAGAGACTATAATTATTTTTCACCTTGATAGTTTGATGTAGGAGAATTCCACTTCCAAGTCAAAATGGGTTTTGACTAGTATAATGGTCTTTTCATTTACCAAGGAGTCGGTTCCCTAATTGTGTGGAATTGTTTAATTTAATGTATTTTCATGTGTTTTTAAGATAGATGTATATAATTTATTCAAGTGATGATTGATTTAATTATATCTCTTCTAAAAGAGATATCTTCAAAGTATTTTCGAACGTTAGAAAGATATGAGTATTAGTTAGATCTCTTACAAAAATTATAGATATAAAGGATCTAGTTTAGGTAAGAAAATAGTGGATTTGAACTATAATATATTTATTGATTATATATATATATATATATATATATATATATATATATATATATATATATATATATATATATATATATATATATATATGTAATTCAAATATAAGGTAGAGTAGTGAAGGGCATGATAAAGAGAGACTCGAGAGGAATTGAAGGCCAATTAGGGTCAAGGGTGAGAAGGGCTTCATTGTTGTAATCGAGACAAGGAGGGACTTTTGTAATTATCTTATGTCAATAGAATGATCATTATGTTCGAGTGTTCTCAGTGAGACTGGGAATTCTTATTAAATCCTTGTCATGATGTTGTATTGATCCATTCTACTATGTTGAACCAAGTGTAATAAAAGTGTCAAGCTCGGGAGGGATTAATGATTATATCTTTATATATATATATATATAGCTTATAATTGTTCCAAAGAATTAAAGTGTGCAATAGAGAAGTTGAGAGGAAGGAGTAAGGGAGAAGGATTAGGAGAACTCCATGGAATGTTTAACTGAGAAAAATATAGTGAGGATGCTAAGATATGATTAGATTTCAGATCAAGCTCAGAATTGTAGAATTAAGGACCCAATAGGGAAGTGAGAACCTTATAGTTTTATGAAATTAGACGGAGAAAGATAATTAATGCGATATTGTTTCAAGATCATAGGAAATATAAGGTAATTATTGAAGCTAATATATATTGTATATGAAAATCATAGAGAAAAAGGATACAAGGGTTGAGCCCATAGAACATAGCCAAGGATCGTTGGCACTTTAGGAGAAGCGAGGAGGAAAAAATATTTTGGATTTGGTTGGGAGCACAGATCATTGTTTAATGGAGTGATCAATGATCCTACAAAAAATAAGGATCATAGTAAGAAGAGGAAGTGTCAATTGGATGATAATTGGGACTATGGGTAGCAGGCTCAAAATTGGGCTTCCATCAAACCATATCAAAAAAATAAAAAAATAAAAGATATTTTAATGACTTGAAAATAAGCCTCTTCGAGGGGGAAACCTCATTTTACATTACATAAATGAATAATTGTTGGATGATTTGAATGGAAATACCTACTTGGAATATATAGGATACTAAGGAATCAAAATATAACCAGATCCTACATAAAAATAATAATGTAAGGGGACACCAATAATAAGAGTGGGCTTCTATGGGGAACAACAACAACAATAACAATAACGGGCCTTTATGGGGCACAACAATAATAATGTGAGAGATGTACTAGTATTATAGGGACCTAGGATGCTCCTCTTCTTCAAAAAAGTGTATTACTCAATGCTTTTGTAGTTTTGAATGATTCTAAATTAAATAATCATCCTCCCATGTGCAGTCTTCAACTTCTAACTTATTCTGCTTAATGAGATACTATGAAATTGATCTGATCTATAGCTGCTAGATTATTTTTTCTAAGATTTCCTTATGGTATAACATGAATTTTCCTTTCTTTTCAAGTTGTTATCACTAAAAAAATGAAGCATCATTTGAAAATTTTAAATAGGTTCATGTGTCAAAAGTAGGGTTGTAGGATTCATTTTTTATAATTCTTGGTCAAGGGATTTTTTTTTTTTGTTTAAGCTTACCCTAAGGTCTAAACCCACGCGTTTTCAAATCCCCTCATGTAAAATCACTCATTATTTTCTAACAGATTTCAATTCCCAAGGTTTTTGTATTGAGAATGTCATTTTAGCCAAGAAACCACAGTTTTGTAGTGAAATACACTATGAAATGTCACTTTTTGCTACAAAACTGTTGATAGTTTCATAGAAAAAACACTTAGATTTGCACTAAACTCACTATGAAAGTGTGGTTTCATGTCTGTCTTGTCAAGTTAGATGTTAGGTGTCAAAAAATCATTGGGAAAGGGTAAGTTAGATACCATTCGAGTCATGGAGGGATAAAACCAAGGTACATGGTCAAGTATGAAGTCATCATCACTAGTTTAGGTATGTATGAGTCATCATTGTGTCATGAAAAGACATCAAAACTTCAAAATATTTCCTAATTCATTCATTTCTCATTTCTTATTCTTTCTTTGCATGATATCGAGCTCTGGAGAGCTATTTCATTAAGCCAAAGCTGTGGTTGGTGTTTTCAAAGGTTTACATTGAGAAATATCAAGCAAGGCTGCAAATCATCAAGCGATGTTGTAAATCATCAAGCGAGCCTGTGAAGACATTAAAGAAGCCATGGCAGAAAAAAGACGGACAAATTAGTGTGCCTAATGTCTGAGATATGAACTAGCATATTGAATTTTATCAATGAAGACCCAAAAGCTGTGGAAGTCTTCAAAAGGACAGGTTGCTTACAGTTTTTTGAGAAATTAAAAGGCTTCCATGTACAAGTTTCTGAAGAGTTTTCTTTAAACTTCAGTAGAAAAGCCACCAAAGTAGGAATGCTTAATATTTCCATCACACCAGAGGTTATCGCAGCAGCTACAGGGATTCCAAGGGGACAATAGAAGTGGTTCAAAGGTTTCAAGTTGAACATGGAGCAGTGCAAAGATTTTATGAAACCTGAAAATAGTGAAATGGATCTCACCAATGATATTCTAAGGAGTTGCATGGAGGAAAACTACTCAAAATTTCTGCTCATCATCCAAATTTATTTTACTTGTGAAGGGAGATACCATAAAGTCTACTCATATCATTTCAAGCTACTTCTACACTTTACTGGTAAGATTTCCCTTGATTTTCCTTTCTATTTGCATAGAAGTTTGTCAAAAATGGCAGATAAGGTCCAAGAAAAATCTGAAGGGAGTGAGACTTCATTGTTTCATCATGGTTTAATGAAACTGCTGGTTTTAGATGAACTTCAAAGGCTAGGCAAAGACTAGTCTTATTTTTTTTTTCTTAGATGCTCTTACTCCTTCAAGAACTACTAAACCTAGGAGAATTCCATCACCATTAGTAGCAGAACAGATTAAACCATTGGTAGCGGAACCAAGTGAACCTCCAAGAGTAGAACCAATTGAACCAATCATGATGAAAACAAAGAAATTGTAGAGTTTTGATACACCAAGTGTCCCACTTGTAAAACAGAAGTCAAAAGTGGTCAAACCTGTAAAAAAAAAACTAGTTATGAGTAAACAAGGAACTAAAAGGATGACAAGGAGCCAAAACATGGCCTTAGAAGAGAAAAAAATGGCTATAGAAGATAGAGCAGTAGCTAAAGGAAATCTAGAAGATATATTACATGCCATTGACATAGAATAAAATCCTATATTCTAGGCTGAGGACATAGACGAAGGTGGACAGAAGCTAAAAAATTCTAAATCTGCAAAGAAATTAGAATTTGAAGGAGAAGATGCAGGTTTTATGTTACAAGCAAGAAAGCCTATGACAAGGCATGCTAGGAAGCTATTAGAAAGTAGTAAAGAGATTCATCCACCTACTAACACAATCCAACTACCAAAAGACATCATTGACCTCTCATCACCTGCAGAGAAAGATACAATTAATAAATCAAAGAAAGGAAAAGAGAAAGTGATGGAAAAAACAGAGTTTCAACTCCTTTAAGAAAAATTGAAGTTGGCTAATCATGAAATTTATGTTATTCAAATAGAAGAAGGAAACACAATGTGGATAAATTTCAGTTTGAAAATATTAAGGCAATTTGGGAAGAGCAGGTTGACATTGTTTCCAAGACTCTAGATAATAAACAACAGCTCATCAAATGGACCATTCCATTGAGGAAAGAGGTCAAACATGTCAGGAAAATGAACACACATTTGAAAGCCACCAATATAAAGTTGAAATATCAGGTTAAGGACCTCCATGAGCATCTTGAACTAATTCATGAGGAGTTAGAGAAAAAAGGCCTTAAAATGACAGTAGTCGAGGAGCCAATTTCTCAACTCATCATCAATGAGGAAGAAACCCCTCAAGTGTAATAGTGTAATATGGTTTATGGTTTTGTAGGCTAATGGCATGTTAGAAAATGAGTTCTTGCACTTAGAAAATGAATTTTTGAAGTTACACAAAATTCTGGTTTTTTGACTGTTTTCAGCAATTTCGTAGCATGCCTGGGCTTGAAGAACAAAAAAATGCTACCAAAATACTGTAGATTTTATTTTTTCATTTTGAACCAGTTTTGGGAGCTTTCAAGAGGTGAAAATTTTAGGGGAGATGTATTAAGGCAGAATGAACACCATGTATAAGAAAAGAACCAAAAACATTGATGACAAATGGCATTTTTGTAGTGCTACGAAAGTATGCTATGAAATTGTCTTACTTTCGTAACGTGTTGTGTTGGAGCTTTTTAAGCAGGCTTTTGGGAATATTTGGACAGTTGGATATTATCCAAGTATTAAAGGACCATGAAAACAGATATTCAACACTTAAAGACAATGAAATGAAGACAAACTACTAGCCAAAGCATTCGTTGAAGATGAAGAACAGTTTGCCTAAAAAACAGGGTTTGTTTCCAGTTTTAGAGGAGGTCAATTAAGAGGTCATGTAGCGATGAGTCCCATCACCCCTATTCGAACATGTGAAACAATATTTGTCGAATATGTAATTTTTGTTAGAGATAAGGTTGTTAAATGTACTAATGAACAATTTGAGTGCTATTAGGAAAAGGATTTCCAATTAGGATAGTTGTCAATTTCTTATTAAATAGATGTTTTATGGTTATGCAAGGTGTCATTAGGAAAAAATTTGATGAATCTAGCCAAGAGGCAGATCATCTCATGATGTAACAAGTCTATTAAAGGGCATAGGGTCAAATTCGTTAAGGGTTGGAGATTTTTTGGCAAAGCTGTAGCTTTATGTAATTTGACTGTTTTAGTAATATAGAGACTTGTTTCTTGACCAACTTGAGATTCTAACTAAGTTTTTAGTGCTTATCTTTTATATGTCTTTTATGTGTCCCATTTGCAGTGGTTTTCATATTTAATACTCATAATTCATTCATGTAATGCTCTTACTTCCTTTATAGATGAATTGACTGTGTGATTTCCTGTTTCATCTGTGTGTGTATACTTATGCTAAAAACTCTTACCTACCTCAGCTTCCATGTCAAGTGAAATTACTATTGAATCAATGAAAGTGTTGACTCCATAAGCCAATGTTTGCATACTAATACTATTTTCAACCTATACTCATCACAACCATGTTGTTTTTTAAGTAGATTTAGCCATCTAAATACATCTTTATTCAATATCATTAACCTTTGGGAGAGCCCTCTCAGACTAAAGAGGCTAAGATTCAATTAAAAGATTAGTTTGAAACAATGACATGAGATTGTCTGATTAGTAGCCTATGAGGTGCAATTTTGTGATAACATTTTGGTACGTCTATCAGGAGCCTGAAGATTATACTATCCCGAAATTTTGAAGTTGAACTTCTGAAGGTAGCAGAAGCTTAGGAAGTTGTTCAAGGTTTCATCTACCTCGGTGACTCCATTCAAAATTCATATGATCAAAGGTGGCTTCAAGAAGGAGATACACGAGGGGTAATCCTAACCTAGATCCACCTACCATTGTGGGCAATCCAAACAGCATCTCTGGAGGAAGTCAAGGAATTTATGTGATATTAGGTACTCCACTACATACAAAATCCTTGTCCTCTAAAGTTTTAAGAAGTTCGAAGACAAAATATTTGATGATAAAATTCAGGAATTCTTGTTTAGGTCTGAAAGTTAAAAAGAATTAATTGAAATTGTCTTAGACCTACATAGGAGAGGTATTGATACCTAAACCTTAGAGACACAAAAAGATAAAGAAGAGTTTTGGGAAGAAGCCACTTCTGAGTTGTTGTTAGAAAGAGAATATTTGGATAGGTTGACGGAGATTGACCCTTTTGAATTTTTTTTAAGAAGTAAAACTGGTTTTCCTCTTCCTGATTTGAGTTCAATTGTCAGTGGAAAACAAAGACCAAAGAATCCTCCTCCTATCAGTTCCTCTTCCTCTACTACTGTTGTCCCTAAAAATACTGCAATCCCTTTCATCATGGTAGGAAATGTGCCTCCTCCACCTACTGCACCTCCTAGGTATGCTCCTCTTGCCCTTCTAGTTGTCCTAAATGCCCTTCCTCGAAAATATTTTTCTAGAATCAAAACTTGAGGAAGTGATGAAGATATTAGAGTTGAAGAGCATGTAGACTAGTTCAATGAATTTATAGACAGGGAGGAGGTTGACCATGAGGATTCCAAGATGAGATTGTTTGCTCAAATTTTTACTCGTGAAGTTAGGAAGTGGTTCAAATCCCTTACTCCTGGAAACTTACATAATTGGAATGAAATTGAAGATATCTTCTTGAAGAAATGGGGAAATAGAACCAATCTTGTACAAGCCCTCACTGAGTATAATAACTTGAAGAGAGGCGTTGATGAAACTGTTCAAAACTTTTCAAAGAGATTTAAAAAAGTGTATGACTCAATCCATTCCCATCTCAAACCTCCTCTAGGAACAGCTCAGCTGAGATATGTTGAAGTTTTTGATTATGACTTTTCCATACTACTAAGAGAGAGAGAATCCCCTTCACTTGCTGAAATGAAAAATGATGCAGTGAAGCTGGAGGTCAATATGATAGCAGAAAAAAATTCCAAGATGGGTAAGACTAAGTGTTGAGTCTCAAATCTGCATCTTTCTTATACACCTTTCTAGACCTTTTTCATTCACCTGGACCTTCTAAGTTGTCAATATCATTGCATATTAATTGTAAAAGAGAATCTAAAATGGTTTTTAACTATGTTTTGTGTCTGCTGTTTGATTTAGATTTTTGCTCATTTAGCTGCGGAATCTTTCCACTTTCTACAGCTGCTGCAACTTTCCGCAACCATTTTGTTAAATTCTATGATGCAGGTGTCTTCAGGAAATTCAAGCCACATGGGAAAGTTAGAAATGACGTGGACATGGATCGTGTCCTATTGGCTTGGTCGAATTCACCTAAGAAGGTTTTGGTCAAAGGGAGCCAAGTGGTGGTCAACCGAAGAGTCCCACGGTGACAAAACTATGTTTCTCATCACGTGGAGATTTGCGTGGCCGTTTCTAAATCATGGGAGACATATTAACACCTGTAAGCGGCTCCATAAGCCGAATCCAACAACCACTCCTCATAGATTTACTTCTCATGACGGCCATGATGCTAGATCCCTGGACGTGATGGTTCACGTGTCTTCTATCAGCACATACTTTAGGGAATTAGTTATATCACCTTCAACTATAAATAATGCGTTCTCATACGCATAATAGATTAGATCTTCTTCAGTTCTGTAATGTAATTGTGTTGCCATTGTGCTGTAACGTTATTTCCCTGTTATGACCACATTTTAATATATGAGAAGACTCTGTTTCCAAGCGTAATTCGTATTTGAAGGCTGTTGCCGAGGTCTGTGCAAAGGACCCCTGCACACACTGAGGTTTTTTGCATTACTGTATAGTTTCTTGTTTTATTTCTTTAAGTTCATTGTGCCATAAGTCATTCACATGTATATACATTATATTTTTCATGGTGTTTACGTTCCATCTCTATCCATAATCTTTCATGCTTTACATTTTACTTCTGTCCATAATCCTTTATGCTTTATGTTGTTGTTAACTGATCAGTGTTCTTGTTTCAGGTTACAAATAGGCAGCCCGGGAATTTTCATATCTTTTTATAAATGACTAATGACATGGAATCAATATTGTTCTGCTGCTAATTTACTTTTCTTAGTTTTTATTTAATTCCGGTACTGATTTGTTTATTTTAGTCTTTCACATTTGCTTTAGTAGTTAGATTAGATATTAAACTGTTCATGTCATTTTCAGTTACCTCCGAAAGCCATAGCTAGACTAATGGTGAGGGATTGAAGTATGAGTGTATAGTTTGATGTTAGTTTAATTTTTTGCAAGTTAGATATTAAACTGTTCATGTAATTTTCAATTACCTCCGAAAGCCATAGCGAGACTAATGGTGAGGGATTGAAGTATGAGTGTATAGTTTGATATTAGTTTATTTTTCTGCAAATTAGATATCACATTGCTCAAGTTGTTTATGATTACCTCCAAAAGCCATAGCGAGACTAATGGTGAGGGGTCAGAATATGAGTTGATGTAATTTGATTTTAGTTTTACTTTACTTGCAATCTTTTCGTTGAGTACAGTTTCTTTTGTGTTTAGACAGCAACAAGGATAATGGTTTTCATGCTCAATAGTTCACTATTTGATTACCTAGAATAGTAGCACATTTTCATTTCCTTTCAGTTTTGTCATTGTATGTTTCAAATTCCTTTTGAAGTTTGAAGTTGGTAAATCATTATAAAGGATATCATTGCCTTGAAGAATCATAACCATACTTGTTTTTATTTTAGAATTTCCATCTCACATTAGGAAACCAAAAACGACAAAAAGGTAAGAAATAGGTTATCTTTCACATATAGTGCGCCACACTTCATCAGCTTACGAATCCCAGATTGATAAATTAATGTAGCAATTTAGGACACACTAAATTGACCAAACATTTTGGCGCCGTTGCCGGGGAAGTGTAACTAGGTAGCCAATTTCTTAAAAAAAAAAAATAACAAAATAATAAAAGAAGGGAAAACTTGATAACTTCTTGAAGTATGCTCTCCTCTTGCACCTAGTGTGACCTGGAGGATCAGAAAATAGAGTTATTGGTTCAGTAATTTCTTAAGTATGCTCTCTTCTTGCACCTAGTGTGACCTGGAAGATCAAAAAGAGAATTATTAGCCCAAATTTTTAAAAAATAAAAAATGACATGCATAGAGCAAGAGATTCTAGGGGAAGGTTTATAGCTAAAGCCAAGAGTTCGATTTTCACAACTCCATCTTCTTCAAGGCATAGACAAGATTCACCACCATCTACCCCTAGCCTTAAGATTTTGGAATTCAAGGAGTAGCTGAATTAGAGGATTCTCCTATACCACCTACCAAATCTCATTTAGAAAAGGAAGAGACTCCCTCTCATCCTCCCTTGATAGAAGAATCAGAGGACTTTAAGGACTCTAAAGAAACTATCATGGCAGAGGAAATAATAGATGGATTTGGAGGTAGAGGTAGAGGTATAGGAGGAGGAAACAATGGAGACAACAATGGTGAAGGTAATAATGGAAGAAATAGGGAAGGAGACAACTTGTTTGGATTCCCTATAGTTGATGAGGAAACTCATACAACAATGAAAAATATCTCACCATCTGTCCTCCCTAACTTTTATGGATTGCGAAGTGAGGATCCTGAAACATTTCTATTTGAGTTTGAAGTCGTGTGCCGAACCTATGACTATATGGAAGACTCTCAAAAACTCAAACTGTTTCCTTCAACTTTGAAGGGATCTGCTTTGAAATGGTTCATGGGATTGGCCACTCAATCTATTAGGACTTGGAATGATATGAAAAAAAAAAAATTTGGATAGATACTTGGACTATTGTATGCCCACCAATCACAAGGATGAGGTATTCAAAATGATGCAAAAAGAAGATGAAAATTTGGAAGACTTAATTGAAAGATTTCAATACAACTTGAAAAGAGCAAAGATGAGCAACTTAGATGATGAAACCTTGAAAGCCCTCATATTAAAAGCCATAAGAGATGAATGGATAGATATTTTAAACATGATGGGGAAAGGAGACATTTCTCAACTTCCACTTCGTGACATAACAGAACTATGTGTCCATCTCTCAAGAGGAAAATCTAAAACGGGAAAAGGGCCTAGGGATCCTTCTCTTATTAGGGCTAACAAATCTGCAACTGGATCAGTAAGTAGGGCAGAGATTGGTAATATTCTTGATGAATTCAAAACTGATATCTTAGGGAGCCTTAGTGAACAACTAGACACCCTTAAAATCCAAAACAAGCAGAAAGCAAAAACAGATGCTTTAGCCATCTTTTTTCCGAAATGTAGGAAGAAACATGCTTTAAGGGAATGTCCGTTGGATGCAAAAGTTGTAGAAACATGTATAATTTTCTCAGAGAATCATGAGATCAAGGATTGTCCTTCAATTCCTGGACTCAAAGCTGTCTTTCAAGAAGACCCAAATTCAGTAGAATCTCTCTGTTTTGTTGCAAGAAGACCTTGGAAGGGACAAAAAATTCAAGGGTTTAACAACCCTATGAATCTTCAAACCCCACCAAATTGGAATCCTTGGCAACAACCTTGGCCCCAACATCAAAATCCATATCACCCATGGGTACAAGGGATGAAAAATCCTACTGGGAGATTTGCTCAATTTTATCAATATCCTCCATGTTTTCAAAATCAACAAGCTCCACAACCTCCAAACCCAAATCCACAACTTTTGTTGCCATTTCCACAACAACAACCTTCTCAAAAAAATCCAAATCCTCAACTCATGCTCCCATACCAACAAAAGACAAATCAACTTCCAGCTCAGCCATTTCCAAATCCTAACAATAAAAATCCTCATAATACTTACATGATAGAAGGACAACAATTTCCTACCTATATGATTGTTCCTCTCAATGATGTACAACTCAGATCTGGTAGAGTTTTAGAAAAACCTTCTATAGATGACCAAGGGAAAGATACCTCTGAGGAGAACTCTCTTGAAGCCAATAAGTGTTCTGAGGAAGTATCTCTTCAAAACTCAAACATTCAAAAAGAGAAAGAAAAGTTAACACCCACAACTCCTATAGTTGAGCAACCTGCATCTTCATCTACAACTCCTTTTCCTGAAAGATTACAAATTGACAAGGGGGTGGAAAAACAAATCTTGTTGCCTAACTATGATTTTATAGATGAATTGAAGAATGTTTGTATCAATATTCCCTTGCTACAAGCCATTCGAGAGATTCCTATTCTAGCAAAAACAAAAAAGGAGTTGAGTTTCAAAAGACCAGGAAGGAAAAAAAAAGACACAAGAAGAATCCACCTGGTAGGAAAAATTGCAGATATCATGATGGGAAAAATTACCATGCAGAAGTATGTAGATCCAGGAAGTCCAATTGTCAAGACACATATAAATGGGATAGAAATTCCAAATACATTGATTGACTTAGGGGCTGCTATTAACATTATGAGTAGACAGACTATGGACCAGCTAAAACTTCCTAACCTTCTTTTTACACCTACTTTACTGCAACTTGCAAATCGATCAATTATTAAACCAGATGGTGTATTAGAAGATATTTCAGTCTCCTTAGATTCTTGGTAATATCCGGTAGATTTTATGATTTTGACTCCCAAGAGTAATCTAGGAGGGCACCCACTTATCTTAGGAAGACCTTGGCTAGCCACAGCTGATGCTTTTATTAGTTGTAGATCTGGGGATATGTACATTTCTAATGGTAATTCGACAAAGAAATTCAATTTGTATCCTCCAGCAAAAGCAATCACAGAAGTAGGAGAAAATGAATGGGTCGATGATGAGGACATTATACAACCTGTCTTTACCATTTCTGAAATCAGTGAGGATAGTCAAATTCTGAACACATTAGAAAATTTTGAGACATCTCCAGAATATGACCCCACACAATTTCAGTTGGAATCTGACATGGAATATTTATCATCGAGACAAATGTCTCTTTACTCTATGGAAGAGTTTGGTAGTTCCACTATTGAGATTTTTCCAGGAAAAACATTGAATATCAACAAACATTTGGAAAAGTCACAACAAGAAGAACTAACCAAAATCTTGCAAAAACATTCTACTACATTTTCATGGGAGTATACTGACATGAAAGGTATTGATCCTAAGACTTGCATCCATCATATCTATATTGAGGAAAACAGTAGACCAATCAGACAACCTCAAAGAAGGATGAATCCAAATCTTAGGGAGATAATGAAAGAAGAGCTCCAAAAATTACTCAATGTAAACTTCATTTATCCAATTTCAGATAGCCGATGGGTTTCTCCTTTGGTTATAGTACCTAAAAAGAATGGTAAATGGAGGGTATGCATTGATTACAGGAAATTGAACAAAGCAACTTTGAAGGATCACTTTCCTTTGCCTTTTATCGATCAGGTATTAGATACATTAGCAGGTAAAAAGTACTTTTCATTTTTGGATGGTTTTAGTGGCTATAATCAGATTCAGGTAGCACCTGAAGATCAAGATAAGACCACATTTACTTGTCCATGGGGAACTTTTGCCTACCGAGTACTTCCTTTTTGGTTATGTAATGCACCTGCAACATTCCAAAGAGCAGTACTAGGAATTTTTTCTGATCTAATCCATGATTGTGTAGAGGTTTATATGGATGATTTTACAGTTTATGGTAATTCATTTGAAGAGGCATTAGAAAATTTGGAAAAAGTTCTCATAAGATGTAAAGAAACAAACCTTTCATTAAGCCATGAGAAATGCTTTATGATGTTTACTGAAGGGATTGTTTTGGGGCATCATATTTCAGGAGATGGGATTAAGGTTGATAGATCAAAAGTTGAAGTCATCTCCAGTTACCTATTCCAAATTGTCAAAGAGATGTTAGAAGTTTTCTAGGATTTACTGGTTACTATAGAAGATTTATAGAAAACTTCACTAAAATAGCATCTCCACTCTTCACATTGCTTACAAAAGACTGTGAATTTAAACGGGATCCTGATTGTCAATCAACTTTTGAAACTTTGAAAACAAGAATATCTTAAGCACCTATCTTGAGAGGACCAAATTGGAAACTCCCTTTCCATATTTCTACGGATGCTTCAAATACAGCTTTGGGAGCCATGCTGGGTCAAAAAGATTTATTCCCTTATGCCATTTATTATACTAGTAAAAATTTGACTCCCACAGAGTTGAACATCTGTGAGTGAAAAAGAGTTTTTAGTTGTTGTTCTTGCAATCAATAAGTTTAGACATTATATAACATGCTATGAAACTTTTATTCATACTGACCATATTGCAATTAGATATTTAATGAACAAACCTGTTACTAATGGCAGAGTGACAAGATGGCTCTTAATTTTGCAAGAATTCAATATTACTGTGTTGGATAGACCAGGAAAACAAAATACAGTAGCTGATTTCTTGTCTAGGATTCAGAATACTAAAGAAGATTCTCATGTAGAGGATAAGTTTCCTGATGAATACTTGTTTGCAGTAACTATTAAGACTCCTTGGTATGTAGATATTGCTAACTATTTGGTTACAAGGAAACTGCCTTCACATTTATTTCCAAGTGAAAAATGAAAAATTATTCAGGAGAGTTCAAAATATTCATGGATTTCTAACAAATTGTTTAAAACAGGGCCAGATCTTGTGATCAGAAGATGTGTCAGGGAAGATGAAATGCCTGATATTCTTAAGGCATGTCATGATGAACCATGTGGCGGACACTTTATAGACAAAAGGACGTCCTATAAAATCCTCTCTTTAGGATATTATTGGCCTTCCCTCTTCAAAGATGCAAAACAATATGTCAAAAGGTGTGACAGCTGCCAAAGAGTAGGGAAACCTACGCTTTCAAATGAAATGCCATTGCAACCACACGTACTCATTGAACCCTTTGAAAAATGGGCTTTAGATTTCATTGGACCTATTAATCCACCATCTAAGCAAAAGAAGTATATATTAGTTTGTACTGATTATGTTACTAAATGGATAGAAGCCAAAGCATTAGTGTCTGCTACTGAAAATTCAGTTGTTAGTTTTATTTATGAGGATATTTTTACTCGCTTTGGTGTTCCAAGAGAAGTTGTGATAAATCAGGGAAGCCAATTCACATCCAACCTGGTGGAGAAGTTGATGGAAGAATACAAAATCAAGCACAGAAGATCTACTCCTTACCATCCGCAAGTGAATGGTCAAGTGGTGTCTACAAACAAAGTTCTCGAAAGTATCATCACCAAAACTGTTCATATACATAGAAGAGATTGAGCAGAAAGGCTTCCTGAAGCCTTGTGGGCCTACAAAACTACATGGAGAAATACAACAGGACATTCTCCCTATGAACTTGTTTATGGGAAAGAAGTCCTGCTCCCCATTGAGTTCCAAGTCAAGACCTTCAAGATAGCAGTTCAGTTGGGGATGGACTTATCAGAAGCCCAAAAGCATAGAATGGAGCAGTTAAATGAGCTAGATGAGATCAGACAAGAAGCAATTTTAAGAACTAATCTAGTTCAATATCAAAGAGCTAAATGGCATGACAAGTACATCAAAGAGAAGAAGTTTCAAGAAGGAGATTGGGCATTGTTATTTGATTCCAAGTTTAAATATTTTCAAGGAAAATTTCAGACTCATTGGCTTGGGCCATATGAGATTGACAAGATCTTTAGCAATGGAGTGGTAAGAATCAATACCATTGATGAGTTTCAAACTCCTCTTATTGTGAATGGCCACAGATTGAAAGTCTATCATAAGCCACTCTCAAAAGAGGAATTTGTCAAAATGTTTCAAGAAAATTCTGCAATCAGGATGGTACAGAAGAATTCTTCTTCTCCACCAGCCTAGCTTTTGTTCTTTTCAGTTTAAAAATAAAAAATAAAAAATAAAAAATTGTATAAGCTTGAAAACCAATCACTGATTGGCAGTCTTATACAGAAAATGTAGGGTGAAAATCAGGAACACCTAACACCCTATATTTTCCAAAAAAAAAATCTCTCTTTCATTTCACAAGTTTTGTGACCACCCACTCCATTCCATTCCACTTCATTCCACTCCATTCCACTCCACTTCATTCCATTTCACTTCATTTTATCTATTTCATTCCATTTCACCAATAAAATTCTCTTTCATGACCATTTCCATTTAGTCAATTGTCATACGTTCATTTCCATTCACCCAAATAATAGTTGTGTCAGTTTCCGCAGCTGACACTTGTTTCCGCAGTTGACACCAGTTTCCGCAGCCGGAAGCAGATTCCGCAGCTACCACTCTGTTTTTCAAAACAATGTACAGACAGATGTTATTTCCACAATCATGAAATCAAATGCAGGTATGAAGACCAATTATGAAGACATGGGACATTCAAGATATCAATGAGGAGCAACTAATTGAAGACCAAGGAAAAATGGCAAGAATTCCAAGGTATGAGTAAAATTTATTTCAAATGGAATTTAAAACACATTTTTATATAGTTATGAACCATAGCTCCATTATGTGCAATGATTGTATTGAAAAACTCCGTAACCATTCCACGACCTCCATATGATCCTCCCACAATCCTTGCATTCATTTTCAAACGGTCCCATAATCAAACCTCCGATCTTCACTCAAACTCTGATACTCCACCTATGATGATGAAACGTGGTTGATTTGGCTACAACTTCTTTCAGCCGCATGAAATCCGTAGCCGTTGTATAAACGTGCTTACATTTACTCTGCAGCCACCAAATTTTAAACACTACCGAATGTGTTATACTCCTCCTATTGTTCTATTGATCTCACAGTCGTATTTCCACCATGCTCACGTAACCCTTCTCTGTTCCCCTTCACCCCATTTCGTTCTCTGTTACGCTACAGTCTGTATACCCATTCTTTGATATCTGCCTACAGTCATCGTGCTCATTTCCATTCATTCAGCCATCCTACCTCCATTGAACCCTCCTCACGCAGTTAAGTTTTAAAAGAGCAGAAAGAAGGATGGGTCAGTTGTTGAGAACAAAACCAGAAGGACCTAAATTCATGGAAGGATACCCGCAAGTCAGGGATATATTGAAAAAGGAAAAGTGGCTACGGTTTCTCCAAAAGTTTAGAGGCTACCATAAAGAGGTGACAAAAGCTTTTGCAAGGTCTTTCAATGGCCTAGAGGTAGATATTGAAGACCTAAAATTTACAGTGCATGAGGCATCCATAGCGGCTGCCACAGAACTTCCTCAAGAGGGTGAACGCTGGTTCAAAAACAAGAGCATTAGTGATGAAGCCTGGAGAGTAATCCTACGTAACCCAGGTATAGACACAACTATTTTTAAAAGAGCAATTCCTGTTCATGCTTTGAAAGAGGAGTGGACTACTTTGCTACTAGTTATTCAAAAATTTATCACCTGTGAGGGCCGTTTTGGGTCAATGTATATGTACCATACCAGATTGCTGATGAACTTTCTAGATAACCAGACCCTCAATCTACCATACTTTTTATTAAATAGTTTGAAGAAGATGTCTGTGACCGTTCAGAAGCATTTAGGGGATGTAGAACCACATTTATATGTTAAGTCCCTATATTAATAGTATAGCCCCTTATTATGTTAGTGTAGCCCTCCTTATTGTTATTATTGTACCCCTGTAACCCCCTTATTGTTATTATTGTGCCCTTAAATTATTATTGTTAGGTCGGATAGGATTACATTGTGGCCCACTAGGATTATATTATGGCCCCATGGACTCCTATATATAGAAAGGAGGTTTTGTAAATTATATCATCCAAGATTTGTTCATTTATGTAATGCATTGGAGGTTTCCCCCTCGAAGTGGCTTATTTCTAAGGCGTTGATATCTCTTTTCTTCTATTTTTGAAGCTGGTTACACAACATTTGGTATCAGAGCTTTGGATTCTAGGGTTTCGCTGCTCCAAACATGTCATCGTGGAATTTTCGCTATAAATTTTTTTCTACGAAGTTTCAGAAGCTGAAATTTTTAGGGTGTGAAGCCAAAATCTTGAGGAAGATTGTCTAAAAAATTCAGAGCTTGGATCGCAATATTTGAGGAGATATCATCTGTGGGAGTTAGGTATTTTTTCAGGCTCCTAAATATGTCATCGTGGAATTTGCGCTATAATTTTTTTTTTACGAAGGTTCAGAGTCTGAAATTCATATGGTGCAAAGCTGAAATCCTGAGGAAATTCTTCAAACAATTTCAGAGCTTGGTTCGCAATATTTTTGGAGATATGATCTGTGGAAGGTAGTGCTTTTACAGGCTCCTGAATTGCATCTCAAAGAGGTGATCGTGGGAAAAGTTCAATAACTCTCTCTCTGGGCATCGGGTTGGAGTGCCGTAAAAAGTGGTCGCAAGTAAACAGACTGTAGTTTATTGGCTATCAATTTTAGATAAAAAGAATAAAACAATGACACGTGGCAAGTCATACAAGTTCGCTCTACTGAACCAGTCCATAATTAGGTCATTGTGCGAGATTGGACACAACTTTGAGTTGAAGAATCCAAATTAGATCAGACCTGTGGAATTTGAAAGAAGCTTCAGAGGGCTACTACAGGGCTAAATTTTAGATATTGAATATTTTCAATTATAGAGATAATTCAATTTCAATATCTAACTCCTCAAAGCAAGAAAAAGGTGTGTATTGTTTTTTTCCGAATTGCATAAGTCTTGTTTGAAGAATCAAGTTGAATTGATTCCAAGGGCATATTGAAGAATTTTTTTCGGTAATGGGTTCTATAATGCCTCCAAAAAATAATTCCATACCCATTAATCCCTTAAAAAGCTATACTATGACGCATGAAGAGGAAGAGTTGCAGTATGAGATATCAAAATTACGGTACCAAGTGCAACAAGTTTCGATCTTACGAAGAGCAATTGAAGATGAAATAGATGGTTTAAAAGCAGAAATGGAGGCTAAGTTGTATGGTTTGAAGAATCAAATAATAGCAAAAATGGATGATAAATTAGTGGAAGATCACATCAAGCATCAACAACAAGTTCTCCAACTCTCAAAGGATAACACAACTTTGGAGCAGAATCTAATGAAACAATCGGAAGATCAACATCACATCGAAAAAGTTATGGAAAGTAATTAATATAAACAAGAACTCGACAAGTATGATCAATTTCAGAGTATCTCGGCAAGTGGAAGAACTTTCCTGTAGAAGATTTCACATGGGAGGATGAGAATTTTATACAGAAGCATCAAGAAATAATCAAGTGTTGAGGACAACACTTGTTTGAAGGAGAGGGGCATGTTAAGTCCCTATATTAATAGTGTAGTCCCTTATTATGTTAGTGTAGCCCCCCTTATTGTTGTTGTTGTACCCCTGTAACCCCCATATTGTTATTATTGTGCCTTAAATTATTATTGTTAGGTCGGCTAGGATTACATTGTGGCCCACTAGGATTATATTATGGCCCCATGGACTCCTATATATAGAAAGGAGGTTTTGTAAATTATATCATCCAAGATTTGTTCATTTATGTAATGCATTGGAGGTTTCCCCCTCGAAGTGGCTTATTTCTAAGGCGTTGATATCTCTTTTCTTCTATTTTTGAAGCTGGTTACACAACATTATATCACCATGGTCTTGTGAAAATTTTGATTGAAAAACAGTTAAAAGAGAACAAGGACACATGGGAACAATTTTTGATCAGAAATTTCTTTGAAGAACCCCAAGAAATTCTTGAAGGTAGCAAATCAAGAAGGAGTAGGATAAAAAGAACAAATGATGAAACTCAAAGTACTCCTACTACTACAATTGAAAGAACTAGTACGGAAGAGAGACTGTCAAAAAGGAGGAAGAAAGAAACCAAGGGTAAAAAGCCAATAACATCAAAAGAGAGAAAAAGTATTAAGGCTATGCATCAAACCCCTTCTTCCGAAGAAGATCATCAAGTGTTATCTGAGAGACTAGTTCACCTTCAAGAATAGTCATCTATGGCCAAAAAGAGAGGGAAAGGAAAACAAAAGCAAAAAGACAGTGGTCCACAGCGTGTAAGAAGAAGTTCCAAGCTTAAGGGGAAGTTGAGGAAAACGCAAACGAAAGGACCCGATTTTATTGATTTGGGAGAAGAAACGTCTGAACAAAATCCATCTGGCCATATTCCATCTCATTCTCAGTCAGACATTGAACATAGTCCATCCCATTCTCAGCCAGGCGTTGATGTGAGCCCTTCTCAGCCAGATTTTTAAGACAACTCTCCTCCACGGCATTTTGGGGACAGCCCAATAAAAACGACACCTAATATAGACCCAAAGCAACAAGAAGGATATGATTATATAGAATCTTTAGAAAAAGCAGCCACGTGTCCCAGTAATTCATCCACTCAGCCTCACATAGTACAAGAAGATCTAGTCCAATCATTAAAACAAGAAGTTTTTGAATTGGAGGTTTTAAATAGACACATTAAAAATGAAAATGAGGCATTGATGGAACAAGGCAAATTGGACAATATCATTCATGAAAATACCATGCTACATTTGGGACTATGGCAAAAGAAGAACAGGAAATTGAAGAAGAAATGCCAGAAGTTAAGCAGAGCATTGATTAATATCATATTCAAATTCTTGATGAAAAAGCCCAGGATGTTAGTAGCACCAAGGAAGAGGAGAAGAGGACTGGATGTACTGGCTGAAGTGTCAAGGCATATGAATTGAAGAAGTATTATCAAAATTTCGGTTGCATGAGGACATGCAACACCTTCACAGTGTGGGTATGTTGAGTCTCAAATCTGCATCTTTCTTATACACCTTTCTAGACCTTTTTCATTCACTTGGACCTTCTAAGTTGTCAATATCATTGCATATTAATTGTAAAAGAGCATCTAAAATGGTTTTTAACTATGTTTTGTGTCTGCTTTTTTATTTATATTTTTGCTCATTTAGCTGTGGAATCTTGCCACTTTCCGCAACTGCTACAACTTTCCACAGCCATTTTGTTAAATTCTATGATGCAGGTGTCTTCAGGAAATTCGAGCCACATGGGCAAGTTAGAAATGATGTGGACATGGATCGTGTCCTATTGGCTTGGTCGAATTCACCTAAGAAGGCTTTGGTCAAAGGGAGCCAAGTGGTGGTCAACCGAAGAGTCCCACTGTGACAGAACTCTGTTTCTCATCACGTGGAGATTTGCGTGGCCATTTCTAAATCATGGGAGACATATTAACACCTGTAAGCGGCTCCATAAGCCGAATCCAACAACCAATCCTCATAGATTTACTTCTCACGGTGGCCATGATGCTAGATCCCTGGACGTGATGGTTCAGGTGTCTTCTATCGGCACAGACTTTAGGGAATTAGTTATATCACCTTCAGCTATAAATAATGCGTTCTCATACGCATAATAGATTAGATATTCTTCATTTATGTAATGTAATTGCATTTCCATTGTGCTGTAACGTTATTTCTTTGTTATGACCACATTTTAATATATGAGAAGACTCTGTTTCCAAGCGTAATTTGTATTTGAAGGCTGTTTCCAAGGTCTGTGCAGAGGGCCCCTGCACACGCTGAGGTTTTGTGCATTACTGTATACTTTCTTGTTTCATTTCTTTAAGTTCAGTGTGCCATAAGTCATTCACGTGTATATACATTATATTTTTTATGGTGTTTACGTTCCATCTCTATCCATAATCTTTCATGCTTTACATTTTACTTCTGTCCATAATCCTTTATGCTTTATGTTGTTGCTAACTGATCAGTGTTCTTGTTTCAGGTTACAAATAGGCAGCCCGGGCATTTGCATATCTTTTTATAGATGACTAATGACATGGAATCAATATTGTTCTACTGCTAATTTACTTTTCTTAGTTTTTGTTTAATTCCAGTACTGCTTTGTTTATTTCAGTCTTGCACATTTGCTTTAGTAGTTAGATTGGATATTAAACTGTTCATGTCATTTTCAGTTACCTCCGAAAGCCATAACAAGACTAATGGTGAGGGATTGAAGTATGAGTGTATAGTTTGATGTTAGTTTACTTTTCTACAAGCTAGATATTAAACTGTTCATGTCATTTTCAGTTACCTCCGAAAGCCATAGCGAGACTAATGGTGAGGGATTGAAGTATGAGTGTATAGTTTGATATTAGTTTATTTTTCCGCAAATTAGATATCAGATTGCTCAAGTTGTTTATGATTACCTCCGAAAGCGATAGCGAGACTAATGGTGAGGGGTCAGAATATGAGTTGACGTAATTTGATTTTAGTTTTACTTTACTTGCAATATTTTCGTTGAGTACAGTTTCTTTTGTGTTTAGACAACAGCAAGGATAATGGTTTTCATGCTCAATAGTTCACTGTTTGATTAACTAGAATAGCAGCACATTTTCATTTCCTTTCAGTTTTGTCATTGTATGCTTCAAATTCCTTTTGAAGTTTGAAGTTGGTAAATCATTATAAAGGATATCATTGCCTTGAACAATCATAACCATACTTGTTTTTATTTTAGAATTTCCATCTCACATTAGGAAACCAAAAACAACAAAAAGGTAAGAAATAGGTTATCTTGCACATATAGTGCGCCACACTTCATCAGCTTACGAATCCCGGATTGATAAATTAATGTAGAAATTTAGGACACACTAAATTGACCAAACACTAAGTTGAAAGAAGAAGATAAGCCTTCCACCTCTGATGAAAAATTTGATTCTATGATGAAAAAAATCGAAAAATTGACGGATAGGCTTGCCCTTGGTAATTTCTCTCCTCCTCCTACACAACATGAGCCTCATTTTAGAAATCCTCAATTCAGAAGACCTCAAAACCAGAAAAGGCCAAGGGAAAACATAAATCAATCACCTGACCCTCAAGAAAGGCATCCTTTTTAGGAAAATTTAGTTGATGAAGAAGATCATCCTGAAATACAAGAAGACTCAATTCATTGCTTAGATGAGAACATGTCAAGCATTCTTTTAACTAAGGAGGAACATGATGAGTTAGACAATAAAGTGAAAAAGGGTGAGGAACCACGTGATTATTTTAAACGGTATCAACATGCAATATTTGAGATGCAGAAAAAATACAAACTCGGAAATAGAAATGTGCCAATTACTGCAAATAAAACACAGCCCAAGAAAGATGCCCCTAAGGATGCTGAGGTTAGGAAAGAAACACCACCTCCTTCTCTTGTCAAAGAGACTGCAAAATGTGTTTATGTTTTCAGTTTGGAAACCGATATCTCTAAGATCAAAATTCCAGTACCTTTCGGAGATATTCTTAAGGTGAATGAATACAGAAGTATGATTGTGAAAATTTTAATTCACAACTAGGAGCTGATGATATTCTAAATATTCAAGAAGATCATCCAACCAAATACTTGCGCACAAGATTATAAGATGAGCAGAATGAGGAGGTGCCTCCTTTTTATGTTAGCCTTAGTATTCATGACACGACATTGCATAATGCCATGTTTGATTTAGGAGCCTCTCACAATCTTATGCCCAAAGTAATCATGGAGAGGATGGGGTTGGAAATTACTATACCATATAAGGATTTTTTTTCCTTTGATTCAAAAAGAATTCAGTGCATTGGTTTAATTAAAGATGTTTATGTTGGTATTACATAAGTCCCTGCCAAGACAGTGGTCATGGAAACTATGGTAGAAGACATTCCACCAAATTTTGGCATGCTATTATCAAGGTAATGGGCAGAAAAAATCAAAGGTACAATGCAGATGGACCTAACTTATTCCACCATTCCTATTTTTTGTGAACAAAGGAGACTTTATAGAGAAACAAGAATGGCTTACATGGTGAGTAGTAAAGATAAGCCTTAGAACTTAAAAATTTATTCTCTTCATACTGAACTTGGATCTACTATTATTTTCAATGAGTTGACTAATGAAGTAGAGGATGAAAATAAGGCAGAAAATCAGCAATCTGTAATTTAGCAGGCAGAAAATCAGCAAGCAGAAGATCAAAAAATTAGCAAGGATAAGGCGGAAGGTTGGTGGTTGTTGGATTTTGATGGATCAACAAGAAGAGGGGGCACATGAGCAGGAATTTGGATCACAATTCTAGATGATGTAAGTAATTTCTTTTCTTACAAACTGAATTTTGATTGCACAAATAACATGGCTGAGTATGAATCTTTGATTTTGGGCTTAGAAATTTTGGAAATAATGGGTGCTCAAAATATTTCTGTTTGTGGAGATTCTGAATTATTAATTAAACAAGTTGAAGGTGTGCATCAGGAAAAGGATGTGAGAATGAGGGCATATAAAAATTTAGTCATGGACATGTTGGAAAATTTCCAAGAACATTCATTCATTGTTAAGACTAGAGATCAAAACTCTATTACTGACTCCCTAGCTGTCTCTGCAAGTATTTTCATCATTCCCATACATTCCAATGAAATATATAAGGCTGAGATTCACCATAGACCAGCTATTCCTAATAATTGTATCCATTGGTAAGTCTTTTAGGATGACCAACAAGTACAAAAATTTATTGAGCTGAAAGAAGAGTTTGAAAATATACAAGTAGATCAACAAAACATGCTTGCTGAATCTAAGGGAAATTCCGAAGTGTTACAGCTGAACAATAACTCTATACCTAAAGGCATCATACCCCTTGAGAAGCTTTTTGATTAGAATGATGTGTTAAAATCTCCTAGGATACAAGTTGATGATGAAGAGGTAGAGAGTTGTAACCTTGGTACAGGAGCTATGTCAAAAATGATTAAGCTTTCAAAGTTTCTTTCAGTTGATATGAAGCACAAATATATTGAGATGATGAAAAGGTTCATAGATGTTTTTTCTTGGAGTTATGCTAATTTGAAGAAGTATGACCCTACTATCATTCAGAATACCATTCCCATTAAAGAAAATGAAAAGCCTTTCAAGCAGAAGTTGACAAGGATTAATCCACTTCTCATGCCTCTGATTGAGAAGGAAATCAAGAAAATATTTGATGCCAAAATCATTGTTCCAATAAAATTCTCAAAGTGGCTTGAAAAATTTGTTCCAGTCAGAAGAAAGAGTGGATAAATCAAAATATGCATTGACTTCAGAAATTTTAACAAAGCCTCTCTGAAGAACAACTACCCTCTCCCAAAGATGGATCAAAATTTTCAGAACATTGTTGGTTCCCAGAGGATGTCTATGCTTGATGTTTTTTTAAGCTACAATCAGATACTTTTGCATCCAGAATATTAGGAAAAAATAGCCTTTACCACACCATGGGGCACATTCATGTATGCCAAGATGCCCTTTGGTCTGATGAATGCAGTAGCTACCATTCAGAGAGCAATGGACATAGCTTTTGCTGAGAAGAAGGACAAGATGGTCGTTTTACTTTTAGATGACATAACAGTCTTCTCAAGGAGGGAAGAAGATCACTTGAAGCACCTAATAATTCTGTTGAAGTGTAGAAGCTTTGGTGTTTCTCTAATTCCCACCAAAAGTATTTTTTCTTTAACTTCAGGTAAATTAATTGGACACATTATTTCTAAAGATGGGATTAATATTGATCCAAACAGGGTCAATGCAATTTAGAAAGTGGATTTTCCTAGAAGCAGAAAGGAGATTTAGTCTTTTCTTGGAAAGTAAATTTTGTGAGAAGGTTTATTCCTAATTTTTCTGAGATTGTAAAGGACATAACAAGGATGCTGAAGAAAGGAGCTGGCATCAAGTGGAAAGTAGAAGCAAATAACTCATTTGAGGAGATAAAAAATGCACTCATCGAAGCGCCATTTTTTATCAGCCCGGATTTCTCAAAAGAATTTTTGGTTTTTACCTTTGCATCAGAAAATACAATTGCTAGATTTTTGTTGCAGAAAGGACAACAAGGTACTGAGCAACCCATTTCATTTTTTAGTAGGACATTAGCTAACTCAGAGCTGAAGTATAAAATCTTAGCGAAGCAAGCTTATGCCTTGGTTAAGACCATCAAAGATTTCAGAATTTACATTTTGCATTCTCATATTATAGCTTTTGTTCCTAATGTTGTTGTGAAAGACATCCTAACTCAAGATGATCCTGATGGTAAGAGGGGGAAATGGATTGCTAACTTGCTGGAATATGATATACAAATCAAGTCCAAATTTTTTTTCTTTACATGAATTTAATTGCAGAAATTTCAGATGAAGAGGAAGAGCTTATCCCCATTTAAGAAAAGTACATCATTTCAGATTGGTACAAAGACACAGTTTTTGTATTGCACCATCATAGAACACCTGCTAAGCTGACAAAGTCCAAGGCAAGATTTGTGAAGTTAAAATCTTTGAGGTATTGCATCATTGACAAAAATCTGTATTGGAAGGATAACTATGGTATTTTGTTGAATTGTTTGCTGGAAGACGAGGATGATAAAGTGATTGAGTTCCAAAAAGGAGATTTTAGAGGTCATCATTATTGGAAGGCTAGAACAAACAAGATTCTCATATCATGGTATTATTGGCCTACAATGTTTAAAGATGTCTACAAAAACATTCTTGCCTGCCATGAATGCCATATTTTTTATGGTAAGAAGAAGTTTGTACCTTTACCCTTGATGCCTATTTATGTTGAGGCAACATTTCAATAGTGGGGGATAGATTTTATTGGTGAGATTCATCCATCATCATCAGGTCAACATCGCTAGATTCATACAACAACTAGCTATTTCACCAAATGGATTGAAGCAATCCCAACTAGGAAAGCAAATGATTATGTTATCATTTCATTTTTGGAAAATAATATATTGTCTAGATTTGGTTTCCCTTTGAAGATCATCATTGATAATGCACAGGCATTTAAATCTGAGAAGCTGATTAGTTTTTGTCATCAATATCACATTTCACTTGTGCATTTTACTTCATATTATCCACAAGGAAATGATCTTGCTAGATCCTCTAACAAGAACATTGTGAGGATTATTAAGAAGGTGTTGCAGGAAAATAAGAAGTCATGGCATTTGAAGCTAAGTATGCTTTGTGGGATGATAGAGTGTGCACAAAGTGGTCAATTGGAACTTCACCTTATGAGCTGGTATATGGAGCTGAAGCCATCTTTCCTACATATTGAGGAGTGCCTGTCATGAACTTGCTGCATGGATTGGAGGAAGAGCCAAAAGAAATTTAGAGAAGGATCAATCAGTTGATAGCTTTACAAGAGAAGAGGGAGGAAGTCTATAACAGTAATTAGCAATCTCAAAATAGAATCAAAAAGACATTTGACAAAAAGGTCAAGGAAGAAAATTTTCAAATCCAAGATGTGGTTTTGAAATGGGAGGCCAAGATTGAACATAAGGGGAAACATGGTAAGTTTGAGAAAATTTCGAAGGGTCCATTCAGAGTAGCTCTATTCCATGGGGACAACACTTACATTTTTCAGGAGATGGATGGACAACCATGTGCTGGAGGGCCTGTCAATGGCAGGTTTTTGAAGCACTACTCTTCTTAAAATCTTCTGATCATTCATTCCATTGTATATATTCCATTTTATGTGTTTTTATACTAATAATGACAAGTTGAATCATCAAGCTTGAGCCCGAGGTGAAGGCCATTAGATTTTGAAGAAAAATCTTGGCAAGTTTCAAAATTTGTTGTGTTTTCAAGAAGATGGATAACAACACTAGAACTACTGGTTCTTTGTTCTACCATTGGGGCACACCATCCCAAGTGGAGCCACTGTTATCACTCAAAAAAATGAAGCATAATTTGACAAAGTTAAATATTTTCATGTGTCAAAAGTAGGGTTGTAGGATTCATTTTTTATAATTCTTGGTCAAGGGAAATTTAAAATTTTTCTTGTTTAAGCTTACCCTAAGGTCTAAACCCACTAATTTTCAAATCTCCTCATGTCACATCACTCATTATTTTCTAACAGATTTAAATTCCCAAGGTTTTGTACTGAAAATGTCATTTTAGCCAAGAAACCACGGTTTCGTAGCAAAATACACTGAGAAATGTCACTTTTCACTATGAAACTACTGACAATTTCGTAGCGAAAACACCTAGATTTGCACTGAACTTTTTACGAAAGTGTGGTTTCCTATTTGTCTTGTCAAGTTAGCTGTTATGTGTCAGAAAATCATTGGGAAAGGGTAATTTAGATACCATTTGAGTCATGGAGGGATAAAACCAAGGTACATGGTCAGATTTGAAGTCATCATCACTAGTTTAGGTATGTATGAGTCATCACTATGTCATGAGAAGACATTAAAACTTCAAAATCTTTCCTAATTCAGTCATTTCTCATTTCTCATTCCTTCTTTGCATGATATCGAGATCTGGAGAGCTATTTCATTAAGCCAAATTCATGGCTGGTTTTTTCAAATGTTTACATTGCAAATTACCAAGCGAGGCTGCAAATCGTTAAGTGAGGCTGTAAATCATCAAGCGAGACTATGAAGACATTAAAGAAACCATGGCAGAAAAAATAAGGACAAATAACGGTGGCCAATATCTGAGATATGAAACAGCAAATATGAATTTGATCAATGAAGACCCAACAACTATGGAAGTCTTCAAAAGGACAGGTTGCTTATAGTCTGGTGAGAAATTACAAGGCTGCCATGTACAGGTTTCCAAAGAGTTTTATTTAAACTTCAGTGGAACAACCACCAAAGTGGGAATGCTTAATCTTTCCATCACACCAGAGGTTATTGCAGTAGCTATAGGGATTCCAAGGGGACAAGAGAAGTGGTTCAAAGGTTTCAAGTTCAACATGGAGTAGTGCAAATATTTTATGAAGACTGAAAACAATGAAATGGATCTCACCAATTCTATTCCAAGGAGCTGCATGAAGGAAAACTACTCAAAATTGCTGCTTATCATCCAAAATTATTTTACTTGTGAAGGGAGATACCATAAATTCTACTCATATCATTTCAAGCTAATTCTAAACTTTACTGGTAATATTTCTCTTGATTTGCCTTTCTATTTGCATAGAAGTTTGTCAAAAATGTCAGATAAGCTCCAAGAAAAATCTGAAGGGAGTGAGACTTCACTGTTTCATCATCGTTTAATTAAACTGTTGGTTTTAGATGAACTTCAAAGGCTAGGTAAATATTGGTCTTCATTTTTGTTTTTTATTGGCTTTGAGTTGGATGCTCTTACTCCTTCAAGAAATCCTAAACCTAGGATAATTCCATCACCATTAGGAGCAGAACAGAGTAAACCATTGGTAGCAAAACCAAGTGAACCTGCAAGAGTAGAACCAATTGAAAAAATCATGATGGAAATAGAGCAATTGCAGAGTTTTGATACACCAAATGTCCCACTTGCAAAAGAGAAGTCAAAAGTTGTCAACCCTGCAAAACGAAAACAAGATGTGAGTAAACAAGGAACCAAAAGGATGAAAAGGAGCCAAATAGTAGCCTTGAAGAGAAAATAGTGGTTGTAGAAGACAGAGAAGTAGCTAAAGGAAATCTAGAAGATATATTACATGCAATTGACATATAAGAAATTCCTATAGTGCAAGCGGAGGAAATAGAGGAAGGTGGACAGAAGCTACAAAATGTTAAATCTGCAAAGAAATTAGAATTTGAAGGAGAAGATGCAGGTTTTATGTTCCAAGCAAGAAATCCTATGACAAGGCATTCGAGGAAGCTATTAGAGAGAATTAAAGAGATTCATCCACCTACTGACACAGTCTAGCTATCACAAGACATCATTGACCTCTCATCACCTACAGAGAAAGATACAATTAGTAAATCAAAGAAAGGAAAAGAGAAAGTGATGGAAAAAATAGAGTTTCAACTCCTTGAAGAACAATTGAAGTTTTCCAGTCATGAAATTTCTGTTATGAAAAGAGAAAAAAGGAAACACAATGTAGAGAAGGTTCAGTTTGAAAAGATGAAGGAAATTGGGAAGAGTAGGTTGACAGTGTTTCCAAGACTCTAGATAATACACAACAACTTATCAAATGGACCATTCCATTGAGGAAAGATGTCAGACATGTCAGGAAATGAGCACACATTTTAAAGCCACCAATAGAAATTTGAAATATCAGGTTAAGGACCTCTAGGAGCAGCTTCAAATAATTCACGAGGAGTTAGAGAAAAAAGGGCTTAAAATGACAGTAGTTGAGGAGCCAATTTCTCAACTAATCATCAATGAGGAAGAAACCCCTCAAGAGTCATAATTTAAGTTGGTTTATGGTTTTTTAGCCTAATGGCATATTAGAAACTAATATTTTTCACTTAGAAGGTAGAGCTTTGAAGTTACACAAAATTCTGGATGTTTAATTATTTTCAATAGTTTCGCAGCATGTCTGGGCTTGAAGCACAACAAAACACTACGAAACTACTGTAGCTTTTATTTTTTCATTTTGAACCAGTTTTGGAGCTTTAAAGAGGTGAAAATTGTAGGGGATATGTATTAAGGAAGAATGAACACCGTGTAGAAGGAAAGAACCAAAAACATTGATGGAAAATGGAATTTTTGTAGTGCTATGAAACTGTCTTACTTTCGTAGCATACTGTGTTGAAGATTTTTAAGTAGGGTTTTTGGCATATTTGGACAGATGGATATCATCCAAGTGTTAAAGGACCATGGCAGCAGTTATTTAACACTTAAATACCATGAAATGAAGACAAACTACCACCCAAAGTATTCGTTGAAGATGAAGACCAGTTTGCCTAAAAAACAGGGTTTTTTTCCAGTTTTAGAGGAGGTCAATTAAGAATTCATGTAGTGATGAGTCCCATCACCCCTATTCGAACATGTGAAAGCATATTTGTCAAAGATGTAGTTTTTTTTAGAGATAAGGTTGCTAAATGTAATAATGAATAGTTTGAGTCCTATTAGGAAAAGGACTGTCAATTAGGATAGCTGTCAATTTCTCATTAAATAGATGTTTCATGGTTATGCAAGGTGTCATTAGGAAATAATTAGATGAATCTAGTAAGGAGGAAGATTAGCTCATGATGTAACAATTCTATTAAAGGCCAAAGGGTCTAATTTGTCAAGGGTTGGAGATTTTTTTGCAAAGCTGCAACTTTATGTAATTTGATTGTTTTAGTAATACAAAGACTTGTTTCTTGACCAACCTGAGATTCTGACTGATTTTTTAGTGCTTATCTTATCTATATCTTTTATGTGTCCCATTTGTAGTGGTTTTCATCATTAATACTCAGAATTCATTCATGTAATGCTCTTACTTACTTTATAGATGAATTGACTATGTGATTTCTTGTTTCATGTGTGTGTGTGTACTTTTGCTGAAAAATCTTACCTGCCTCAACTTCCATGTCAAGTGACCTTACTACTAAATCACTGAATGTGTTGACTCCATAAGCCCAATGTTTGCATACTGATACTATTTTAAACCTATACTCATCACAAGCAAGTTTTTTTTCCAAGTAGAGTTAGCCATCTAAGTACATCTTTATTCAATATCATTAACCTTTGAGAGAGCCCTCTCAGACTGAAGAGGCTAAGCTTCAGTCAAAATATTGGTTTGAAATAGTTACATGAGATTGTATGATTAGCAGCCTATTAGATGCAATTTTTTGATAACACAAGTTATGAGTAGTATGGTTTGAACTAGAAAATTTTCACCTGCAACCTTATTTAAGCATGAAACATGGAAAAATAGGTGTACTCATGAAGATGTAGAGAGCTCCAATTTGTATGCAATAGTACCAATATTTTCCAACACCTTGTAATGACCATAGTACTTGTGTTATAATTCATTATCCTTCTTAGCTTGCTTGAGGGATTTTTTTTTTGTATGGTTGTATTCATTAAAATACTCAGTCACCCACATCAAAAAATATTTTAATGCGATGTTGATATGCTTATTGTTTCATTCAATTCTGCAAAAGAGTTATGTTATTTTTTAAGAGTAGGAGAACTTATTGTTGATGTTTGATGTGATATTCCACCTCTTTATCCCTATAATTGTCTCTTAAATATGATGTGACAGACGATCAATGATATCCATAAACCACCATAAATAGGGTCATTTATGTGGAGATATGGAAGAAATGATAGCATCATTATGCTAGGGTTATCCACTTAATCCATCATGTTTGTTTATCATACACAAAAAAATGAAGATATAATTCCAAAAATTTATTCACTATCTCAGTTTGTTCATCAGGTTGAGGATGATAAGATGAGCTATGATCTAATTGAGTACCAAGACAAGAAAACAAATTTGTCCAAAATTTTCAAGTGAAAATGGGATCTCTATAACTTACAATAATATTTGGGTTTCCATGTAGCTTTTCAATGTTTTTCCATAAATGAAGTAGCAATTGTATTGGATTTGAAAGGATGAGATAGTGCACAAAAATGTGCATACTTGATAAGCCTACCAACTACCACCATGATGACACTCTTTCCTTCAAACTTGGGAAAACCTATGATAGAATCCGTTGAGACCTTTTCCCAATGATAATTAGCAATGGCTAATGATTGCAAGAGATTTGGGGTAACTTTATTTTGTTGTCAAACCAAACATTATTCCACAAATTTTTGAATATTCAATTTAAGTCCATCCCAAAAAAATTATTTCTTGACACAATGGTACATTTTAAAAAATCCCGAGTTCCCTCCTAAGACATGTGTGATTCCAAAAGAACCTTTTTTTTTTTATAAAGTTGGGAGCTCTTGCATAGGTATAAGCGATCTTTGTACCAATCTGAATCATTTTTCCAAATAAATGAATCACGCGCACTGGGATATTATTGCAACTTTTGAATGTGTGTCCATACCTCTTCATAATTATTCCATTCATACCTTGATTCAGTTATCCAATCATGTTGGATAATATAAGGGGCATAGAGAAATGCTTCCGCATGCTCATTCCTTCTTGAGAGTGCATCTACAACAACATTTTTCTTCCCTTTTTTGTAGATGATTTAAAAGTCATAACCCAACATCTTTGTGACACATTTTTGTTGCTCTCTTGAACATAATATTTTTTCCAATAAGTATTTAAGAATATCATGACATTTTTTTACCTTGAAGTGTCTTCCCAGTAGGTATGGGCACGATTTATTAATTTCATGTAGTATTTCCAACATCTCCTTCTCATAAATAGGTTTTTGTAAACACTTTCCCTTAAATGCATGACTTTCAAAAGAAATGGGTATTCCTTCTTGCATTAAAAAACTACCAATGACATTTCCTGAACCATCACATTCCACATTAAACGTTTTTGTGAAGTGTGGTGTAGCTAATATTGAAGTTCAACACATTGCCTCTTTAAGATGTTTGGAGGAATTAGTTGCTTTTGGAATGAAAAGAAATGGGTATTTATTCAATAATTTTGTTAGAGGTGTTGTTATCTTTCCATAATTCTTAACAATTTGGTGATAATACTCTTCCAACTGGAGAAATCCTTGAAGATGCCTTAAGGTTATGGGGATTTTCCATTCCTTTACATATTTAATTTTGTTGGGGTATACCTTAAAACCCTAATGGGATACAATATGACCCAAAAATTTCACTTCCTATACCCCAAAGAAACATTTTGTGGATTTTATATACAATTGTTTATCCTCCAATATTTTGAGAAACCTATCAACATTTTGAACATGATCAATCTAGGAATTTCTATAGATTAATATATCATCAAAATATACAACACAAATATTCTAAGGAAGGGTTTGAAAGTGGAATTTGTCAAAACTTGAAATGTGGAAGGTGCATTAGTAAGGCCAAAAGGCATGACCACAAATTCATAATGACCTTCATGAGTTCTACATGTTTTTTTCAAAATGTCTTCTATCTTCACAATGATTTCATGATATCATGAACAAAAATCCAGCTTCTTGAAGTAAATTCCTCTATGTAGTTTATCCAAAAAATCATCAATGGTAGGAATGGGAAACTAATATTTAATAGTGAATCTCTCAATAATCCAAACACATATTCCTTGATCCATCCTTCTTGTTCACCAATACTACTAGAGAAGAGAAATAAATTCATCTAGGCTAAATTATACCTTCCTCTAGCATTTCTACAACCATATGTTCAATTTCACTCTTTTGGACATAAGGATATATATAAGGTCTAATGTTTGGAGGAATAGTTCTTAGAATCAATTGAATAGCATTATCATGACCGTGAATATGTGGAAGACCCTTGGGAGTCTCAAATACCTTGGAATGATGGTCAATGAATTTTTGGAGATTTGTAGAAATGGATGCCTTAGACATTTGAAAATCTAGTGAACAAAATTAGGTAATTACCCCCCTTTATTTCTTATTCAAAATATTTCTCATGCCATTAGAGATAATTACATTACCATGTTTCCTTTCGAATATCCCTTAATTCAATTTAATTTCCTTCGAAAGAAAAAAATCAAGAAATGTTCTTGAAAATTAAAATCTATCATCCCCAAATATTGTAATCATTGGACTCCTAATAAAACATACACACTACTTATTGGAATGGAAAGAATTGAAATACTCAATAAATATTCCCCATTAGTGATATTGATATTATGGAACTTCCTTGAGTTATTTATAGTTCCTCCATTCGAAACCACCACTTGACACTCTGGTGTTGGGTATATAAAGCATTCAAATCCTTGGATATCTTACAATGAATAAAATTATGAGTACTATATGAATCAATCAGCACTACTACCTTTTTCTTCTTGATAAATCCTTCTATCTTGAGAGTTAAAGGGGTGGTAATTCTTGCCAATGCATTACAATATATGGTCAGATTCATTTCTTATTTTTTTAGCTCGTGAGTTGGTGACTAGTGTATATATTCTTATTTTTTTGTTTCTTATTCCTTTTCTTCTTCCTCTTCACAATATATGTAAACTAATTTATTCTAGGCACAATTATGACTTTTAATGTATTTCCTATAATAACTATAACAAATCCCTTTTACATTTTTTTCGTCTAGTTGTTGTGGTGTCAACCTTGTAGGTTGTGGGAAGCTAGGAGGAAAAACACTTCCATATTTATAGTTGTGATTTGTAGACGTCATTGTTGCCATAAATTTGCTTTCAAATTTTCTTGCCACCCTGAATGCATTCTCCAATGACTGAGGTTCCAAAAGGAGAACCTCCTGTTGAATGTTATCCTTGAAAGTCCCTATGAAGACATCAATTACATGCTCCTCTGGGATATCATTTAACTTGATATTTAATATGTGGAAGTCCTAAATGTGCTCCCCAACTAAACCCTTTTGTTTGATATTTATCATGTATCTAAAGAAGGTATTGCTCTTTGTATCCTCATAATGTTCTATCAAGTCCCCCATACAAAATTTCCAAATGAATAGTGTTTTATGAGAACAAAGGCATCAATATAATACAAATTAATTGGTTCTAACTATAAAGATACAATGCATACCTTTTTTGTGTGTTGCACATCATGTAGATCAAAGAACTGCTACATATATAGCATCCATGTTACCACATCCTTGACATAAAAATTCCTCATATCAATCTTTTCAATGTGGTTAGTCTTCAAGACACTGTTGGAGTCTCTAAAATCATAAGTCATATTCCTTTTGTACTCGTCCTTATTTTCATGCAACACCTTGTTACCACTAGTAACCCTTCCTTGCAACAACATCGTTAAACCTTCCCGTGGGGGATTCAATCAATGAACCTCTACCATATCATGTGCATTCATGGAATACTAAAAAATCACCTTAATTTGACAAGATATTGGAAAATACCTTTACAAGTCGCATTATTAACCCACATACTAATGCAAATTCAATACACCTTCCCAATTTAAAAAGCCCCTAATTTCACTAGATATTTTAGGTATCTATTTTTCCATTAACATTTATGTATGCCCATTTATTTATTTTCATTAACTTTGAGCTCCTTTTTTAATACTTTCCAATATAAAATTCATTTTCCCCCTATTATGTGCTCAATATATTATGTAATTTTTTCCTCAATATATATCACCCAATATGAACCCACATGGTATGGTACTGCTCCCCTATTCAAGCCCACAAGAACCATCCTTCAACCCTTCCATCTTGACATTTGTCATTGCTTCCATGTATAATTTTAAACCATACCTCAAAACTCCCATGTGCCCTTTTATTACTACTTTTAAACCATCTAATTCATTTTAGGTTACTCTTTGTGAGAGTTAAAGTTTTTTCACTTGGTTTTGTAATTTCTATATATCATGTTGCATTTCCTCCTCTTCTTCATGTGTCATACTAGAGCTTTATATTTGCTACCTAGGTGTATCCAATTTTTTTTTTGAGGCATATTGGAATTAGATAATGACATCTATGCTTCGCTATTCTTATAGCATCATTTGTCACTTTTATATACTTGATCATCTTTGTATTGGCCTTGGGAAGCCCTTTCCATTCACACTTGGTCATTTTCTTAAAAAACATTATTTTGAATTCCATACACGACTCTGACCTATCTTACACATGTGCAGAAGCGGGTCCACTCATATCAAACCTACGTATACAATTTAAAATATTAAAAAATATATAATCTCCCTATTAATTGGGTGAGGTTTACGGGTTTTACCTGAATCCCACTTACACCAGCCCATGGCCAAATTGTTTCCCAATTGAAAAACTGATTTGAGGAAGTGTAAATACACCTCATTGGGAGGGCCTAAGGGAGGAGAGAAAAAGGCAGTGATACTATAACCTGTTATACCCCAGATCAAGTTTGATTATCCCTGTGCCTCTTGCACTTCTCAGGTTCAGGAAACCCTTGTTTCCTTCTTTGATATGTTCACCTCCTATATGTGGCATCCTTGTGCACCTTTTATGGAAGAATATTTTTAAGGCTTGGGCTGGAAGGATCTGGAGGACAGTTTCACTTAGAGTTGTGGCTGATTTCCAGTGATATCTCCAAATTTATTTTACATACATCAATAAAAGAAGCTTTGTCCCATTCCTAATATCATGATATTATGTGTCTCTTATACATGTTGATGATCTTATAGATGTTTATTTCATGTTATCTTTTATGAGTTCATAATATCTAACATATTGACATTTATGATATATATGATGTGCAACTAGTCTACGTGATTGTTCTTGAGTGATTTGAAGGTCCTGAGAACATGGAGAAGTAGAGGGTTTTCACCCTGTGGGATCGACCTCAAATGTAGGACATACGAGTAAGGTAATCTCTCGCTAGTTTACAATTTTAAACATTAAGACCTTAAATTTTATTACTTATTTCTTTGTATGCCTTCCGCTCTATTAGGTTCCTCAACCCAGACCTTAGAGTAGTTTTTCCTGCAACATAATTGGTGACTCCACTGGGGATTACATCCATTTAATTCACTTTTTTGGTTTTTTTCTCTAGATTTTGGGTTCCCTGACTCATCTGATCACTTTCCTAGTCTTCTTGATTTTGTATCCATCCAGGCTAAAACCATGATCTTTTGGATCAGGCTTGGATTTTTTATTTTTCCTTGTTGCCTTTCCTATATGGTGCTTCTAGTGCACACAGTGTACACATATTTTTTTTTCCAAAGAAACCTATGTATACGCGAGTCTCATTTGACACAAATGCGTATACATGTAGGTTGCACACAACCTGCCTACATATGGCTAGTTAAAAATGAAAATTTTATTTTTGAGATCCTGTAAGTCTTTTCTTCCTGCTTGTGGTCACTCATGTAGAACCTCCTTTATGTATGGATAGTTTTTCTCCTTGTTGTGTATCAGTATCTCTCTTTCTTGTTTGAAAAACTAGTCAACCTAGGGTTTGAATTGCTTGGTGAACTTGCGGTTGTGGTTGTTGCACCGAGACTTATTTATGAGGTTCTTGGTTGTTATGACATTTTAGAAAAGTGAATTTGTGTTAGTGCATTCATGCTTGGCCTTGTTTTTACTTCACTTTTTGGTTTTTGGCTTGTTGTATTGTTTGGTTTTCTCGATTCTTGAGATCAACGTTTCTAGAAAATTTTGAAGTTGTCTTCTTGGTTTGTTGAATTTTTTTGTTCATTGGAGTTTTATGTTGTTGTTTCAAATCATTTTCTGATTTGGTTACTTCATTCCACTTATGTGAGTCCCGACATGGAAGTGACATAGTTGGCTTAAGGAATTTGGAGTTGCTTGTTGGCTTATTTTGTTGATTTGAAGTTTTTGGTAGTTTGTGCTTTTCTCAAAGTATTTTTGTTGTCTCCTTAAAAATTTAAAGGCTAAAAAAATATTTGTGTTTTCCATTTATTTTTCTCTTGGTTTTCATTTCATGGTTTTCATCCTTTTTGGAGAAATTTTCTAGTTTGTCATCTTGGTATGATTCCTTGGTTTTGAGAGAAGTTCGATAGTGGGCTTGTCTCTTTTGTATCAAGTTGTCTTTGGATTTTTTGTGCAAGGAAGTTCTTGTTTGGGCTTGTCACTGATTTTGTGTCAAAGTGATCAGACCAATTTTATTGAAAAACTCATTTTCTTCCCTTTGTGAGTAGTCCTAGAATCTGCATTTGTCATTGGTAGTTTTACATTAGTGTAGTTGCACCATTTAGAATATTTAGTTTTTTTATAGTTTTTGAGTGTGTGAGTGTGATATTGAAAAATAAAATAAAAATTTCTTTCTTTTTAGTTGTTTCGTAGAACCCAAGTAGAAATATATTTCTTCAAAGAAAAAGTTTCTTATGCATGTAGCCGGTTTCTATTAATTTCTCTTTTACGTTAAAACATGACAAGTTGCATTCTCCATTTACCCTTGAATTAAAAAGAACAACCATTAAAATCAAGTGCTTAATTAAAATGAACTAGAATTTTTTGAGTTGCCATTAATATACACCAACTAGTCTAGGTCATATGGCATTGGAATAGGTGAATGGAGAGTTAACTCTCCAAGGCCACTTAAAATTTCAAACATAGAAGTTGATTAAAGAGTGAAATCCAACCTCGTTAAGTGGATCGAGATAGATCTACCTCTGACAGTTAAGTGTGAGGGTTATTAAAGGCAGAGAACAGAGATAACCCCTCTCCTATTTGCTGGATCTTGACCTAAGACTATTTTGCCTGACTACCGATACGAGCTAGTGTCCATAGTTGCTATTCCTAGGTATCACATAGGTGACTACGGGGGGGAATACCCATGGTACCTAATTTAGACATTGCATCACTCTAATTAGTACTTCTGGAGGGTGCCCTTGCGAAGCTCGGGCACTTGCACTGGAAAAGGCTTCTGTTAGGAGGCTAGTGTAACTGCTTCTGTTACCTTCACTAGTAGGCCTGGGGTGTAATTACCCTAGACTATTATCAGAAGGTCCTTTTATTCCCTTTCTTATATTTTGGTATCTGGTCCTAATAACCCGGAGCAGAAATACCTAAGGGATGCTTGATTGTTGTATCTTAGGGACATTTTTTTAGAGAGAGCTCTTTGCTCCTAGATTGCCATAGCTTTGTAATTTTTTTAGTCTATCATAAAATCTCATAATTATTAACAATGGATGACCGATCAATTCGTCGATCAAGGAGGCTTCATGGGATTTCTATTGCGAGTGTGAAGACTTATTCACGAAGGCGTAGGAGAAATTATGTTGGTGATTTTCATCCCGTAGTTGCAAACTCATTGGAGGGTGATCCTTTGCTTGGGGCTATTGTTTCTATGGGTAGTCCTAGTACTAGTGGTTATATAGAGAGGAGAAATCCACTCATCTCTCGAGTAATTTTTCTGGTAGAAGAAGTTCAGATGGAATAAATTCCTAAAATTCCAGTTACTCCTCCTTCTCCTCTTCCTGCTAGTTTTCGGGATGTTCTTTTATACGTTGGGCCTCCATCTCAAAGACCGGATAGCCCTCATTTTTATCCTTATTTTATTTCGATGGCCACAAATAGGAATAAAAATTTGGCTATGAGCACATCGAGTGTGCATACCCTTCTTCCATTTGAGGGAGGAGGTATTATTGCTATTTCTACTAGCACTCCCAATGCTGCAAACATTTTCTCTACCTCCATTTCGTCTACGAGTGGGGGCACCCAAGATTTTCTTTTCCATTCTAGTCCCTTCTCTTTTGGAATGCCTTCTAGTGTTATTACTTCAGTTCCTCTTGCTACTGCTGCAGCTCTCTCCATGCCCATTGATTTTATGGCTAGTGGGTCAGCTTCTTTCCAGGGTTTTCCCTTCAGAAGTGGTGATATCCTTCATTCAAACCCTTCCTTACATTCATTTCCTTTCTCCACTCAAGGTCAAGGTTTGAATCCTTTTCTTGAAGGCCAAATCTCTAATTATTTTCAAGGCTAGAACCTTGATCTTACAGGGTTGGGAATTGGGAATCAATTTTTGTATGGTGAGTAGGGGAATGTTCCTTTCTCCTCCATAGGTTCTTCTCATGGTTTCTCTCCATTTGCTAATTCTTGGAAACCTTACCAAGGGGTTTCATATTAATTTAACACTTCTATTGGGGGGAATATACCTATTTATGGTAACCCTACGATGGGATCCTACTCTGAATGATTCTAGGCCATAAGGCTTCTATTATGGCTCGGGTTTTTCTATGAACAATCCATGGCAACCTAGTGCCTCATCAAATCCAGGGTATTCTTTTTAGAGTGTTGTGATTCCTTACTTTAGTGGATGGATTTCAAAATCTCGTCCATGCTTACCATTGCTGGAAACCATAAATTTTCCATATTTTTCAAAATTGACTAATTATCCTATTTGATACAACTCGAGTTGGCCTTCGGTCCCTATTAAACCTCTGTCAGATATTCTGAAATTTTAAGGGAAGACTAGTGAGGATCCAACTGACCATGTTGCCACTTTCCATTTATGGTGTTTTTCGAACTCCCTCATCGATGATTCAATGAGGTTGAGACTATTTCAACGCACCTTAATTGGAAATGTTGATAAATCATACATAGAAAAGGTTGTGGGCATCATAAGAAGGGAAGGAGAGAACAAGTAGCAAACCAATAAGTGTAGTTCCAACATATTCTATTTTTCCTATAACGCCAACTCCCTTGGCTTAATGGGGGCACTTTTTCTTCATTTGGCAAGTTGGCTACCATGTTTTTGAATCATTTTCAGTTGCCAGTTTGATATGATGCCGGAACTGAGCTTCTATCCAATTTTTAGCATGATAAGGCGACACACAATTCTTACCATATTCATGAATGTAGGAGAAGGAAGAGGCTTATTAAAGCTCAGATTCCAAATGAATACCTTCTAAAATGGTTCCTTAAATCATTGCAGCTAGAAATCTCAAAGGATGTATCTCTTTCCAGGGTATTTAATAAGGAGTAACCTATCTTTAGAGCCCAAGCAATTGGAATTGATCTATTCTCAGTCGGGGATTCTTAATAAGATTTTACCTGATGCTCCCCATTCCAAGGTATATTTATCCAAATGAAAACCAGGTCCTCATTTTGACTAGCTTGTTGGTATGATCAATAATAGCATGAATAACCTTTTGAATCAATTGCAATAGTTGTCTCTACAATATGCTTCTTCTATTCAGGCTACACCGTTGGATTCTACTCCTTCCCATCCATTAACTATTAATGATGTTCAATCTCCTAACCCTAAAGGAAATCAACAATCCGATGGGAAGAAGAAATTTTGGAATAATAACAAGAAAAAATATAAGGATGGGAAGGGTAATGCGAATAGATCCAACGATAATGTTGGATAGGGTGAGAGAGAGGCAAAAAAGAAAGTGAAGTTTCCATGCAAGTTATGCATTGGAGACAATATCTGTTAGGTCCCTATATTACTAGTTTAGTCCCTTATTGTTGTTAGTGTATCCCCCTTATTGTTATTTTTGTACCCATGTATCCCCCATATTGTTGTTATTGTGCCCTTACATTACTATTGTTAGGTTGGCTAGGATTATATTTTGACCCCATGGAATCCTATATATAGAAGGAGGTTTTTTCATTTTCATCATCAAATAATTGTTCATTTATGTAAAGTAAAGGAGGTTTACCCCTCGAAGTGGCTTATTTCTAAGGCATTGATCTCTCTTTTATTCTATTTTTGGAGTTGTTTTCATAATATTTTGTATCAGAGCTTTGCATTATAGGGTTTCACTGCTCCAAATAGGTTATCGTGCCATGTCCACCTAATGTTTTTTCTACGAAGTTTCATAAGCTAAAAATTTTACCACGCAAAACTTAAATCCTGAGCAACTTTGTGTAAAAATTTCAGATATTGGTTCACAATATTTTCAAAGATATGATCTATGGAAGTTAGGGTTTTTGAAGGCTCCCAAATTTCATCAAAAAGAGGTGATCTTGGGAAAATATTCATAACTCTTGCTCTGAGCATCATATTGGAATTATGTAAAAATGGTCGAAATTACACGGACTATAGCTTCCTATGTATCAATTTCAGAGCCGAAGGAGGAAACAATGACACGTGGCATGCCATACAAGTTCGCTCTATGGTACTAGTTGATAATTAGGTCATTGTAGGATATTGGGCATAAATTTTCCTTGAAGCATCCAAATCAGGTCAGACCTATGGCATTTGAAAGAAGATTCAGAGGGCTACTACAAGACCAAATTTCAGATATTGAGGATATGAAATCATAGAGATAATTCAATTTGAATATCAAGCTCCTCAAAAGCAAGAAAAGGTGTGTATTTCTGTTTTTTGAATTGCATAAGTCTTGTTTGAAAGATCTGTTTGAATTGATTCCAAGAGAATATTGAAGCATATATATATCAGTATTGGGTTCTAATATGGACCCTAAAAATAATTCAACACCCATTAAGACCTCATAATGCTCTACTATGACTCATGAATATGAAGAAGTGCAACATGATATATGAAAATTACAAAAGAAAGTGCACAAAATTTCTCTATCACAAAGAGCAACAAAAAATGAAATGGAAGTTTTGAAGAAAGGCGTGGAAGATAAGATGGATGGTTTGAAGAAGGGCATGAAAGCTAATATGGATGGTTTGAAGAAAGGCGTGGAAGCTAATATGGATGGTTTGAAGAAAGGCGTGGAAGCTAAGATGGATGGTTTGATGAATGACATGGAAGACATGGAAGAAAAAATGGAAGGTTTGAAGGAAGGTTTGAAAAATATGATCCAAGAAATGATTCCTAATGGAGAAACGATAGTATAGGAAAATCATGATGAGAAAAAAATAAATGTTAATCATGATTTCATAAAATCGAATGTTGGATGGAAGACCCACCATATTCCAAAGATCGATATGAGGAAGTTTGATGAAAAGGATCCCATAACATGGATACTACAGATGGAGAAATATTTTGATCTCAATAATGCGAAAAACACACAAAAGGTACACATTGCAAATCTATATTTAGAACAAAATACATTTTTATGGTATCGATGGCTTTGCTCCTGTAAAAAAAAATGTCACTTAGTCAATTTTTATGGAGGATGTTATCACAAAATTGGACTTGATTGGCTGGTAATCAAACAACTTCATGTAACTATTTCAAACCAATCTTGCAACTAAAACTTAGCCTCTTTATTCTGAGAGGGCTATTGCAAAGGGGTTAATGATATTGAATAAATATGTATCTAGATGGCTAAATCTACTTGAAAAAACAACTTGCTTGTGATATGTGTAGGTTGAAAAGAGTATAAGTCTACAATCATTGGGATTATGGAGTCAACAAGTTTAGTATTTTAGTATTAAGTTAATTTGACATGGAAGCTGAGGTAGGTAAGAGTTCTTAGCAAAGCTAAGCACACATGAAAAAGGAAATAACGTAGTCAATTCATCTATAAAGGAAGTCAGAGCATTACATGAATGAATTCTAAGTATTAAATATGAAAACCACTGCAAAAGATACACATAGAAAATATAGATAAGATAAAAACTAAAAACTCAATCAAAATCTCAAGTTGGTCAAGAAAAAAGTCTCTGTATTACTGAAAATAGTTAATTTACATAAATCTGCAATATTGTCAAAAAATCTCCAACCCTTGACAAATTTGAATATCTTCCCTTTAATAGACTTGTTACATGATGAGATGATCTGCTTCCTGGCTAGATTCATCGAAATTATCCTAATGACACCTTGCATAACAAGAAAACATCTACTTTAATGAGAAAATGACAGCTATTGTATTTAACAGTCCTTCTCCTAATAGGACTCAAACTATTCATTATTACATCAACTAACTTAAGTTATAAAACAGTTATATATTTGACAGCTATTCCTTCACATGTTCAAACAGGGTGTGATGGGACTCATCACTACATGAAATATTAATTGACCTCCTCTAAATATGGAAACAAACCCTGCTTTTTAGGAAAACTAGTCCTTATCTTCAATGCATGATTTGGCTAATGAGTTGTCTTCATCTCTTGGTCTTTAAGTCTTGGATGACTACTGGCAAGGTCACTTGAACCTTTGAAAGTATCAACCTATCCATAACTACACAAAAACCTGCTCATAAAGCTTCAAAATAGTACGCTATGAAAGTATGACAGTTTTGTAGTGTTAGGAAAAAGCCTTTTGCCATCAACTTTTCTGATTCTTACTTTCTACATTGTATTCCTCATGTATTGACACCTCTACCAAATCATTTTCACCATTTAGAAGCTTCTCAAAATGGTTCAAAAATAAAAAAGAAACCTACAGTAGTTTCGTAGTGTTTTCCTAGCTTCAAGCCTAGGAAACACTACGAAACTACTAAAAACAGTGAAATTTCCAGATTTTTGTCTAGCTTGAAAAATGTGTTTTCCAACTGTAAAAACCTTGTTTCCAAGTTCCCACTGACCTTTAAAATCATAAACCAGCTCAAACTATGAAACTTGAGGTGTTTCTTCCTGATTGGTGATGAGTTGAGCTATTGGCTCCTTAACTACTACCATTTTTAAGCCTTTCTTATCCAATTCCTCATGGACTAGTTCTAGCTATTCCTGGAGGTCTTTAACCTAATCCTTCAAATTTATGTTTGTAGATTTCAACTGCAAGTTCATTTTCATGACATGTTTCACCTCTTTCCTTAATGTCATGGTCCGTTTGATTAATTGTTGTGTATTATCTAGGGTCTTGGAAACACTGTCAACCTGCTCTTCCCAAATTTCTTTCATCTTTTGTAATATCCCAAATCTAGAATATATTTCTTTCTTGGGAATATCTTTAAGATATTCCAATTCCTTCTTCAGTGAGCTATCACAAGTTCATTTCAAAGATTTACTAATGGGGAGTTTATAGGATATGACTCATTCTAAAGAAGGGATAAATCCTAAGGCTAGCTAGCTCTTCTCAGACTCTGCCTATGGATATGCAATATTCCACCACGGGAATTTCTGCTACAGGGTCCTTGAGGACGCTGTATAAGGAAGTATCTACAAAAATAAGACAAACCACCATTGGGATTCCATAGAAAAACTTTAATACAACTCCCTTGTAGAAAATGAGCTCAAAGAAATACACCTAGATGGGTTATTCAGATCTCCCCAGTCTAGGTCTCTAAAACAATGCTCAATGAGAGAGCTTACATCAATATATGAACATAACTAGAAAATCTGCATATATGAATATACCATAAGAGGAAAAATACTACAGCCATCATTGTGTTAAGATATCAGCAATGAAATACAATAAATATCATGAGGAATGAACCCCTTTTGCAATAGGAATAAACCTCCCATGATTACACCCTGAAATACCAATGTTGTTGCAACTACACAAAATGCCGGAGTAGCTACAACTGCACTGTGTACATGAGGTAGAAGCTGCTGAATATAAATGAAATACACATATGGCTAAAGGAATACAATAAAATAGCGCAATAACAAGAAATGGGCTAAAATACAGGATTTCTAGCCAATCTAAGAGAGATTGCTAGAAATGTCGGAACATACAAAAAAGTGACAACCAAGTTGTCACTAAAACTAATAAAAAATATAAATGAGGCCATGGTAGATCTGAAATATAGATTCCCTCCTCTGATAATGTATCTAACACAAAGTGTTGATCACTTTGTCTTAGAAACACACTCCTGATGAGCCTAATGAAACCCTCTCTCACTGCCTCCATAAATAACGCAGTTTCCTCCATGGACTGCGCAGTGGGAGATGATGGAATGTTGTCCCATGCCAACTGATCTAATATGAAGCCCAGGAATCCTCCTTGCAGCTCCTCCAATGACTGTATCACTCCTCCACTGAAGAAAATAAGAAAAGAGAGACTCCATGAGTTCCTCTCTAGCTGCACCCAGCTACACAACGTCCTCCCTGCTGTAGAAATAACAATGTAGAAGATGAATGAAGCTGTGGAAAATGCTGTATTGAGGAAATGTAGATCAATCCTCATCCTTCCTTGAGGAAGAGGTAGGGATTCCTAACTGAGAACACCCTACTACCCGAGGGCACCATCACCCTGCTAAATAGCCCGGGGATGCAAGCTATGAAGACCCAAAGTCTAAAACTATAAATCATAACATGTCCAAAATGGGTTGCCATCTCCTCCTTATAAACAAAGAGAACTCTTCTCCACCATGGTCCCACCAATTAGGGCTTCCACCCTCATGTTCATCTCTTCCCTCCAAAACTGGGCAGCTTCTCTAGGAAGCCTCTTCCTCCTTGGGTAGCGCTATTGACTTTAGTCAAAGATGACCAATCAAGTGAGCTAGGTTCCATTCACACCCTTAGTGTTTATTTTAGCTCCTTTATTCTCCTCGTTTTCACATGAGGAGTGTTATTTATTCATTTTAAAGGGGCTAAGGTGTCTCCTTTCCCATTTTATTAAACAAAAATAAAATGTGCAACTATAATATTCCATTTTAGCTTGAGGCTAAAATTGGGAATATTACAGTCCTCCCCTCCCACATGTTGCTTGCCCTCAAGCAACTGCATAAAGAGAAAAAAATTGTCTCCCCATTCTTCTCTTATGGCCTCCTCATCAATGGTCCCACCACTGCTCAAATATGCTGCAATAAAGTTATCCTCAATGCTCTCTCCCAAGTATGCATGCTATCAACAATGCTCATCATGGAAAGATAGAAGGTGTAGTGGAATCCTTCTTGCTATGCTAAGGCCCCGTCAAGGTAGGAGTGATGATATGCATGGGAAAAATTCTGCTCCCAATGATGATCCTCTCATCCATGCAATCATCCAAATAAAATCTCAACCCCCGGTTTCTGCAATGTGTTGGGGTTGAATGGAGACTTGTGCTTGTGTTGTCATGATGGCCCTCTCTCCATTTCAAGTGTGTATTGGGATGCCTCTGTCCGTGGGCTGAAGTGGTATGGCCTCCAAGAATAGCCCAAGATACCCCATCAAGAAATCTAGCCATGAAATGCCTCCTCAAATCCTCCAAGTGGTTTCTCCCACAATAAGAGCAAGTAAAAATGTGGCATTCATGGTATTCCCATGGTGTCTCCTGCAAGATAAGACATATACAATAGGGAAAATCATGCTCCCAATGGGTTTTACATATAATACTCTCCAAATAATGCTTCTCATGAGTGTAAAAATATCAGAAATACATGGAGCAATATATAATAAAAGCAAGTTGCCAAATGACAGCCGGAGAGTGTTTCAAAGTTCCACTCATGGAACTGCCCAGTGCCTCCTTGACCTGCCTCAAAATCGAAAATAACAAATGTTGTACTAGCCACTTGTTTTCTACCACACATCTCCTCATAAGATGAAAAAATGAGAATACAAATTGGTGCCAATGGTGCACACCGAGAAACATGTGGCTTCCCCCACAACCATCACATAATTAGCCAAAATCAAGGCTACAAGTTAGCTGTAAGTACATCCTCATGAAAAATGCAAGAAGGAACAAGCCTCCTTGATAAATCATGCTCCTGAATCAATGAAAAGAAGTACAATACAAAATATAACATTATACCTCCTCCATCATGCACTAGAGCTGTTGAGTTGAAATGGCTCAACATGAATGCTCTCCCTCTCCTCCAATGAGTATGGTAATGGTTGTTCCAACCTCTCCAAAATCAACCGAGCTATACATATATCCATATGCTAATGTAGATCATGCTGAATGCCCTCCAAAATGAACTCCTCGAGCAAGGCAAAGTATGCATCCAGGTGCATAGCTAGGAAGTACTCAAGTGCTGCATGCAAATAATTTCTCCTTGAGACTAGAAAATCTAGCCAAGAAGAGTCTACCATGATGATAGATGATCATATCATCCACTAATAATCTTCCATCTCCATCAAGGCCATCCAAGAATCATGCATGCACCAATATCCTGGGGAATAGCTAAGTCTTCCATCCTGGATCAATCCTCCATATAGACAATGCTAGTGTTCTGCAATATGCTACTCCATCACGCTGTTGTCTGCTACCTTGACATCCCCTCATGCCAAAGTCATCCTCCAAGTTGCTACCATGCCATCATGCAACTACTCATGCTCAAATAGAAATGATTCTCTTTGAAAATGAGCCTCCCATGAGAGACTATCACCTCCAAATAATCTCCCGATCCTAGGCAATGTAAGCATGAGTGGCCTCCATCTACTCCAAAGCATGAAAGAGTCCTTCCCCAAAGGAAGTAACCTCTCTCTCACCAAATCCATGGAGCAGCCATGTTGCATCATGAAGATGTTATCCTCCATCCATACAACAACTCTATCTACGCAGTCAAACTAATGAGAATGGGTGGTACTGAAAATGAGAGAGTGCATCCCTCCTCCATGTGCTCATCCCCAAACTCTATGCATTGTAGTGGATTCCTCTATGTATCCACCCCTCCAGAATCTAATGAGTGCTAAACCAAATAGAATTATGCCTCTCATCATCCCTAGATCATATGGCCTCCTAGATAGAGATCCACCCAACAAGTGAGACATCAATACCTAAAAATAGACTGCATATATGAGTGGACTGATTTGTCCCTCTCTCCTCTGCGCGTGCAGTCTCTTTCTTTATGCAGAAGCCTTATGAAAGAGATAAGGGAGAATTCTCTTCATCCCTCCATGTTGATCCTTCTACTCTTCTTTATCCATTTCACAATCCCCAACAAATGCTACATATGACTCTGTAATTGTGTCTTGGTACCCACATGCAAAATATTTGGAACTCCTTGCAAATACACAAGGGATTCTCTAGTGGAAGCATTGGTTCCCTTTTTACCCCCATGTGGTGATGGATCTCCTCCAAAAGTGACAGCACTATTGGTTCCTTCTAGTGCATGCCAAGTGTTTTTATTTATGCCACAATGAGTTTCACTAATTTTTCCCATCAAATCCCTTAGTGAATGCATCACATGTTTTTGCATTTGCATGTCAGTGAAAAATGGAACTTTTCAACCAAAAATCATGAGCCATACCTTGAGTTTCAATGCTGCTCCTCCCATGGCCTCATTTCTTCCTCTATTCCCTTGATATGCAAGTGACCAAGGGACTATGATATGGATCTACATGTGTGGCTGAATGCCCAAACCCTTCATGTAAAGTAGCTAGGATTTGTCTCATCAACAAACCCTTTTCAGAAAATTCCTCCAAATTTTCCCTTTCATCAGATCCTCAATGATGTTCCCAATGGTCTGGAAAAGAAGAAGGGAAACCTCCTCTTCCTTCATTCCTTTTCCATTGTGTCCTCTGTAAATATCCTCTCTTTAGAGAGAGAAGCTCCTCTTGCTGATGGCAATATATCTTGGGCACAGGCTGAGCGAAGATCATGCTCTAATACCACTGTAATATCCCAAATCTAGAATATTTTTCTTTCTCGGGAATATCTTTAAGATATTCAAATTCATTCTTTAGTGAGCTATCACAAGTCCATTTCAGATATTGAATGATGGGGCATTGACAAGATATGACTCCTTATAAATAAGGGAGAAATCCCGAGTCTAGCTGGCCCTTCTCAAACTTTGCCTATGGATATGCAATATTCCACCTCGAGAATTTCTGCTACAGGGTCCTTAAGGACGCTGTATAAGGAAGTTTCTACAAAAATCAGAAAAAACACTACTAAGATGCCCTAGAAAAACTCTAATACAACTCTCTTTCATAAAATGAGCTCAAATAAATACATCTATATGGGTTATTCAGATCTCCCCAATCTAGGTCTCTAAAACAATGCTCAATGGGAGAGCTTACAACAATATATGAACATAACCAGAAACTCCGCATATCTGAATATACATAATTTTATTAAGATATCAGCATTGAAATACGATAAATATCATGAGCAATGAACCCCTTTGCAATAGGAATCAACCTCCCATGATTACACCCTGAAATACCAATGTTGCTGCAACTACACAAAATGTCGGAGTAGCTGCAACTGCACTGTGTACATGAGGTATAAGTTTTTGAATATAAATAAAATACACATATGGCTGAAGGAATACAAGAAAATAGCCCAATAACAAGAAATGGGCTAAAATAGAGGATTTCTAGCCAATCTAGGAGAGTTTGCTAGAAATGTCGGAACATACAAAAATGTGACAACCAAGTTGTCACTACAATTGATACAAAATATAAATGAGGCCATGGCAGATATGAAATGTAGATGCCCTCCTCTAATAATGTCTCTAACACAAATTGTTGATAACTTTGTCTCAAAAACACACCCTTGATGAGCCCAATGAAACCCTCTCTCACTGCCTCCATAAATAACGCAGTTTCCTCCATGGACAGTGTAGTGGGAGATGATGGAATGTTGGCCCATGCCAACTGATCTGATATGAAGCCCGGGAATCCTCCTTGTAGCTCCTCCAATGACTGGATCACTCCTACACTAAAGAAAAAAATACGAGAGAGACTCCATGAGTTCCTCTCTTGCTGCACCTAGGTATACAACGTCCTCCCTGCTGCAGAAATAACGTTGTAGAAGATGAATGAAGTTGTGGCCAATGCCGGATTGAGGAAATGTAGCTCAATCCTCATCCTTCCTTGAGGAAGAGGTAGGGATTCCCGACCGGGAACACCCTAGTGCATGAGAGCACCATCACCCTACTAAACAACCCGGGGATGCAAGCTCTGCAGACCCAAAGTCTGAAACTCTAAATCATAACATGTCCAAAATGGGCTGGCATCTCCTCCTTATAAAAAAAGAGAACTCTTCTCCACCATGGTCCCACCAATTAGGGTTTCCACCCTCATGTGCATCTCTTCCCTCCAAAACTGCGCAACTTCTCTAGGAAACCTCTTCCTCCTTGGGCAGCGTTGTTGACTTTAGTCAAAGATGACCAATCAAGTGAGCTGGGTTCCATTCACACCCTTGGTGTTTATTTCAGCTGCTTTATTCTCCTCCTTTTCACATGAGGAGTGTTATTTATTCATTTTAAAGGGGCTAAGGTGTCTCCTTTCCCATTTTATTAAACAAAAATAAAATGTGCAACTATAATATTCCATTTTAGCTTGAGGCTAAAATTGGGAATATTACATCTTTTCAAACTGAACCTTATGGAAATTGTGTTTTCTTTCTTCTTTATTCATTACAAAAATTTCATGATTGGTCAACTTCAAATATTCTTCAAGGAGTTGAAACTCTATTTTTTCCATTACTTTCTCCTTTCCTTTCTTTGGTTTGCTAACTGTATATTTATTTGCAGGTGATGAAATATCAATGATGTCTTGTGGTGGTTGGACTGTGTCAGTAGGTGGATGAACCTCTTTACTGCTCTCTAATGTATTTTTAGCATGCCTTGTCATGGGATTTCTTGCATGGAACATAAAACCTGCATCTTCTCCTTCAAATTCTAGTTTCTTTGCAGATTTGGCTTTCTTTAGTTTCTATCCACCTTCTTCTACATCTTCAGCCTGGACTATAGGAGTCTCTTCAATATCAATGGCATGTAATATGTCTTCTAAATTTCCTTTACCTACTTCTCTGTCTTCTAAACCCACTGTTTTTTCTTCTAAAGCCACTTTTTGATTCCTTGTCATCCTTTTGCTTCCTTGTTTACTCACAAATTGTTTTTGTTTTGTAGGTTTGGTTGAATTTTGTTTTGCAAGTGGAACAATGGATGTATCAAAACTCTGCAATTGCTCTGTTTCCATCATGAATGGTTTACTTGGTTCTACTCTTGCTGATTCACTTGGTTATGCTACCAATGGTTTACTTTTTTCTGGCACTAAGGGTGATGGGATTCCTATGTTTAGGATTTATTGTATGAGTAAAAGTATCCAACTCAAAACCACTAACAAACAAAAATGAAGACAAGTCTCTGCCTAGTCTCTGGAGCTCACTGAAAACCAACAGTTTAATTAAAACATGATGAAACAATGAAATCTCACTTCCTTTAGATTTTTGTTGTACATTATCTGCCATTTTTTATAAACTTCTGTGTAAATAGTGTAATATCCCAAATTGGGGAACTCGGCAATGCATGCACTTAAAAACACATTCTCATAAATATATGTCATAAAATGAAAATTTTCACTTGGATCCATTAGATCTGGTAATATAGCATATAAATCCAAGAGGATATAAGAAAGAAATCAAACTAGGTGAGGTAAACAGACCTCACACACCTAATGTAGCTGAAAAACACTAAATCCCCAAAACACTAATACACAGAATTATTACATGAAAGAGACTGCACAGTCTTATTAGGTTTCAACTTAGAAATTATAGATACAAATATATCTTCTCATATATTAATCAATAATGCTCAAAATCTGAGATCTAGTCTCCTTATTACAAACGCAAAAATACCCGGGAAGGGTTTCTTGCAATACACTCTAAATACAATGGTGATCTTGAGAAATAAACTGAATAATCATTGAAAACTGAAGAAAAAGAGTGTATAAGGCTAGAATATATCATATCTGATGTATATCCCCTCAAAAAGGTCCTCCCATGAAAGGATGAACCCCTCAATCATAAGAAAACACTGCAAAGGAACCACAAAACCCCTCACTGAAGCTGCCTTCCAAAATAATGCAATCCCTAACTGGGAAATTGCTAGAAATGATGGGAAATGTATGGAATTCTACCATAGATCTGAAATATTCTCAATGACTCTCGAAACAGATCTCCCAAGAGAAGGAAACCTCCTTCCTATGAGAAAATAGCTCAGAAAGTGGGATTCTAACCCCTCCACTGCTGCACCCTGCAACACAACACAATAACCTGCAGAAACTGTGTTGATGAAGAAATATGTAGCTTGGCCTGAAAACAACAAGAGGAAGCAAAGTCTAAGCAAACCAATACCAAAATAATAATCTAAAACATGCCCTCATATGGCTGCCATCGTCTTCCTTAAAAAGAATATGAGCTTGCTTACCCTTGGCCCCACTCAATTAGGTCATTTCCTTCAAGAGATCAATCTCCCTCCAAAACTGCATTATTCCTTCATTAATCTCCACTCGTCCATAACAGCATTGTTGACTTGGTCAAAGTTGACTGAATCAACATGATCCAAGCCTGTTCACACTTGGAGGTGCTTTATTTATATGCTAAAAAGGGTCTCCTTTCAGACTTGAAGTGTTGTTATTGCTGCTAAGGAGACTTATGGGCCTTTCCACCCACTTATTCACCTACCTAGGGATAAAACAACTATAATATTCCATTTAGCTTGAAGGCTAAAATTTTGGAATATTACAGTCCTCCCCTCCAAAATGTTGCTTGTCCTCAAGAAATTGTATAAGGAGAGAAAAATTCCTCCCGTCCTCCTCTTGTGGCCTCCTCATCAATAGTCCCCACCACTGCTCAAAACAATCTGCAATAAATATGCCCTCTAATGTTTCCTTCCAAGTATGCAAAACCCAATGGCTCACATCATGAAAAGGTGGAAGGTGTAATTGGAAACATTCTTGCTGTCCAATGGCCTCCTCGAGGTAGGAGTTATGTCAAACATCGGGGATCTCATTCCCAATGAGAGACTCCCAAACCCATGCTATTATCCAAATTAAATGAGCCATCGTAGGTAGCTCATCAAAAGAATCATCAACCCTGGTTTTATACAATGTATTGGGGCTGCATGGAGAGATTATATTTTCCCATACAAATTTCTTCTCTCTCCATTTATGGTAAGTATGGGGTTGTTGCTGATCTTGGGCTTAAATTTCATGGCCTCCAAGAGTGTCCCAAGTTACCCCACCAAATAATTCAACCATGAATTGCCTTCTCCAAGAACTCAAGTTCTCCAAGTGGCTCCTCCCATGAGAAGGAAAGAGATGTAGCATAGAAATCATGGCTTGCCCATTGGCTCTCCTAAAACATGAACATGTAAAGTAGGGAAAATCATGCCCCCAATGAGCACCTTCAACTCTCTTTCCACTCTCCAAATAAAACTTCCCATGAATATAATAACATCAACAATATAAGGAAGCAAAAACCAATGAAAACAAGCTGCCTTATGAAAATTGGAAAGTGGATCATAGTTCCACACATGGAACTAGCCCAGTGCATCCCTTTCCTACCTCAAATCAAAGAATAAAAAGTGCTTTCCCAACCACTTTTTTCTGCCACAATCATCCCATAAGATGGAATAATGAAGGTACAGTGTGGTGTCAGTGGTGCACACCAAGAATCAGGTGGCTTCCCCCACAAACCACCAATAGAATAGCCCATCTCAATGCTGCAATTTACCTCAAGTACATCATAACATAATATGCAAGAAGGGATAATCCTCCTTGGTACAACATGTTACTCATATAAAGTAATTAAGTACAAATCATAATGCAAAATTGTACCTTCTCCACCATGTACTTTGGTTCTTGAGCTGAAATGTCTCAATTGGAAATTTTCCCTCACTTCCAATGACTAGGGAAGTGGCTGTGACATCCTCTCCATCACCATATGGGATATTCATCTCTCCATATGCTGATCTATATCCTACTGGATTCCGTCCCAAGTGAACCCCTCCATCAAAGAATGAAAAGCATCAGAGGGCATGGAAAGAAAGTCCACATGTGTTGTATGTAGTAGCTTCCTCTTGAGCTCAAAAACTCTAGTCAAGAAGACTCTACCATAAGAATATATGACCTCTCCAACCACCATGTATCTATCATCTCCATCAGGGTCATCAAGAATCATGCAAGCACCAAGATCCTTGGAGTACTCTACCAAGAGTTGAGATCTCCAATATGGATCAATCCTCCTCAGAGACAATGTTGAAGATCTAAAATGTGAAGCTCCCCACAAGCTGTTGTATTTTCCTTTGACATCTCCCATGGCAAAGTCATCCTCCAAAGTGCTGCCATTCCCATCATGCAGCTGCTCCTGCTCAAATAGAAGTGGTGATGTTTAGAAGTTGGTCTCCCATGAGAAGCTACCATCCAAAAAGAACCTCCTGATCTTGGCCAATGTAAGCATGAGTGGCCTTCATCTACTCCAATGTATGGAGGATTCCTTCCCCAAAGGAAGTACCCTTTGTTTCTCCAAATCCATGGAGCAGCTCTCTTGCACCATGAAGGTGCCATCCTCCATCACTGCAACAACTTTTTCAACGTAGTATATGTATTGAGAGTGGGTGATGCTGAAAATCGGAGAATGTCTTTCTCCTCCTTGAGTCTATCCCAAACTCTCTGCACTATGCTAGACTCCTCCAAAATCTTCACCCCTCTAGAATCTAAGAGTGGTGAACCAAATGGAAAGATGTCTCTCACCAACTCTAGATCTGGTGGCCTCTCGGGTGGAATGCCTCCATGTAATGAGACATCAATGTCAAGAGTAGACTGTACATATGGATGGGCAACCTAACCCTCGCCCTCACAGTGAAAATCATTCTGCCTCTTTCTTGCATTAGCTCTCTGAAATAGATAGGGGTGTGTGCTCCTCATCAAGTGATGTTGACCTTCCTCCCTACCTTCTTCTTCCATATGCAATGTCTCACAATCATGTTGTTCATTGATTTTTCCTTGACCTCCACATGTGAGATCCTAGGGAATTTATTGCAATGAAACAATAATTCCTCCTGTTGGATCATGTGATCCTCCTTCCTCTACATGAGGTATTGGATATGCTCTAGATATGACCGCATTGTTGCCCCCTGTTTGGGCTCAACCTAGTCTCCTAAATTGAGTTCATTTAATTGTCAACCATGGTTGGTAAACTGCTGAAGTGAAGTGCACTGTATGTGCCTAGGTGTTTGTTTCTTACTGCATTGTGTTTAGTGTTTTATGATGTTTTTGGTCTTTTGATGGTTTTATGTTCACAAGGAAAAGAACTAAATGCTGGTGGAAAGAAGCTACTAGTTAAAAAGAAAGCAAAGCCTAAGTTATGAATGATAAATGACAAATGCAAAGACTGAAACAGAAACAAACCTAAACTATGACTTAAGTAGAATACAAAGCTTGATAATGACTTCAAGAAAATAAATCACAACATGAACTTAAATTGTCCAATTCTTTCATTTAAGGTATTTTGGAAGAGCTTGAGAAATAGGCAGCTAAGTGTAAAAATTCTCCTAACTAAACAATTAAACAATCAACTTATAATGATACAACATCTCATCCATGATTAAAGGTTTGTTGAAACATATTTGGAAAATAACATTGGTAACATCATAAGATCTCTACTCTAAAACTAGCTCCTAATTCTATTCTGCAAATTAGTTCAACATCACTAAACCTTACTCAAAAGTTATAGATTTCCTTTTAGAGTAGTCTTGAGGAAAGGCTTATTTGTGAAATGGTAAAAAAAAAAAGGTTGCAAAAGTACTCCAGGCCTTGGACTGATACTATCTTCTGTTCAGATGATTATGAGTCAATATATGTTTTAGAAGAAAAGAAGTTTTGTAAATAATGAAGACCGTGGTGTTTAAGTTTAACAACTAATGTAATTTAATATGCAATGGATGACAACTAAATGTGGAATGTAAATACAGTGAGCTAAGCTAGAATTGAACTAAGGTGTCACTAGTCTACAATAAACAGTGCTAAACTAACAAGCCATTATCAAACTTAAAACGAAATAACAGAGCATGAATTGAATGCAATTTGACTCCGGAGTGCCCTAACTAAGTTATCATGCAATTAATGTATGGAATTATACAGCCTATTTTTTCCATCATGAATGGTATTTTGGAAGAGCTTGTTAAAACAATTCTGGCTGTACAATTCAATGCAAATGCAAACATGAAAACTGAAAGAAATTACAATTAAAAACTAAGGCATCACAGCTATTTCCTACCCATTTTTATGATTTTTTGGAAGAGCGTTTTAAGAGTAAGATCAGCTATGCTACTTAGTGTAAAAAAGCAACTGAAACCTTCAGTATCACAGTCATGCCTTAGTCATCATAATGATTTTTTGGAAGAGTTTACTAGAATAAGTTCAACTGTGATAATGAACAAAAGAAATTGCAATTAAAATCTATAACACTACAACCATTTCTCATTCATTATCATGATCTTTTGGAAGAGTTTCTTAGAACAAGTATAGCTATAGTGACTAATGAAATTAACTATGAACTCAAACTTCAAAAAAACATGAAAACAAACTAAGATACTTATCTAAATTACGAAAGTAAAGTCGTTCAGGAGGCAGGGGCCCTCTACCACCAGACGGAATCTAACTCAAAATCAACTCAACGCATTCAAAGCAATGTTGTCTTCTTCATTAAAGGAAAATAACTTAAAATAGAGTATTCTCGGTCTTCAGAAATATAGCAGTCAATCCCTGAAATCTAATCAAAATCTAGAGCTTGTCTCTCGGTTTCCCGAGTACATTTATAGCAAATCTTCATAACAGAACTTGCAACAATACGGGGATCATTGTCTTTTCATATCAAAATCGTACTAGGACTCTAAATATGGCAGCTTAAAGGGACAAAGGACATCTGGACTGTCCTTGTCCTATTAGGAGTTTGCCTCCTTGTATGAGTTCCCACGTACAAAACCATGTCCAGAATTCAGTTCATTCTTCATGGTGAGCAACAAACGTTGAGGACATGATGTGGAATAAACCCATGTGTGGCTTTTCCTGAGAGGACACCTGGAACATGCTTGAATGTGAAGACAACTACAGAATTGGAAGTTAGCTACGGAATGTCTGCATTCTGTAGCTAGTTTCAGTTCAAAATGCATTACAATGACAAAATCACAAAACTTAGCAAATTAGCCATGTTATTCATTCTAAAAGTAATTTTAACTAATTTCATTGATCATTTGGGCCCGGGATAACAATGGACAAAGGAAAATGGAGTGAAGTAAGATGAAAGAAAGAACAATCTTGGGGCTCAACATACCCCCACTGCTGACTTCTTGCATGTCCTCATGCAACTTATTCCATAAACTCAGAGACTTCTGCAAGAACATCCAACCCTCTTCTTCTTTTTTTCCTGGAAGTTAAAGGTCTTCTGGGTTTCTTGATGACTAACTTGAACCTTAAATTGGTAAGTGCCCTGATTAGTTTCTTGTTCCTCTTTTTCAAATTTTCATTAGCCTTTTCCACTTTGTCCATTTGTAGAGATAGGGTTGAGTTCATACTGGTTTTGAGTTTGACTTCTTCCTTCAGAATATCATTCTCAGTTTTGATATGTCTATTAAGTACTTCCAGCTCATAGCTATCTATTCTTAACACATCTATTTCAGATAGTGGAGGACTAGGGTTTCTATCTCTACTCTCTAAAGTTTTCCTTTCCAATGTTTCAACATAGTCATAAACTTCTTGCTATGCAGGGTCAATTTCAGGGATTTCTTCATCAAAATCTTCTTCAACATCTTCTTCAATAGAGGTTTCCTCATCTTCTATGTTTATCACCCTGGTTTGTTTGATCTGTGTTTTCCTTAGTTTCCCCCTGAGTCTATGGCTTCTTCTTGGCTGGGATGATCCCTCTCCTTTTTCTATGGCAGATTTTCTGATTACCCTCTCTTCCTTAAGTTGTCTCTTAATCTGAGTCAACTTCTCAGAGATTATTTCTTCACTACTTTCCTGTATTGTTTTGTCAATTTCAATTTTAGAGGCTCTCCATTTTCTGCTTCTCTTTGTAGGCTGATGTTCAGGTGAAGGCTCTTTTGGTTCCTCAAAGTGATTTCTTACCAAGAAATTATCCCAAGTATCTTTTGTTTTAGCTAAATGGTGTTCAATTAAAATCTTAACCAAGCCATGATGGTATAGAGTTGTCTCTAAGAATTGGAATCTCCTTTGAACACTTGAAGCCATATTTTTTAAACTTTGAAGCAAGAAATAGGGCAAATTTAGCTCTTCCTCTAAGAAATGCATTATCAACCTAATATGGTAAACATAGAAAGTACCATATCTACCTTCACAAGTGATAAATTTCTGTAAGATAAGCAATATGTTTCTCCATTTATTCTTTAATGCAGAGCTTGGAATTCCCTTTTTAAACACAATGACATCCATACCTGGTGATTTGAGGATTTACTTCCATGATTCATTATGAAATTCTCTATTCTTAAACCATCTTTCTCCATGTCTAAGAAATCCTGTTGCTTCTACAATAAAAACCTCTGTGACAGTGAATTTAACATCTCCAACTTCAACCTCAGCTCCTTTGAATGACCTTGCAAATGTTTAGTAACTTCTTTGTGGAAGCCATTAAATTTCTCAAGGAATTGTAGCCATCCTACCTGTTGCAACATTTCTCTGCTTTGAGGGTATCCTTCCAGGTATTTTGTGCCCACTGGTTCAGTTCTCACGATGAGGCCCATAATTTCTTCTTCAATCTTCGGATTAGTACTCTTTCTGCTCATGGAGACAATGACTTCAACCTTCAAACTGATATTCCTCTGCTTCATGGTGATAGTGCTTCAATCTTCAAACTGATATATCTCTACTTCACAGTGATATTGGCTTCAAATTTCAAACTGATATACCTCTGCTTCACGGTGACAGTGGCTTCAACTTTCAAACTGATATACCTCTGCTTCACGGTGACAGTGGCTTCAACTTTCAAGCTAATATACCTCTGCTCACGGTGATAGAGATACCTATGTTTTACAGAATGAAATGATGAAGGGTTGGCTACGGGATGGAGTAATAGGGAGTGGTTATGGAACGAGTTAATGAAGTGAGGTGAAAACAAATCAATGAGTGAAAATACTGCGGAGATTTTTTTGCAACGGATTCAAAAATCATCATTAAATGATTTGGCTGGGTGACGTAAGAAAATCAAACACTTTAGCCTTTTAACCGCTTAAATGATGATCGGGTATAGAATTTGAAATGAAGGATTTTTATCCAAAGTTTTTCGGAGGGTATATTTGGCATGATCAATAAAAATAATCAAAAAAAAATTCGAATGATTCATAACTAAAACTATACTAAAGTTTATGATATGCCATTATAATCAAAACTTGTTACCTTTGCTTTTCATCTGCTTTTTGTAGTCTTCATATACTTTGTTCTCCTCTAGAAACCATTACTTTGTGAGTCTTCATAATCCTTCTTGATTTTGCTTGTTCATGGATATACTGGATCATCTTGTTGCAATTCAAATGTTTTTTGATCAGTGCCTTCAGGATCTGTAGCTGCGGAATGACTGTCTGGCTGTGGAAAGTCTGATTAGCTGCAGAATGTCTGTTTAGCTGCAGAATGTGCCTGTAGAGAATTTAATCATGGAATGGAGTGGTTTGGAATATACATGGAATATTTTTTTTGAATGGGTGAAGATAGATGATGAAACATGGTATAATGGAATATGTATGAAGTTAATGATGGAATGGGATGGATTACAATTTATGAAATGGAGTGGAAGAATATAAGAAATGGCATGCAATCCATGACATGTGTTATTCATTTGCAGAAAAACATCAAACTTTAAATTTTGATATGGAAATGAGGTGGATGAAGTATGAAATGAGATGAATGAAATGTGGAATGAAGTGAAGTATGAATGAATGAATGAAATGGAGTATGGATGGATAAGTAAATGGAATGAAATGAAATGAGATGGATCATAAGTGCAATGGATCTGAACTTATGATTTTGTAACAACTGCTTACAGAAACAAAATGGATAAGTTAGAGTGTCAGAAAGACTCTGATTTTCACCCTATATTTTCTGTATAAACATGCTAATCAGTGATTGGTTTTCATGTTTATACTTTTTTTTTTTTTTTTTTTAAAGAAATGCTTTTAGAAAATTCAATCAAGTTGATGAAGAAGAAAGATTCTTCTTTATTAACTTCACATCACTGTTTTCCTGGAACTTCTTGACAAATTCTTCTCTTGAGAGTGGTTTGTGATACAGCTTCAATCTATGACCATTCACAAGAACAGTGACCTCTTCTCCATCAATTGTCCTGATTTTTACTGCTCCATTGTAAAAAATTTCAACAATTTCATATGGCCCAAGCCAATGTGTTTGAAATTTACCTTGAAAATCCTTGAATTTTGAATAAAAAAAGAGAGCCCAGTCACCTTCTTTGAATTTCTTCTCTTTGATGTACTTGTCATGCCATCTAGTCCTTTTTTGTTGGACTAGACTTGTTTTCTGAACTGCATCTTGTCTGATCTCATCCAATTCATTAATCCGCTCCAATCTATGCTTTTGTGCCTTCTTTAAATCAAGTCTTAGCTGAACTAACATTTTGAAAGTTTGAATCTGGAACTCTATGGGAAATAAAACTTGATTTCCATAAACAAGTTCATAAGGAGTAAGACCTGTTGTGTTTCTCCATGTAGTTCTATAGGCCCACAAGGCTTCAGGAAGCCTATCAACCCAATCTCTTCTATGTAAATAAACAGTCTCTGTTAGGATTCCTTCGATGACCTTATTAGTAGATTCCACTTGACCATTTGTTTGTGGATGATAAGGAGTAGATTTTCTATGCCTAAGTTTGTACCTCTCCATCATTTTTTCCACTAGCCTTGATGTAAATTGAGCTCCTTGATCTGTAACAATTTCCCTTGGGACACCAAAACGAGTAAAAATATCCTCAAAAAGAAAAGTAACTATAGATGCTTCATTAACAAAAAGTAATGGCTTGGCCTCTACCCATTTGGTAACATAATGAGTGCAAACTAATATATATCTCTTTTGTCTTGATGGAGGACTAATGGGTCCTACAAAATCCAAAGCCCATTTTTCAAAAGGTTCAATATGTACCTGAGGTTGTAATGGCATCTCACCTGAAGGAGAAGGTTTCCCTACCCTTTGGCAACTGTCACACCTTTTGACATACTCTTTAGCATCTTTAAACAAGGATGGCCAATAATATTCTAAATGAAGGATCTTATAAGCTGTCCTTTTATCAGCAAAGTGTCCGCCACAAGGTTCATCATGACATGCTTTGAGAATCTCAGGCATCTCATCTTCCCGAACACATCTTCTAATGATCAGATCTGGACCTGTCTTGTACAACTCATTAGCAACCCATGAATATTTTGCACTGTCATAAATTATTTTTCTTTTGTCTCTTGCATTCATTATTGAAGGAAATTTTCCTGAAACTAAATAATTAGCAATGTCAGAAAACCAAGGAGTTCGAGTAGAAATTGCAAAAAGATATTCATCAGGAAATTGATCTTCAACTGGAGTGTCATCTTTAATGTTTTGGAGTCTAGATAGGAAATCAGCTACTGTGTTTTGTTTTCCAGGCCTATCTAGAATGGTAATGTTGAATTCTTGTAAGAGCAATAACCATCTTATGATTCTGCCATTAGTAATTGATTTTTTCATTAAGTATCTAAATGCAGAATGATCAACGTGAACAAAAGTTTCATAGCCTATTATATAGTGTCTGAATTTGTTTATGGCATGAACAACAACTAAGAACTCTTTTTCATTTACAGTATAGTTTAACTCTGCAGGAGTCAAATTTTTACTGGTATAGTAGATGGCATAAGGAATCAGGTCTTTTTGTCCCAATACTGCTCCTAGAGTTGTATCGAAGGCATCTGTTGAGATATGAAAAGGTAACTTCCAGTTAGGTCCCCTTAAAATAGGTGCTTCAGAAATTTTTGTTTTCAAGGTTTCAAAGGCTAACTGGCAATCAGAATTCCATTTGAATTCACAATCTTTGGTAAGTAATTTGAAGAGTGGAGATGCTATCTTGGTGAATTTTTCTATAAACCTCCAATAATATCTTGTAAATCCTAGAAAACTCCTAACATTTTTTTGACAACTTGGAATAGATAAGTTAGAGATGACTTCAAATTTTGAATCATCAACTCTAATCCCATCCCCTGAAATGTGATACCCCAAAACAATACCTTCAGTAGACATCATGAACCATTTCTCATGACTAAGTGAAAGATTTGCTTCCTGACATCTCTTTAAAACATTTTCCAAGTTTGCTAAGGCTTCTTCAAATGTGTTTCCATAAACTGTGAAATCATGCATGTATACCTCTACACAATCATGTATTAGATCTGAAAAAATTCCTAATACTACCCTTTGGAATGTTGCAGGTGCATTGCATAATCCAAATGGAAATACTCGATAAGCATAGGTACCCCAAGGACAGGTAAATGTGGTTTTGTCTTGATCTTCAAGTGCTACTTGGATTTGGTTGTAACCACTAAACCCATCTAGGAATGAGAAGTACTTTTTTCTAGCTGATGTATCTAACACTTGATCTATGAAAGGTAAGGGAAAATGGTCTTTAAGAGTAGCTTTGTTTAATTCCCGGTAGTCAACACATACCCTCCATTTACCATTTTTCTTTGGCACAATTACCAAAGGAGAAACCCACTGCCTATCTGAAATAGGATAGATGAAGTTAACATTTAACAATTTTTACAATTCTTCTTTAACAATCTCCCTAACATTTGGATTCATCCGTCTCTGAGGTTGTCTGATTGGTTTACAATTTTACTCTATATATATGTGATGAGTGCAAGTCTTGGGGCTTATCCCTTTCATGTCAGTGTACTCCCATGTATATGCAGAAGAATGTCTCTGTAATATCTTGACTAACTCTTCTTGTTGAGACTTTTCTAGGTTCTTGTTTATGTTCAAAGTTTTTCCTGGAAATATCTCACTTGTAGAGCTGCCAAATTTATCCATAGAATGAAGAGACATCTGCCTTAATGACAAAAAATCAATGTTGGATCCCTCTTGAAATTGTTCATGTTTGTATTCTGAAGAGGATTCAAAGTTTTCTAGAGTATTCAGAATTTGATTATCTTCACTAATTTATAAAATTGTGAAGAGGGGTTGTAAATCTTCTTCATCCTCTATCCATTGAGTATCATCTAAATATGTAATTGTCTTAGCTGGAGGATACAAAGTGAATTTCTTAGTTGAACTACCATCAGAGATGTACATATCACCAGATCTACAACTAATAAAAGTATTAGTTGTATCCAACCAAGGTCTTCCTAATATAATAGGATGTCCTCCTAGATTATTCTTAGGAGTTAGGATCATGAAATCCACAGGGTACTCCCAAGAATCTAGGGACACTGGAATGTCTTCTATTACCCCATCAGGTTTGATCACAGATCTGTCTGCTAATTGTAATAATGTGGGTGTAAAGAGAAGATTAGGAAGTTTCAATTTATCCATGATTTGTCTACTCATGATATTGATTGCTGCTCCTAAATCAATGAGTGTGTTTTGGATTTCAATTCCATTGATGTGAATTTTAACAACTGGATTTCCTGGGTCAAGATACTTTGGAATAGCAATCTTTCCCATCATAATGTCTACTATTTTTCCTGCCAGTTGAATTTTCTTTGTTTCTCTTATTCTTTTTCTTGTTTTCTTCATACTCAACTCCTTTATTGTTTTGGCTAAAATTGGAATTTCCTTGATGGCTTGTAATAATGGAATTTTAATGCAAACATTTCTCATCTCATCTAGGAAATCATAATTAGGCACCATAATTTGTTTTTCTACACCTCTATCAATTTGTAATCTTTCCGGAAAGGGAGGTATAGAAGTAGATGTGGATGGTTTCTCCAATACAGGAGTTGAAATTATTGGATCTTTTTGCTTTAATTTTTCAATGTTTGGGTCTTGAAAAGATGTATCTTCTTCAAGACTTTTATTCACTCGTAGAGAATCTTCCTCAGAGTTATCTTGTTCTTGTATGATCATAGAAGGTTTCCTCTTTTCAAGTATTCTTCGAGACCTAAGTTGAACATCACTAAGGTCTAAAGGAGTAATTAGATAAGTTGGAAATTGTTGGCCTTCTATCATGTATGTGTTCTGAGTATTTTTATTATTAGGATTTGGTATGGGTTGAGCAGGCAACTGATTTGATTTTTGAGGATATGGTAATGGAAGTGGTTAATTTTGATGTGGTAGGTTCTGATGATGTTGTTGAGGATTTTGTTGAAATTTTTGCTAAGGATTTTGAGGATAAAAATGTGGGTATGGTGGATAGGATGGTGGATACTGATAGTACTGAGAGTATATTCCATAGGGATTTTGTGCTCCTTGTTCCCAAGCTTGAGATTGATTTTGAAATTGAGGCCAAGGTTGCTGCCAAGAATTCCAAGGTGGAGGTTGGTTATACATTTGATCATGTAATCCTTGTGTTTGAGGTCCTTGCCAAGGCCTTCTAGAGACAAAATTGAGAGATTATGTGGAAGGAGTTTCCTCTTGAAAGATAGCTTTGAGACCAAGAAGGGAAGGAAAATTCTTGGTCTCATGTTTTTCAGAACAAATGACACAGGTCTCTACAACTTTTACATCCAAAGGGCATTCTCTCAAGGCATGTTTCTTTCTACATTTGGGACAAAAGATTGCTAAGGCATCAGATTCAGCTTTTTTCTTGTTTTGTATCTTAAAGGTGTCTATTTGTTCACTAAGACTCCCTAAGATATCAGATTTGAAATCATCAAGCATATGTCCTATTTCTGACCTACTTACTGTCCCAGAAGCAGACTTACTTGCCCTTGCAAGAGCAGGATCTCTTGGACCTTTTACAATTTTAGATTTCCCTCTTGAAAGGTTGATACATAACTCAGATATTTCAGGTAATGTGAGCTGTGATATATCCCATTTTCCCATCATGTTAAGGATATCCAACCATTCATCCCTAATTGTTTTCAACAAAAGAGCTTTTAAGGTGTCTTGATCTAATTTTTCCATTTTTGTTCTTTTGATGTTGTAATGAAATCTCTCCAACAAATCTTCCAATTTTTCATCTTCTTTTTCTAACATCTTAAACACTTCTTCCTTATGATTGACCGGCATACAATAATCCAAATACCTCTCTAGAAATGCTTGTTTCATGTCTTCCCATGTCCTAATAGAACTGTTGATCAAACTCATAAACCACTTCAATGTTGCTCCTTTCAATGTTGAAGGAAATAGTTTAAGTTTTTGAGCATCTTGTAAGTAGTCATAAGTTCTACACAGGATTTCAAATTCAAATAGGAAGGTTTTAGGATCTTCAGTTTTAAGTCCATAGAAGTTTGTAAGGACAGAGGGTGAAATTTTTTTCATGGTTGTGTTGGTTTCTTCATCTATTATAGGGAACCCAAAAGAGCTTCCCATTTCTCTTCTACCTCTTCCTCCTTTTGCACCTCTACCTCCCTCTCCTCTACCTCCTTATCCTCTACCTCTACCTCTACCCCCTCCAAACAATGTGTGTTCTCCATTAAAGACTCCTCCTCCCCCTTCTTCTGCCATGGTTGACTCTCCTGTGGAAGTGGAAAAGTTTGTGTCCCTAACAGGAGTCTTTGGATCTTCTTCTAAGGCAGGTTTAGTGGATGAAGTGGAAGGTTTCTCTAATAGAATATCTGATCTTAGGTCTTCTAGAAGTCCAGGATCAGTAAAGGATGGAATGTGGGTCTGAGTTGAAGGTGTACTATCTCTTGGTCTAGGTGAAACAAGTGGTGTTCTAGGAATCAAACTTCTGTTTCTGCTGCTTATGAATCTACCCCTTGAGTCTCTCTCTCTACACATATAATTTTTTTTGGGAGTTAAGAAACAAAGGTTACCTAGTTTTCACTTCCCCGGCAATGGCGCCAAAATTTTTGGGCTCAACCTAGTCTCCTAAATTGAGTTCATTTAATTGTCAACCAGGGTTGGTAAACTGCTGAAGTGAAGTGCACTGTATGAGCCTATGTGTTTGTTTCTTACTGCGTTGTGTTTAGTTTTTTATGATGTTTTTTGTCTTTTGATGGTTTTATGTTCACAAGGAAAAGAACCAAATGCTGGTGGAAAGAAGCTACTAGTTAAAAACAAAGAAAAACCTAAGTTATGAATGATAAATGACAAATGACAAATGAAAAGACTGAAACAGAAACAAACCTAAACTATGACTTAAGTAGAATACAAAGCTTGATAATGACTTCAAGAAAATAAATCACAACATGAACTTAATTTGTCCAATTATTTCATTAAAGGTATTTTGGAAGAGCTTGAGAAATGGGCAGCTAAGTGTAAAAATTCTCCTAACTATACAATTAAACAATCAACTTATAATGATACAACATCTCATCCATGATTAAAGGTTTTTTGAAACATATTTGGAAAAGAACATTGGTAACATCATAAGATCTCTACTCTAAAACTAGCTCCTAATTCTATTCTGCAGCTTAGTTTAACATCACTAAACCTTAATAAAAAGTTATAGATTTCCTTTTAGAATAGTCTTGAGGAAAGGCTTATTTGTGAGATGGTAAAAAAAAAAAGGTTGCAAAAGTACTCCAGGCCTTGGACTGATACTATCTTCTGTTCAGATGATTATGAGTCAATATATGTTTTAGAACAAAAGAAGTTTTGTAAATAATGAAGACCGTGGTGTTTAATTTTAACAACTAATGTAATTTAATATGCAATGGATGACAACTAAATGTGGAATGCAAATACAGTGAGCTAAGCTAGAACTGAACTAAGGTGTCACTAGTCTACAATAAACAGTGCTAAACTAACAAGCCATTATCAAAATTAAAATGAAATAACAGAGCATGAATTGAATGCAATTTGACTCCGGAGTGCCCTAACTAAGTTATCATGCAATTAATATATGGAAATCTACAGCCTATTTTGTCCATCATGAATGGTATTTTGGAAGAACTTGTCAGAACAATCCTGGCTGTACAATTCAATGCAAATGCAAACATGAAAACTAAAAGCAATTACAATTAAAAACTAAGACATCACAGCTATTTCCTACCCATTGTTATGATTTTTTGGAAGAGTGTTTTAAGAGTAAGATCAGCTGTGCTACTTAGTGTAAATAAGCAACTGAAACCTTCAGTATCACAGTCATGCCTTAGTCATCATAATGATTTTTTGGAAGAGTTTACTAGAATAAGTTCAACTATGATAATGAACAAAAGAAATTGCAATTAAAATCTATAACACTACAGCCATTTCTCATTCATTATCATGATCTTTTGGAAGATTTTCTTAGAACAAGTATAGCTATAGTGACTAATGAAATTAACTATGAACTCAAACTTCAAAAAAACGTGAAAACAAACTAAGATACTTATCTAAATTACGAAAGTAAAGTCGTTCAGGAGGCAGGGGCCCTCTACCACCAGACGGAATCTAACTCAAAATCAACTCAACACATTCAAAGCAATGCTATCTTCTTCATTAAAGGAAAATAACTTAAAACAGAGTATTCTAGGTCTTCAGAAATATAGCAGTCAATCCCTGAAATCTAATCAAAATCTAGAGCTTGTCTCTCGGTTTCCTGAGTACATTTATAACAAATCTTCATAACAGAACTTGCAACAATACGGGGATCCTTGTATTTTCATATCAAAATTGTACTAGGACTCTAAAGATGGCAGCGTAAAGGGACAAAGGACATCTAGATTGTCCTTGTCCTATTAGGAGTCTGCCTCCTTGTATGAGTTCCCACGTACAAAACCACGTCCAGAAGTCAGTTCATTCTTCATGGTGAGCAAAAAACGTTGAGGACATGATGTGGAATAAACCCATGTGTGGCTTTTCCTGAGAGGACACCTAGAGCATGCTTGAACATGAAGACAGCTATAGAATTGATGGTTAGCTACGGAATGTTTGCATTCTGTAGCTAGTTTCAGTTCAAAATGCATTACAATGACAAAATCACAAAAATTAGAAATTTAGTCATGTTATTCATTCTAAAAGTAATTTTAACTAATTTCATTGATCATTTGGGCCTGAGATAACAATGGAAAAAGGAAAATGGAGTGAAGTAAGATGAAAGAAGGAAAAATCTTGGGGCTCAACACCCCCATCATTCTCTTCTTCTTCAATATGAATGGGAGTTACCTGCTCAATAAGAGGATCCTCTTTTGAAAAAGGAACCTTCATGCCCTCTTGTCCAAGGACATGAAACAGAGATCCTGATTCTAGCAAATTTTTACGCAAGATGTGATCTTCTCCAATAGTTTTCTGAAGTGGATTTGAGTTTATAGGTTCTTCCAACCCATGCAAAAGTTTTGTTTGTTTTGGTTTGTTTGGCTCTTCCAATAGTGTTTCAGAATGGTTTCCAACAAAAATATCCACTAATCTCTTAGTGAAATTTGCATAAGAAGAAGTATTTACATTTTTTAATGAAAACGAATCAAACATCCACCAAGCATAGGCGTTACCTTCAAAATGCAGCACTACAACTTTGATGGCTTCATCTTGAGAAACATGGTGCTGTTGTAAATAGGTGTGTAGCTCCTTCACCCAAGCTCTAGCTGAACATGTTGGTGATCCATCAAAAGTAGATAGATAAAATCTACCCATGTCATGCTCCTTGCTCCTCTCGACCTTGATCTTGCAAAACTTTTAGAAAGTGTTATGATCTCTAAACTTCTTGGTTTGAGATTTATATTCTTGGAAAAATTCACTAAGGGTTTCCCTCTTAGACATTTCTTCCTCTTCTATCTCCCTTATGGAAAATCTGGGCATATGAATGCACTATGAACCTTGGTGTGTAGCTGCATGCTCACACTCATTATGTGCAAATCTCAAGTTTGCTTTAGATCCAAACTCCTTTGGAGATTCCATCTCCCTTCTCATTTTCTTGAGATCTCCTTGAATGCTCTGTATAGATTTAGAAAGAAGCTTTGAGAGCCTCTCCTCCTTCCTTCATCCACATAATGGAGTCTTCTGTTTGTCTCTTTGGAAAATTGCTCCTTTTCCTGATAGCATAACGGCTTATATCCACAGGCTAAGCCAAGATTATGCTCTGATACCACTGTAATATCCCAAATTGGGGAACTCAACAATGCATGCACTTAAAAATGAATTCTCATAAATATATGCCATAAAAATGAAAATCATCACTTGGATCCATTATATCTAGAAATATTTCATTTAAATCCAAGAGGAGATCAGAAACAAATCAAACTAGGTGAGGTAAACAGACCTCCCACACCTAGTGTAGCTAAAAAACATTAAATCCCCAAAACACTGTTACACAGAATTATTACATGAAAGAGACCGCAAATTATTATGAGGGTTTCAACTCAGAAATTATAGAGACAAATATATATTCTCATATATTAATCAATAATGCTCAAAAACTGAGATCTAGTCTCCTTATTACAAACAAAATAATACCCGGGAAGGGTTTCTTGCAATACACTCTAAATATAATGGTGATATTTAGAAATAAACTGAATAATCACTGAAAATTGAAGAAAAATAATGTATAACACTGTAATATATCATATCTGATGTATATCCCCTCAAAGGTGTCCTTCCATGAAAGGATGAACCCCTCAATCACAAGAAAACACTGCAAAGGAACAACAGGACCCCTCACTGAAGTTGCCTTCCAAAATAACGAAATCCCTGAATGGAACAATGTTGTAAATGATGGGAAATGTATGGCCCACTACCACAAATCTGAAATATTCTCAATTACTCTCCAAACAGATCTCCCAAGAGAAGAAAACCTCCCTCCTATGAGAAACTAGCTCAGAAAGTGGGATTCTAACCCCTCCACTGCTGTACCCTGCAACACAGCACAATAACCTGCAAAAACTACACTGATGAAGAAAGTTGTAGCTTGGCCTGAAAATGTGAATGTGGAAATGAATTCAATACTCTTCCAAGAGGCCCCTCAAGGAAAGAGGTGGGATTCCCGCTCAGGAGCACCCGGTGCTAAACAACACTGCAACCCTACTAAACAACGAGAGGAAGCAAAGTCTAAGCAGACCAATACCAAAATAATAATCTAAAACATTCCCTCATATGGCTTCCATACTATTCCTTAAATAGAATATGAGCTTTCTTTCCATTGGCCCCACTCAATTAGGTCATTTCCTTCAAGAGATCAATCTCCCTCCAAAACTGCATTATTCCTTCATTAATCTCCACTCCTCCATAATAGCGTTGTTGACTTGGTCAAAGTTGACTGAATCAACATGTCCCAACCATGTTCACACTTGGATGTGATTTATTTAGCTACTAAAAAGGGTCTCCTTTCACACATGAAGTGTTGTTATTGCTGCTAAGGAGACTTATGGGCCTTCCCACCCACTTATTCACCTACCTAGTGATAAAACAACTATAATATTCCATTTAGCTTGAAGGCTAAATTTTTGCAATATTACAAATAGAAAGGCATATCAAGAGATATCTTACTAGTAAAGTGTAGGAGAAGCTTGAAATGGTAAGAGTATACTTTATGGTATCTTCCTTCACAAGTAAAATAGTTTTGGATGATGAGCAACAACTTTGAGTAGTTATCCTTCATGCAACTTCTTGGGATGGCATTAGTAAGGTCCATTTCACTATTTTCTAGCTTGACAAAATCTTTTCACTCCTCCATGTTAAATTTGATTCCTTTAAACAACTTCTCTTGTCCCTTTGGAATCCCTGTTGGTGCTACAATGACCTCTAGTGTAATAGAAAGATTCAACATCCCCACTTTAGTAGCTGTTCCACTAAAATTTAGAGAAAATTCTTTGGAAACCTGTACATGGCAGCCTTGTATTCTTTCACAAAACTGTAAACATCCTATCTTTCTAAAGACTTCTATTGTTTTTGGGTCTTCATTGATCAGATTCATATCTGTTAGTTCATATCTTAAACATTGTCCACCCTCATTTGTCTTTATTTTTTTAGCCATGGTATCTTTAATGCCTTCTCAACCTCGCTTGATAGTGATATATGCCTCCTTTTAAAATACCAGCCATAGATTTGGCTTCAATGAAATGTTATCCAGAGCTCAAAATCACGCAAAGAAGGAATGAAGAATGAGAAATGTCTTAATTTGGTAATATTTTGAAGTTTGATCCCCACTCATAACATAATGATGACTCATACATGCATAAAATGGTGATGATGACTTCAGACCTAGCCATGTACCTTGATCTTTGCCCTAGCTGACTTCAATGGTATCTAATTTACCCCTTCCAAATGATTTTCTAACAGCTAACAGCTAACTTGACATGACACGCAGCAAACCTCACTTTCGTAGCGTGTTTAGTGTAAATCTCGGTGTTTTCGTTATGAAAGTATCAGCAGTTTCGTAGTGAAAAGTGGAATTTCTCAGTGTATTTCACTACAAAACTGTGGTTTCTTGGCTAAAACGATCATTTCAGTACTAAAACCTTGGGAATTGAAAACTTTCAGAAAATTATGAGTGATGTGACATGAAGGGATTTTAAAGTGAGTGAGTTTAAACCTTAGGGTAAGCTTAAATAATAAAAAAATAAAATTTTCCTTGACCAAGTAAATAAAAATGAACCCTACAACCCTGCCTTTGACACATGAACCTATATGACTTTGTCAAATTATTCTTCATTTTTTAGTGATAACAGAGAAAATGATGGCATATTGTGAGGATACAAAGAGAAACACCTTATTTAGCCAATTGATAAATCTCAAGAAAAAGGGTTCAATGGTGGAGTACATATAGGACTTCCAAAATTGAATTTAAGGGTAACTGGTATTCGAGAGGAACACAAGATTGATGTCCTCATAGGGACTTTAAAGGATAACATTCAACATGAGGTCTGCCTTTGGGAACTTGAATCATTGGAGAAGGCATTCAAGTTGGCAAGAAAAATTGAATGTAAAATTATGCTGACAAGGAAGCCTACTACTCACATCTATAAAGATGGAAGTGTTGCTATTCCTAGAGTTCCACAACCTACAAGGTTGACACCACAAAAATTGGAAGAAAAAAGAGCAAAAGGGCTTTGCTACAGTTGTGATAGAAAATACACTAAAGGTGATAAGTGTGCTGAGAAGAAATTATTTTACATAGATTGTGAAGAGGAGGAGAAAAATGAACAAGAAACTTCAAAATAAAAGGATATACACCAGGAACCAACCATAGAGAAAGAAGAAATGAGTTCGAGCATATTGTGTAATGCATTGGAAAGAATTAAAACTCCTGAAACTCTCAAGATAGAAGGACATATCAATAAGAAAAAGATAATAGCGTTGATTGATTCGGGTAGTACCCATAACTTTATTCAATGTTAGGTAGCCAAGGAATTGAATTGTTTCCTATACCCAGCACCAGAATGTCAAGTGATGGTTGCAAAAGGAGGAACTAAAAATTTCTCTAGAAAATTTCATAATATCAAGCTAACCATGGGTGAATATGTATTGAATATTCCAATGATTTCCATTCCAATGGGAGGTGTTGATGTTGTACTAGGAGTACAATGGTTACAATATTTGGGGAAGGTAGCTTTTAATTTTCAAGAACTTTTCTTCAAATTTTTTTTGGAAGGAAAGGAATTTGAATTATGAGGTATCACAGGGAAGCTGGGAAATATAATAATCTCTAATTTCATGACAAATCTTCTTAAGAAAGCACAACGAGGCGTAATTTCACAATTATGCTCACTAGAAGTTCCAACGTCAAAATCATCTATTTCTCCATATCTCCAAAAAGTCTTGGAAAATCATTCCAAGGGGTTTGAAACTCCCAAAGGACTCCCACATATTCATGATCATGGTCATGCTATTCATTTGATTCCATGAAGTGTTCCTCCAAACATAAGGCCTTATAGATATCCTTATGTCCAAAATAGAGAAGTTGAACGTATGATTGCAGAAATGTTAGAGGCTACTATAATTCAACCTAATTAAAGTTCATTCTCTGCTCCAGTAGTATTGTTGCACAAGAAGGATGGATCATAATTCTTGTGTCCCGATTATAGGGAGCTCAATAAGCTCACTATTAAATATAAATTTCCCATTCCTGTGATTGATGAATTACATGAAGAAACTTATTTTACCAAGTTGGATCTTCGTTCAGGATAACATCAAATTAGAATGAAGACTGAAGATATTATAAAAACAACATTTCGAACTCATGAGGGTCATTATGAATTTTTGGTCATGCCTTTTGGCCTTGCCAATGCACCTTCTACATTTCAAGGCATGATGAATTCCATTTTCAAACCCTTTCCTAAAAAAAATTATGTTAGTATTTTTTGATGATATGCTAATCTACAACAAGTCTTGGAAGGATCATGTTCAACATGGTGACATGGTGATCAAACTATTTGAGGAGAAACAACTATATGCAAAACCCTCCAAATGTTTCTTTGGATTACAGGAGGTGGAATATCTAGGTCGTATTGTATCTCACGAGGGTCTTAAGGTAGACCCTAAAAAAATTAAATCCATTAAGGAATGGAAAGTCCCCACAACCATAAATCAGTTGCGAGGATTTATCGGGTTAACAGGGTATTATCGTAAGTTTGTTAATAATTATGGGAGAATAGCAGCACCTATAACAACATTATTGAAGAAAGATGCATTTTCATGGAATCCTAAAGTAACTAAGTCCTTTGAACATCTTAAAGAGGAAATGTGCCTAGCACTGGTCTTAGGTACACCAGACTTCACAAAAACCTTTATTGTGGGATGTGATGGCTCAGGAAATGGAATTGGTGTTTTTTTAATTCAAGAAGGAAGACCCATTGCTTTTGAAAATTGTCCAATCAAAGGAAAGTATTCACAAAAAGCTATTTATGAGAAGGAAATGTTGGCCATACTACATGCACTAAAGAAATGGCGACCTTACCTAATGGGAAGACACCTCAAGGTAAAAACTAATCAAGATATTCCTAAAATTTTTTGGAACAAATACTATCTTTAGAGGAGCAGCAAAAATGGGTCATAAAGATATTGGGTTATGACTTCGAAATCATCTAAAAAAAAAGGAAGCTAAATGTTGTTGCAGATTCACTCTCAAGAAAGAATGAAAAGGTGGAAGCATTGCTTTGTGCCATTTCTATTATCCAACCAGATTGGATAACTGAAGGAAGGGATGAATGGAAGAAGGATGAAGAAGTGTGGACACTTATTCAAAAGTTGCAGCAAGATCCTAGTACATCTGATAAAGTTAGTTGGAAAAATTATTCCTTATTACTTTTGGAATTGAACACTTCTCCTTTAGGAGGATAGTCAGGACTTTTAAAAACTTACCACGGGGTGAAGAAATATTTTTTTGGGATGGCCTTAAATTTGATATTCAAAAGTTTGTGGCATAATATTTGGTTTGCCAGCAAAACAAAGTTTAGACAATTAAGATGTTGGGTCTTATACAACCTTTATCCATTCTAGGTCAAAGTTGGGAGGATATTTCAATAGATTTTATCAAAGGTTTACCTATGTCGAAAGAAAAGAGTGTCATCATGGTGGTAGTTTATAGAATTACCAAGTATGCACACTTTTTTGCACTATCTCATCCATTTAAATCAATTAAAATTGCTACTACATTTATGGAAACAATTCAAAAGCTACATGGAAACACAAAGATTATTGTAAGCGACAGAGATCCCATTTTTGCTAGAAATTTTTGGATGACTTTTTTTTCCTTTTTGGGTACTCAACTAGCTCGTAGCTCATCTTATCATACTCAATATGATGGTCAAACTGAGATAGTGATAAAATGTTTGGAAGGATATCTTCATTGTTTTGTATCTGATAAACAAACACAATGGGTCAAGTGGTTACCTCTGGCTGAATGGTGGTATAACACTTCCTTCCATATTATAGAAAAAATGACCCCATTTCTGGCACTTTATGGATATCATCCACCGTCCTTCACATCATCTTTAAGAGAAAATTCGAAGGTTCAAGCAGTGGAAGATCACATCGAGCATCAACAACAATTTCTCCAACTTTTAAATGATAACCTAAATTTGGCACAAAATCAAATGAAACAACAAGAATATCAACATCAAAGCGAGATAATTTTTGATGTAGGAGACTAGGTATTTTTATGGCTACAACCATACAAACAAATGTCCCTCAAGAAATCTAAGAAGGATAATAAATTATCACCAAAATACTATAGTCCTTATAAGGTGTTGCAAAATATTGGTACTATGGCATACAAATTGGAGCTTCCTGTTTCTTCGCAAGTGCATCCAGTTTTCCATGTTTCATGCCTAAAGAAGGTTATGGTGAAAAAATTCGAGTTAAAAAAATATTTCCAAAACTTGATGAGAAAGGAAAAATCATATTGTAACCTGAAGCAGTCACTGAAACAAGAACTTGACAACTATGAAATCGATCAATTTCGGAGTATCTCATCAAGTGGAATAACTTAACCATTGAAGATTCTACATGGGGGAAGTATCCAGAGCTACTGAAGCATTGAGGAAAACACTATTTTTAAGGAGAGGGGCATGTCAAGTCCTTATATTACTAGTGTAGTCCCTTATTATTGTTAGTGTAGCCCCCTTATTGTTATCGTTGTACCCCTGCAACCCCCATATTGTGGTTATTGTGCCCTTACATTATTATTGTTAGGTCTATTGTGACCCCATGGACTCCTATATATAGAAGGAGGTTTTTTCATTTGTATCATCCAAGAACTGTTCTTTTATGTAATGTAAAGGAGTTTGTCCCCTCGAAGTGGCTTATTTTTAAGGCATTGATCTCTCTTTTATTCTATTTTTTATATTGTTTCATAACAATCTCACCCATCTCTGCCCTAAGATACATGATGCTCAGTGCTTGTTAGGTCAGCATGGTTCCTCTAGTTCCCAGGCTATGATAACTAACCCTTTCAACCAAGGGCAACAAATTCTTGCTAGCGCAAATGCTAATACTAGAGCTCTCGATGGGGGCAACCAGGAAGGGGAAAATTCCTCAAATTTATATCTGATGAGTGCTCACATTGATATTGCTACGAGATCACATGATTATGGTGAATCAGAGTCTTGGAAGGATAAGAGTGCTCCTAATTCTTTTAAGCCACTCCATATTGAGAGGCCCGCAGTCGAGCCTATACCTCGTGCACCAAAAGGTTCTGCTAAATGTTCAAAAATCAACCCTAATGCCAAGGCAACCCATAACTACGCCATTGTAGAATATCTGGCTTAGAGTCCTTGAGCTATGTCTGCGTTGGAGGTACTCCAGTCATGCCTAGTAGAAAGGAGTTCATTTCTCACTGCGATCAAGGAAATCAATCCAAATAACTCTCTTATGATTACATTTGATATGCCTAGTCTTAAGAAGAGACTTCCTCATCACATGGCTTTTAATATAAAATCTATGTATCGTAGATCCATATTTTTCGAGCGGTAGTCGATGAGGGCACTTCCACATGTGTCATGCATATCTCATGTTGGAAAGAAATTAGATCCCCTCAAGCTGTGCCTTCACCTACTCTTCTCACAAAATTTTATGGCCATTCTCACTGGGCACAAGACATTTTTCCGACTTTTCCCATATTTGTTGGGGGTAAAGTTGTCAATATTAAAGTTGATATAGTCAATGAGGGTGTGGAGAATGAGATTTTCTCCTTCATGTATGGTTTCTTGGGATACAATCATATTACCATATGTCCTGAAGATAAACACAAGACTACGTTTATTTTCCCCTCGAGTACAGCTGCATACAAAAAGATGCATTTTGGTCTTAAAAATGCTGGAGTTACTTTCCAACGGGCCATGTACTATGCTTTCCATGGCATCAAGAATATCATCAAAGCTTATTTGGATGATTTATCTACTCTTTCTTGAAAGATAATTAATCATCGCTCTCATCTTTGATATATTTTTGAAAGATGTCATTATTATAAAATCTTGTTGAACCCTAATATGAGAGTTTTCGCCATCACATCTGGTCAGTTGCTGGAATTCATCATGTATACTGAAGGGATTCGGGTAGATCCCTTTAAGGTTGAGGAAATACTTCAGTTTCCTCCCCCGTATTCTATTCATCAACTTCAAAGTATTCAAGGAAAAGCTAATTTCATGAGGATATTCATCGTTAACTATGCTGAGTTAATGAAAGGATTTATGAGATAATTGAAGGAGGTAATTCCATTCTTGTGGGATGAATTCACTCATTGCTCGTTTGATTCTTTGAAAGAAGCACTGACATATTCTCCTTTATTGATTCAACCTTATTACAGTAGAGACTTCCTTTTGTATATTTCCATGAAATAATTTACTATCAGTATGGTTCTGGTTCAGGAGGATGATAGTCTTTGCGAGCATGTTATTTATTACCTAAGTCAAGGCTTGGTAGGTCCTGAACTGCGATATTATCCTATTAAGAAGTTAGATTTGGCAGCTGTCCATGTTGTCCAGTGGCTTAGGCATTACATTCTCCTTCGAAAAACGTACGTTTTGGTAGCAGTCAATCCTTTTCAATTTGTTCTCAATAGGTGAGTGTTTGGGGGAAAATACAATCGATGGATTTTAATTTTCAAAGAGTTCGATCTCAAATTCCTATCTACCAAATCCAAGAAATCATTGGCATTTGTGGAGTTGATCTATGATTTTATTGTGGAGATGAGATTATTTATGAGGATTCGTTCCTTAATGAACATATTTCCCTCATTTCTTAACAAGATCCTTGGTATGGGGATATCATTTTTTATCCAGACTTCGAATTTTCCCCTAACTTTTTTAAAATATGCGTGTCGAAAGTTGCATCACTTGGAAAAAAATTATCTTATTATCGGTGACACCCTGTATCGTCGTGGGGTCGACTTGATCCTTAGATGTTGCTTAAATATCAAAGATTCTAAGGTTGTGTTGAATTATTTCCAGAATGGAGCTTGTGGTGGTTATTTATCTAGGCTTGCTACAACTCAAAATATTTTGCGTGCCAAATATTTTTGGCCCTCCATTTTCAAAGATTTTGTTGAGGTGGTCAAAAAGTGTCATCCTTGTGAAATTTATTCTCATAAGATGTGCTCTCATCTAGCTCCTCTCTTTCATGTTCTCACTATCGGTCCATTCACTAAGTAGGGAATTGATTTTACTACTTGTAATTTTCCTTTGGCAAAAGGTCGCAAGTACATTATCGTAGTAGTGGAATACTTAACCAAGTGGGCCGAGGTTGTGCCTACTTTTTCGAATGATGGTGAAACAAAAACCTTGTTTCTATTCAACCAAGTCATTTCTCTCTTCGGTATTCCCAAATATATTGTCACTGACCATGGCAGTCATTTTCAGAACTCCATGATGGCTAAATTGGATCTTAAATTAGGTTTCTGGCTGGAGCATTCGTCTCCATATTAGGCCAATGGGTATGTTGAAGCCGTGAATAAATCCTTAAAGGTTATCCTGCAAAGGATAATCAATAAATCTAGGTCCAATTGGCATGTCATGTTGTATCATGTGCTTTGGGCATATCAGATATTTGTTAATACTATGACCGGGCTCACTCCATTACAGCTAGTTTATGGTTTGGAAGCGATCTTTCCTATTGAGTGTGAGATTCCTTCCCTTAAGCTAGCTGTTGAGCTTCTTCCCGACACTTCAAGTCTTGAAGAATGCCTTATTTAAATAGAACATCTTGATGAGTAGTGCCAAGATGTAGCTATGATTAATGAGGCCCATAAGAAAAGAGTGGAGTTTTAGTATGATAAGGAATTCAAACATAGGGTTTTCTCTAAAAGTGACCTCGTTTTGGTCTATGACCAAGACAAGGATGCCTCCGAGGCATGAAAATTAAAATCTGTGTGGTATGTCCTTTTCATTGTGAAGAGAGTCCTTAATAATGGAGCTTATGCCTTGGTTAATTTCGACAGAAACGAGCTGGCGGAGCCCAAAAATGGGTTCTATCCTAAGAAGTATTATGCCTAGGAAGTTTCCTAGCATTTTATTTGGTTGTATATACTGTATTTTTTGTGCATATATGTCTATCGTTTCTAGTGTGACCTTGATGTTTTTTATCTGATTTGGTAGGTGTTTGTGGATGAAAAGAGTCATTTTGGATTTTCCGATGCTGCTAGTCAACATACCCAGAATCTTGCTTCCACAACTTGGGTAATCTACTATCCATCGAGTCAGTTCCTAGTCTCAATGGGCATTTGTATTGGTACTGCTTCGAAAAATGTAGCAGAATATACTGTGGTGATCAATCTACTTTTGAAGTAAATGTCTCTTGGTATTGGTTCATTAGTAGTGTACTTGGATTCACAACTAGTGGTTTCACAATTAAACAAAACCTATTGTATGAGAGATCCATTTTTATATCGCTTATTTTTCAAATTCATTTTTTGCAATGATCATTTAATTATGTTACATAAATTCACATTCCACGTTCATAACATTCGTTTACAGATTCATTAGATAATCAAGAAATTGAATAGCATATTAATCATTCAATACATTAAATAAAAAAAAATCAATCATCATTGTACATATGAGACAATCACATCATAAAATCATTATATATATATATATATATATATATATATATATATATATATATATATATCATTGTTGTGTTAAAAAATATACAACAATTGGACAATCATGTCCTACAAAATTAGGGCTTATGTCTGATCATGTCCATCATCAAAAAATATTACAGTCAACTGGTCATCATAAAAAGTCTATCCCTGTGGGTCCTTCCCTAGATAGGTGTCACAAAAGAATACTATGGTTATGGCCACATGACGGAATAACTGCACCAAATTACGTGGTACACTGACCACGTGTATTTGAACTACCTAGAGGAGGTCCTCTATAGCATCCATAGGGAAATTGAAGGTCAAAACCTCTAAGTTCCTATGAATAGCATGGAGAACTCTCCTAGGGTCCTCTATGACATCCTCAGGCTCTCTTCTATGGTGCTTGTGCCTACGGAAGCCCTCTGGTCTGACTGGTCCAATATTTGTCACATGATCAACAAATTTGTAAGTCAATTGTCCTATCAAAAAGATTTTTTCATTTTCATAAATATATTGAAAATCAAAAAATCATATAATAAAAAAAATCATTATGCAATCTTACCAATCGCTCCCAATGCTACACTGAGTGTTAAGGTAAAATCAACATCTCCCCTAAATTCCATGCCATCATAGGGGTAATCCTCCACTGTGATCACTTTTTCTCCCCAACCAAAGGAACTACTCATCATCCCAGGTAGTTCTAGGACTTATCCACCCCCTACCCTCTTCATCAGATCAACCCAACATGATATACATGGATCTCGTGGGTTGTTGATGGTAGAGATAACTTTGGGATGAAGCCTTTGAATCCTATCGAAGAATAATGTGCATAGAATGGTCCCATAACAAAGCTTTTTGTTTTATTCTTCAGGATGGAGGTTAACTGCTTCTTCAAATTGGTTAGCAAAGAAGTGCATCAATCATATAGTGTGGTCATGCATTCCACTATGAAAATCATGTTCCCTTGTGAGGCTTGGTGCAATGAAGTTGATCCGGATACTTTGATAATGGTGGAAAGAAGTATCTTCATGTGCATACCTTGCACATCTCTATTTAGGAACTATGTCCTGACCTTCTAAGTACCCTCAACACAATATATGTGAATATAATCTTCCACATTTAGCCCTCTAGTGGGCTTGGCTTGTAAATTTACTAGTTATCCCCTTAGAGAGAGTCGAGTTATAAAATATATGCCTTCAATATTGATCCTATGATGGAATTTGATCAATCATGAAGTAGTATTCCTCTGGGTCCAAGTAATTGATGAGAATTTCAAGAAGATTGGTGTTTGTTTTCATATTTGGCAATCTTAAAAAACTTGAGAAAACCACTTCCCCAAAGTATATCTAAGGATAATTGGTCCTCCATGACCTCATTGTCAATTGTGCTATGCTCCCTTTGTCTCCAACTAATATTCATTCTAGATCAATTCATTAAAAATCCATTAAAATTTCATTTTAAATTTTTTCTCTGCACATACACGATTTCCTTCCTTCACAATTGCATCTAGACACGAGCTCAAAATTTTAAACCCGCATATACATAGATGGTTTCTCAAAAAACATAAATCTTATGGTGAAATTCAGAAAAAATTACTTGAATTGACAATTAAATTGATTACTAAGCTTATTGAGAAGAATACCTGGAAGATTTGGGTTGATTCGGCTAATAATTGGTCCAGTTCAAAGTTGAGAATTTTTTTCTCTAGAGCTCTTTCACAAATTATTCAAAACAAAAATAACCAAATGTGAGTCCAAAAGGCCTATTTATGCCCAAAATTCAAAAAAAAATCAATGCCCACTTGGATAAAGTTTTGAGTTTACTTTTTGAATTTATCCAAGAATTTATGACCTTTTGGCTTGTAAGTGCTCGGATAGGTTGTTCTCAGGTCCATTTGATGATTTCGAGATGATTCCATGTTTGCTTTGATTCCATGACCGCTAACATGTCATGGCAAGTATTATGTTCAGAACGGGAATATAGGTCAGGGAATTCACTTTTCGTTGCACTTATGCATACTAGCCTCCATACTGAAATCTTGCCATAGGGTCGACCCCATCATGTTGTGATTATTAAATGATTTTCACTCGCTAACTTATAAATCATGATATGATGGTAGAGCCATCCTTTACATGGGATTCTTAGTTACATCCTCGCTCTCATATGTCGCCCATGCTACAAATTGTGTAGACTCGAGAGTCCTCTAGTCTTGCCATGACTTATGCAACGAAGCTTCATTATTATTCTTCTTCACTATATTTATTGCTTTATACCCTATAGGCTCCCATTTTCTTGTTGACTTGTTTTGTTGCATTGCATATTGACCATTTTTATATTTTTCCCTAAGTCAGCTTCACTTGGACTCACGTATAAGCCCCCCTTTTGACCATTTATTTCGACAAAGTAAGCCTTGAAATCACTTAGCCTCTGTGACTCAATAACTTTTCCCATGGATGGAACATTCCGTTGAGTGTCATTTACCAGTTTCGCCACCTTACATTGATCATAGGATTATTACTATCCCAAAAACTAGTGTATCTGTTCATCGACACTCTTTCTATCCACTGTACTATAGGCATTATTTTGTTCTTTTTCAGGCTTTCAATATGAAAAAGTAAAAAAGAAAAAATATTAGAAAAGGAGCGAGATCAAGACATTAATTCCATATTTGATGGTAGCTAAGAGTGAGTTGTGTCACCCTTGAAAAAAGCACAAAAATATAAATATTTTCTCCATTTCTGGATGGGCTTTAGTTTGAATTAGGAGAATCCATAACCTTGTTATCGAGTCAGTACTACCCTAGTTGGTTATATTTTCCAATCATATGGAGGGTTTGTTTGTGCCTCCTGCTTGAAAAACTTATACAAAGTTATCATATGCTTCTATAGTCAAAATGAGTCATGATTTTGTTCAAGGGAAGTAAACCTGAGTCAGCCTTTCTGCGATGTCTCTTGACTCATTTTTCAGTTGGACATCCCCAGTCTGTCAGAGTCTTGTTATATCGCATCAGATATTTGGTCCTTTTCTCATGCTAGTTTGAGAAGGTCTCGATTGGATTCTTGCCGACGGGTTTTTCTCTTATCGACTTTGAAAAATTTCTCTGAGAGTAAACCTAGAGCAGCAACCTGGCCCTATTTTCATTATTGATAGGTGACCTTGTGCTCAGCATTTGATCAACATCATGGATCTTTGACTGAGTGGTTTCCCTTGTGTTCAACTTCAACTTACATTATTGCACCTGGGATTCATGCAGTACCTTGGTTTACATTTGACCCTATTGGTGGATTCCTTGCCTCTTTTTAAACTTTCATTATTTGTTGGTTCAAAGGGTTTATTTCGTGCACTAGCTACATTTTATGCATGTCAGAAACATGCTTCAGGTTGGTTACTTCATTTTTCTTCATTCGATTGCTTCCAAATTTTTGCCTTCCGGTTACACTCACGTTGGATGGATGTGGGATGCCTTAATTCCTTCCTTACAACAGATCTTTTCCCATCAACTCTGACAGATTTCTTTGGGAATAAGGTCTAGAGACCTTTTGTTAGTACCTTAGGGTTTGTAGTCATTAGTGGCAGATTCCTTCGCTATTGACAGTGAGAATACATCAATGTATCGTGATTGATAATTCTATCAAGTTTTAAACTTCAACTCATTCATTCACACTTGTTATATTTTACTAGGGTACCTTGACTCTCATCTTCATTATCAGTGAGTTGTCTTGTGTTTGTTAACAGTATACATTAATGACCGGTAATCCAATGATCTCTCACATGGTCAACTTCAGCTCATTTATTCCCATTGTTTATAATTGTACCATAGTGATTGGTGAAGACCTCAATTTTACATCAGCATGCTTTGGTTCACTTTGACAACTCGTTTATTTTTCTACCAGTGACACCATCCAACCTTATATGTTGCATTTCATCACAAGAACATTCTATATGTTGGCACCCGAGTTTCATGGAGTACCAATTTTTCCACCACTTATGATTTGGTACTTGGAGATCCAGTTGTGACTTCAGTGATCAAATATCTTTGCAGCATCATTGATCAATATTCTATATGTGATACGTTGACATGACTTTGATATTTACTTTCGGGCAGTGATCAAATTATTCACTATGTACTTTATAGTTTCTACTACACTTGTATACATATTGGATCTGATCCATAATTTTTATGCAGACATGATTTAATTTCACTCAGCATGGGTATGCCCGCCTCAGACATGAGCTTTCTTTCTGATTTCTTTCACTAGTTTTTGGCAGGCTGAAATTTGGTGAAGTAATCTTAAGTCCTCACAAGATTCTTTCCTATGCACATAATACATTTCGGCCATCATGCACCCCTTATGACCTCATGTATTAGGGGGCATCTGTTATAGCATAATTTATCACCTTTATATACTTGATGATCTATGTATTGGCCTTTGGTAGCCCTTTCCATTCATATTTGGTAATTTTCTTAAAAAGCATTATTTTGAATTCCATATGCGACTCTACCATGTATTACATGCATGTAGATGTGGGTCCACTCATATCAGAACCATGTACACAATTTAAGTATTAAAAAATATATAATCTCCCTATTAATTGGGTGGGGTTTACAGGTTTTACCTAAAGCCCACTTACACCAACCCGTGGCCAAAACGTTTCACAACTGAAAAATAGATTTGAGGAAGTATAAATACACCTCATTGGGAATTGATGCTATAGTTTGTTATAGCCTATATCAAGTCTGATTATCCCTGAGCCTCTTTCACTTCGCACATTAAGGAAACCCTTGTTTCCTTTTTTGAGATGTTCACCTCCTTTATGTGGCATCCTTGTGCACCTTTTATGGAAGAAGATTGTTGAGGCTTGGGCTGGACATATCTGGAGGACAGTTTCAATTAGAGCAGTGGCTGATTTCAGGTAATATATCCACATTTATTTTACATGCATCAATAAAAGAAGCTCTATATCATTCCCGATGTCATGATCTTATGTGTCTCTTAAAAATGTTGATGATCTTATAAATGTTTATTTCATGTTATCTTTTATGATTTCAGAAGATCTAACATATCGATATTTTGGATATATATGTTTTAAAACTAGTCTATGTGATTATTCTTAAGTGTGTTGAAGGTCCTGAAGCACATGGAGAAGAAGAGGGTTTGCACCCTATGGGAATTACCTCACACGTAGGACATACGGGTAAGGTCATCTCTCCCTAGTTTACGAGGTTAAGCATTATGACCTTTAATTTGATTGCTTCTTGTTGTTGTATGCCTTCCGCTCCATTAGGACCCTCAACCCAGGCCTCGAGGTAGTTTTTCCTGAAACAACTATGCCATTCGAATCACTTCAAACTAATTTTTCAAACAAAAGTTAAGGAAATTAAAAAAAAAAAAAAACACACCTTTTTTATTTTTCAAGCTTGATCTTGAAACTATTTTATATCTAAAATTTCAACCTCCTAAGGTCTAAAAGTTCATATTGAGATATATTTCTCAGTCTTCTTTTCAAACCCATAAGTTAGAATGAAATTTTATTCTTCACTAAATAGGTAAACCAAATATCCCATGATGCCATGATTATGGACTAGTTCAATATAGCAAACTTGTATGTACTTCCACATGCTACTCTTTTGACCTTTGGTCATGAAAGTATTCCCCAAGAAATCAAATTATGGGGGCTTTCGGTAAATTTTTACAGAATTCAAATATGATTCTCGAAGAGAAAGTTATGATTATTTCCCTAGGTCACATGTTTGAGACTAAATTTTAAAACATGCTTAAACCATAAATTCCTTAGACTGCATATCCAGAATTATAGCAAAAAAAATATGAATTTTTTACATAATGTGCACTAAGCTTTTGTCTCTAGTTGGTAAAATTTACAAATTCTAAAGCCTCTCAGAAAAATATATAGCGAAAATTCCAAGATGGCCTATTTGAAGCAACAAAACCCTAGGTTCTGAAGCTCTTATTCCAAATGTTATATAGAAAGATCACAAAAATAGAAAAAAAAAAGATAGCTCAATGGCTTGAAAATAAACCTCTTTATAAACCACATAAATGAAGAATTCTTGGATGATTCAAATGACAAGACCTTCTTGGTATCTATATGAGTCTAAGGGGTGAAAATATAATTAAGGCGTACATAACAATAATAATGCAAGGACACAACAATAAAAATAGTGGGATTCTATGGGGCACACCAATAATAATGTGGGGAATACACTAGTGTTATAAGGACCTAACATTTGTATAATCACATGAATCTTTCTTCTTCTCCACAATCAAATCAAAATTGTTAAGAATTTATTATTTAGATGCAACTAATTGTTTTATACTTACAATTATATGCACAGTTTGGAGTATCCACCCACGCCAAGTTTTTGTTGCCCATGTTTTTCGATTGTGGTGTTTGTGGCCTTGGTTTTGTCCAGGAACCCAAATTCAAAAGTTTCAAATATGTAATTCTATGTCACAATGACGATAAATCATCATAATTACCTTATTATAAGTGCCGCATACTTCCATAATCGAGGCAGTTTCTTTCCTCCTTTTTGGAGCATCATATCATTTGCATATTCTAGTAGGAACTTCCACTATATCTCTAGAATCATTATAGGATGGTAATACTTAGTGTTATTTTTCAAATGACACCTTTATTGGTCCCATAGATATTTTAAATATGCACATGAAAATTTTGAAGTGAATTTGTATTTGTTGAAGAAACCATCATTGAACATGCGAATCAACTTGTTAATGAGTTCGTCTTCTAACTTGGAACTTTGGGAATTCCACCTTAACGGTATGGCAAGACCAAATATATCCAAATTCTGGTCATTCAAATGTTTATAACTTATATCTTTCCTTGAAAAATGATATTATCAGTCGTTTAAAATAATCAAACAGTAGACATAAATTTCTATTGGATTGTACATAATAATTAAAACACTTCTTAAATACCTAGAAGGTTTTTATTTTTTTCATAATGGTTAGCTCATAATATACAGAAATGGTATGAAAATAAACTCCTAGCATAAGATATCTTCTCCTAAAATCATGAGTATAATCTTGCACTCTTTGACCTTTCAATTCTCTAAAATTTTGCCAGCTCATAATATTACAGAAATTTTGAGGTCTAAAATGTGCCTCCTAAGAAAAATGTACAACCAAAATAAACTTTATAAGAACCAATAAGATTGAGGATGATGACGTCAAAAATGGGGGATGATTCACCATTTTTTAAGTAAAAGGGTAAAAGGATTAAAAAATAATAAAATAATAAAATTGCTTTTTCAACTCGTATTTTCAACTTATCTCCCAAATTATTTACACAAATTTCGAGTGGGAGTACTCGTTGGATGAAAAATTGAATTCCTCATCCAAGGAGTACCCATGTTGCATACATTCTATGGACCCTGCTACATGAAAAATTATAAATACATGAAAATGTGATAACCACACTAGCTAGTTTGAAATGTGTCGGCAAACATTTTCTTACATGTGATTTTCACCGAAAATGTTTTATACACAATTTATGGATCACAAAAGCCAAATTCGTAATATTTGATGATGTATTTAGATATCATTTTATTATTACGACTATTATTTTATAATTTCCTTAGGAGGCCCATTTTATACCTCAAAATTCCCCAAATGAGCTTTTTGCATGTAAGATAAAGGATATATTTTCCTTTTAATAGCAACAATAAAATTTCACCAAGACATTGAGGCTTATTTACGATGTATTTTGGATAAGGTTTCGACCCAATGAGGTGGCATAATCTCTATTTTACATATGTAGACCAACTCAAGTAATTTTAGAGGTTGGATAGTTGTTATTTTGTAGTTTGGAGCTTATGTACAAACTTGTCAAGTGACCGTGTTTCTTAATATCCTCTTCTGTCTTTTCTTCCAACCATATAGGTGTTGATCCCTCCATCCTCAAGGAAGCTAATTGAATATTTATGTCATCTTATTGAAGGTTGTTAATTCATAAATAAACCTCCAATGACGAATCCAATTATCCAGCTTCTCTACATTCACTTCGCCATTATACATTGGAGGCTCAAACTTAACATCAAGTTTAAGAAATGGCGATTTACCAGCTCCTTTGGAAGTATGTGTATCAAGAGATGGAAGAGCTGTGCTAGTGGAAGATGATGATGGGGAAGGTGAAGATGGTGGTGAGGATGATGGTGGAGTGGATGGTGGCTTCTTACCATCTCCATGGCCTCCTCTTGAATAACCCTCTCCTCTTGGAGGCCTTGACCTCTCACCTTGCATCCTTACATTCCTTTCCTCATAGACTTTAACCATCTCAGTGATATCAAAGAATGCCTTCCTGAATGCTCTCTCACCTTCTGTGATGATAGGTTCTCCTTCATGAGACATGCTCACTAAAGACTCAACTTCAACATGAGGATGTGTTGGTGTTGAAGAATTTGGAAGCCTTGCCCTTCTTCCTCTTGACCCAATTGTAGGGCTCTCAACCAACTTCCCTTCTCCTATTTTGAGTTTTAACCTTGTAAGAATTACATAAAATTGCAAACAATTAGATTCCTTCTTGCACAAAAAAACCTAATGAACTTCTGCTCTGATACCAAAAATGATCTGAATGCAGTATGTTAGTGTTGTTGTGTTAATTACCCTTTCATATGATGCATACATATCTTATGTGTGCTTAAGGGGTCAAGGTTTCTTGGAAATTATCAAGTTTCATGTGTGTTTTTAATGTCAATTTAGTGAGCAATACATAAAACCAAGAGTTGAAGAGAAAAAAATAAAGTATAGAACATCAACCTACATAACAGTAACATAGGTTTTGATGAAGGAGTTCACCCCTCTTGGGATACATCTCCTTGGTCCAACTTCCATGTCTTGGCCTCTATATTATGCTCAAATTTTCAAATTGACCTATTTAAAAATCTCGTTTTCTCCTGTAACCTACTCCAATGAGTACATAATGGCTCAAAATGGTCATCTAGCCTCTTTCTGAGCCTGAGTTGGTCAAAAATTGCAAAAGCTATGGAATCTTCAATTTCTCCCACTAAATATGGCCCTAAACTAGTTAACTGTAGTGAAAAGTGGCAGTTTCCCAGAATATAGAGGTCCGCAAATTCATTGTTAAGTGGAGGTTAGTGCTAATTAAGAACACTTAACGCGCTAATACAACACTTAACCTAATCTGTACTAAAACTTGGATTAGCGCTAATAAAAAAATTTAGGGGTTTAATAACACATGGTTTAATGTTTTAATTCCGGATTAGTGGAGAACTCTAATGGTGGTCATAGCAGTGGTCATGTGGACTAGGGGTTGGCCCCTGCCTTACCCCTACCATACAAACTATTTGAATTTAAATATAAACCAAAGTCTATGTATTGTAAGGACTAATGCGGTAGGCAGTATGGTAGTGTGTTGCATTGTGTTTTGGGAGGTCGTTGGGTCAAACTCCAGTGCTTGCACTCGGGCCTTGACCAAAAATTTTACCACACCATTTTGACCTTGGGGGGGCATGTGGAGGCCTCTAGGTTTGCCATGTGTCATCACTTGATTGGCTTAAAATTAACCAATAAAAATTCGACACATCACCCTCCAATCAGACTAGTGCCAAGCTGCCACTTGGTAGCATACATTCGCTTGGAAAAAATTCCAAAAATTGACCTACACGATCAGCATGCCACGTCAGCAGTACAGGTTGTTGACTAGGCATCTGACTATTTTCTTTTTAATTTACCTATTTGGCAAAGTGGACAAAATTCGTTTCTGGAAGCATATGGTGACCATTTTTTGTGAAACGAAGTGCGTCGGATTCAGAACTATACACACTACATGGTCCTTCAGGTTTCGGATCAATATGAACACTTTGATTGTTTAGCATTAAACTGAGCCCCTGATCAATGCTACTGAGTTTCACTGCCTTCACCATGAGGAATTAGATTGCCTCCTATTCTCTCAAGCTTTACCATAATCGACAATATGAATCAAGGATCACGAAATCCTAAACTGAGATATACTCTCCAAGATTTTTCGTAAATCCCATCTTGAGACTAATAGGCCCAATGGAGAGAAATCCACCTCTTTCATTTACCATATATATAGCGATTCACCAGCAAGGAATCTTAGGCCCACCAAGACACACAATCGGGCTTTATCACAACTCTATCGCAGGGGTTACTAGACTAGTGGATTTACCATGATCCATAGTTTGGTTCAGGTACCACTACGCCATGTGTTTTTAATTTCAGAGATCCACCCCACTCAGCTTCGAATCCATCCGACAGTCCATTTCAACCAAAGTATTAGAAGCCCCTCCCATCAAAGCTATACAAAAATGGAAAGGCTATGTTTGAAAGCATTGTCACACCTTGTAAAACCCATGCCATGATAGAAAAGAATGACATGCAACACCATGCATGCTCGATCTAGCAAGGAAAACACACATGCAAATCGATACTTGCCAGTAATCCTAGTGTAGCTGCTTGATTCTTGCTCCTACTTTCTTGCTTCCTCCTTCTTTCTTTCTTTCCTTTCTTACTTCAATTCTAAAATGCTCCAAGAAAATATAAGCTTCCAAGAGAGAGAGAGAGAGAGAGAGAGAGAGAATAGAATGTGAGCTCCAAAAACTAAACTAAAAAAATGTTACCCATTGATCCTCAAAAGGTTTTTTAATAATGAGGCCTCTATTTTCTTCATTTTCAATTATTTTCCTTCATTTTCCTCCTCACATGAAACATGTGGCCTTTCACCTTCCTTTTATCCTAATTTCCATTATTTTCATAAATAAAATGTCAATTAATGCCTCACAACTTTCCAAAGCCTTTTCCTTTTCCTTTTCAAATTTCATTTAGTCATAATAAACTGAAATGAACACCCACTATGATTTTTTTCCCAACATTGAGCTTGGAATAAGTGTCCCATCAATTGTGGTTATTATTTTAACTTTATTACATGGAATTTTCACCAGGGATGTTTCAGCACCCTTCCCCTTAAGGGGACACCGTCCTATGTGTTCAATGTCACCTATAACCCACAAGACTATTGAAAACAAAACATACTCCCCATGGAGATTTATAACATAGCTCGTTGCAGTATTTATAATGAATAACATGCTTAAAAGAAAAAATCATAATGACAATCATATTATGTAATGGAGCTTTACAACACAACTCATTACAGTATTTACAATAAAAACCACATATACAATTATACACATTTTCTTCAACCAAAAAAATAGTCATTGTATATGGAGCTTTATAAATCTAGCTCAATACGTTATTTACAATAATGTACACATATGCACATATACACATTTTCTCAAAAAATAAATAAAATGATATGATTCTTGCATCTGAAATAAGGAATCCAGAGGGTAACACCTCCACCCTCAAAGTAATACCAGGATTCACTTCCTTCCAAGTAATTCCAGAATCCACTGTCAAATTCAAAGCAACATCCAATGTCCAGTGCTACAGTCCTGCACTATTGTACCCTCAGTGAACAATTATCAACTCATTGTTCCAGGCTACACTCCCAATGTGCATTTATTCCATATGGAAATGCATTAGAGGAAATTTAAGCCTAAAAGTGGCCTCCTAAGGAAAAATAATAAAATAATAGTTAAAATAATAAAATAAGAGTTATGAACTTTTGAAGGTGTTAGGGTTCTATAATAATAGGGTTCATAATTTTTGAATTGACTTTGATAGTCTTGTAAATATGTACATACCTTGCTTTTTGCAAGTTGTTTTCCCATATTTGAAAATAATAAAAAATGAAAAGAGGGTAAAAGGCCTAAAAGAAAGATCGAAGGACTTAGAAAAGAAAAGATCAAAAAGAATAAAAATGGACCCCAAAAGAAAATAGAGATTAAAATAAGACATGAAAGTGAGAAAGTCAAAATACCACTACTATTTAATTTTACTGCAAGAATAATGATTATGTGCAGATTGTTCAAAATGTCATAATCCATGATCAATTCAATAGTTTAATCTTAACTTTTCATGCTTTGAATTTCATGTTATAGATAGAAAATAAAGATATCTCAAACCGTTTAAAATTGAAAAATCAGTAGATAGTTAGAGAATAAATAAGGACCTCAATAGTTTAATCTGAGCCCTCGGATGAAATAAGGTTAGACTTAGATAGTTTAATGCTTTAAATGAAAAATGGATTTAGGGTTGCAAGCTTAAATGCACCCATGCAAATGAGCTAAAAAATGTTAGAATAATGATGGGTAGGTAGAAAGTAGTTGTGCAAGGCATGTAATAAAGCATTATTGGGCAAATTACTAATTTCCCCTCCCCCACAATGATCCAGTATTCAAAACCTTCAGTTAAAGAGGTTCAGAGCATTTCTTTGAATTCTGTTGGGACCGGACCTAAGGCTTACTAACTGATCGGTTAAAAATATTGGATTCCCTTCATAAAAGCCCATTTCCTTAGCATATTCACCCTTTTCCAAAAATATAATCCCTTTTCCTAGGTAAAACACCTTTCTTTCTTAGAACAGTAAAATCACTTCTTAATTAATTTCATTTCATCCAAAAACCCATAAAATACAAATTTATCCTAAGTTTAAAGTGTAAATTTTTAATGGTACAAATATTTGTGCTTAAAAAGGTTTAATTTTACACTTTACTTAGTTTACTTTATGTATTTTTATTCATTACATTTCATTTCATATTGATTTTTAACATAATGTATTAAAACCCTTATAATACCCATTCTCGTAAATATTTATTAATTCATTTTATTTAAATATCCCAAAAGCCCATTATCTAAACGTTAACCTATGGTTTTTTATTTCCCATGTGTTGAAATAGGAACCCGCCCCTAATGGTTGTTAAACATATGTAAATGTTTCATTTACTATGTAAACACATAACCTGCCTATCAAAATAATACATTTGTTTTATGTTAAAACATACGTTTTAAACATTAAAATAGATCCCGCCACATAATAAGACTTGGGCCCCATGCCCACATACACCGAGCAACTTTATAAAATGATCCCAGCCGTTCGCACACATCCTCCCAAATTCGACGATATAAACACTATATTGCATTTCAACTTGCGTGATCAACAATCATTTCAATGTTTGTGAAATGCGTAGTTTTGTGCCCTTATCTCTCCTCCATGCGGCAATATGTGATTGGATGACATTCGATCCAAGAAAACTACTTACCACCCAAAAATCATGCGATAAACCACTCCTGGTTTTCTCCTTCACACGCCAAAACCACCCTCTGCTCTAATATGACCGCCATTTAATGCCGATCTTGCTTAACTTTAAAATGTTAAAAAAGCTTCATATAGCATGTATTTAAGACCATTTTTCTACATTTTCAGTGTGTTTAAAATCCTCTCGACTTAAGAAAAAGCTCCTTGTACACTTTTTTCATGCCCAAAGAGCCATACAAAGCCATTGCAATTGTTGTTAAGATCATTGGAAGCTCCAGTTCATTTCCAGAGACCTCCAAAGCCATCATAAACTTGTCCAATGCTTCTCAGAACCCGTTTTAAGATCAAATACTTGCACAAACTAGTATTTTTCATAGAAAAATAATTTTTTTATCATTTAAAGAAGAGTTTTTTCTAAGAAATTGAAACTTCTAAAGCCCATTTAACCATAGAAAGACTATAATTTCCTGCAAAATAATGAATTAACTATAAAAACTCTGATAAACCCCTATTTTGATACTGCAATCTGGTTTTTTAAGCAAAATTAAATATATTTAGCCTTTGAAGACATTGAAAAAGACTCCTACTCTATCCAGAAACCTTTTTCAAGCAACCCCAATCCTTATGTTCCCAATTTGAACCATTTTCAGTCCAATATTATCTGAAAAAAGCATTGAAACCCTTGTTTATCATTTCTTGAACTTGTAAGAGTCTGAAGATCAATTCTAAAGCCAAATTTGAAGAGCTAAATCCAAGAAAAAGAGAATTTGTGCCTATTACTATTTAAAGAACCTCTTTTAAAGTAAAAAACACTTATGTAAACAATTCACTCTTACATAAGAGTACAAAAAGCCAAAATACAGAGTTTCAAGTATCCAAAAGACCTAAAATGTCAAAATCAAACCCAACAATGACTTGTGAAACCAAAATTGTTTTAAATCCTCTAAAACCTCCTGTTGTAGACATTGAACATACACCCTTAAGAGATGTGGATTAGAAAATAGCTTATCCAATGATAGAATTTAATCTTTTAGACCTCCACTGCTAGAGTCTTGAAAAATCATTAGATCAAGTTGATGAAGCTTAGATTTGGGAGTCAAACCTAACTAAGTATGTTGTTCCACTCACTCATCAGTGTCCAGAGGTTATTAGGTTGTGTCAGACCTATTATTCTCCTGAACAAAGAGTAATGGTAAATGAAAATAAAGAAGTATTGTTCACAATTATTGTTGTGTCTATAACCAGATGCTACAGCTCAAACCAGATCCCAATGCAGTTCCTTTATCCATAGAAGCACTCACAAAGCTTTACATTGGTCTAAATTTTCCCAAAAGGTTTCAAATTTTTCAATTGTTCATGCCTTTACATGTTGAAATTCTACAGATCAACCCTCCTTATTCTACTTCAAAATTTCCTAAAGGGTTTAGGCATGTCATATCCATGTTGTAATTTATCCTACAGTATTTTAAAAATGAGCATATAGATGAGTCAATCCAGGGTTTTCCATCTACCTTAGAACCATGACAGCCTCCTTATATCATTTACACTTATGCTAAATACATAGCTGATAATATCCATGATCAGCTTGTCAAACTGCCAACTTAAAGAGTATTTAGGTATACTTCCTTTCTTTTCCATATGTTCTTATACTTCGAAGCAAAAAAGTTCCGAGTAGCACTTTAGAAGCTTTATGTAGAAGGGATCCCACTCTCAGTCATTTTTTGGACATATTTGATCAGAAAATTAATCCACATAATTCAGTTATGCATAGTTTATAGATTCCTGTGTTCACCCATTGATAAACATGTTGACAAACACAGTACAACCAAGAAGCAGTGATGAAATAAAGAAAGTTTTACAACTATCAGAGCAACATAGAACTGGAGATTGGTACTTATATCAGAAACATATAGAAATCAAAGTTTATGGGTCAAATATTTTACCCTATAAAATGCCTAAGTATTTGCGAATGAGAGTTTTTGCCTTGGAGTACATCAGCTAAATCCTAAATTCAGATTCTATCAACTTCTTAGCTGCCAAAAAGAAGACCCAATTTCAATTGAAGAATCGAGTGGGATCTTTTATTTGTAATCACAAAGGTGTAGGAACAGAAGCAGCCAAACAGTTGCTTGAATACAAATTTGAAGAAATATTTTTATGGAATTATGATCCTCATGGAATACTCAGCAAAATGAGGGCGAAGTGGAAACTGATACCTTATCTTAATGATAAAAGACCAGAGATTGAACAATTTTTCAATCAAACAAAGTGGCTAGAAAATACCTTGGTAGAAGTAGTTAAACAAGGTGATACTAGTCACACCTTACAAACTGTAAATCAAGGAGATAAAGCTACTAAAAGAATCAGGGAAGAAGGTAACTACACTGCTGAAACAATAGCAGAGACTAGGTTTAAACTCATATACAACAAAAAGCCTAAGCTCAATCTAGTTGATAAAGAAAAAGAGACCATGGAAGTGGAAGATACAGATGTTCCAGAGAAAAACAATGAGCCAACAATAAAGATTATAAATGAAGAGCATCCTGCTAGTTCAAACACACAGGTGATAGAGAAGAATCAGAGTATGGAGGCATCCTCCTCATAGTTAGCAGAGGATAAATATATTGACATCAGGGAGAAATATAAGTAGATAAAGACCAAGAATGGAGAAATAAAAAATGAGATCTATTCTTATTATTTAAAAAAAACACCAGGTATCCAGAACAAAATTCTATCAGCTTTTGATTATTCAAATAAGAATTTGATTATGTCAGTGCTTCAACCAATATTCAAGACTCCACAAATAATGGCAGATTATAAAAAATTTGATCTTGAAGTACCTACAGAAAGTATCCATGCACTAGATCAAATTGAGTTTCACAGGCAAAATTCTGAGATGCTTTATTCTACCATAACTACAAAGGCTATGAGCATCCAAAAGATCTAGAACACAATAATAAACATGAGATATCAAATGAAGGTTGAAAATACTTCCTCATATGCTAAATATCTTAGGATTAAGTCTTTAGAATAATTGGTTATTCAATTAGGATATGATCCCGCCAATGTAAAAGTTGTAGAAGAACTAGTGAAGAAAAATAATGTTGATATTGCAGCACTTAGAAAACAGCTCAAGATTCCACCAACAGAACATCCACAAGCCAAAGAAATTGTACAGGAGGAAAGCCAAAAATATGACATGATGAACTTGATTTTACAATTGACAACACCGATAAAAGAAAGGGAAATCCAAATGGAAAAGCTTGTCCATGATAGAGAAATTACAAAAACACAGGAAGCTCCTATAGTAATTCCCATGGTAACTACAGCTATACCTTCAACTCTGGCAGAAGAGTTGGCACCAAAGGTACCACTGGCTAATACAGTGCCAGTGACCTCATCTACTACTTCAGCTACAGAATCCTCTACCACAGCAACTCAACATTTTGATGAGGCTAGTAAACTAGTTAAACCCATGGAGGAAATGACACTTCAAACCAATGAGATCAATATGTTGAAGAAAGTAATTGAAAATCTTGAGGACACTAAGAATCTAGCCCAAATCAATGCTAAAACTTAGGAAGAAAGGGCTAAGATGTTAAATGTTGAATTGAAGATCTACAAAAGGATTTAACCTTGAAAGAGCCAATGTCCTATGTGAAGAATAAACTATGGAGTAAAATCATTGAATCCATCAATGATGTTTTGCCATCAATATAGGTAATTTATGAGCAGAAGGATTTACTAAAGGCAGTTGAAGAAGAGATTCAGAAAACAAAGGAGGAACTAGGTGCCAAACCTGAACAGGCCCTAGAACTAATCAAATTTCTCAACAGTAAGAACAAACAAGAACTAGAGGAGATAGAAATTACTGATAGCAGAGAGAAAATCATTGAAATAAGGAAAGTAATTTCAAAGAAGAATTTGACGAAGAAACTAGAAGAAAAATGTGAAAATATGAACATAGCCATAACCAAATTTATGGTTAAATTTGAGATCTTGAGGCAAAGATGTTTGCCAAATATCCTTGTTATTAATGATAAACTCATGCCACAAGAAGAATAAAACAAGAAGATAAGAGATCATGCAAAAGAATAGGTAGACAAAACAGAACGACAAGGAATTCCTACAGGGAAGGTTTTACATAAAAGTTTTAAAGACGTGTTTTATCTACAACATGAGATAAAACACCTTTTTGTTATAAAACCAACATTTTCTAGGTACATTGAGGCAGATGAGAACTTTAGGAAGCTGAAAAATATCAAAATTCCTGATGAAGAATCTTGGGAATCACTCATTGACTTACTGTAAAAGTCAAATTGAAGAGAAGAGGATAAAAACAATTTGCTGATTTTTACACAGTCAAAAAAAAAAATTACAACAATAAAGAAATTTAAATAGTGATTAAAGTGTAACATAAGTAAAGAATATCAAATGAAAGAGTATCAGATAAGAAGATAATATTTCAAAACAGAATTGAAATATAATTGCCAGCAAAGAAGACAACAAGGCAACCAGCTACACCCAATCCAAAATAACACTTCTATATTATTTGGATAAATAGGACAACTTGCTATGTTGTTAAGCAGTTTTCACTATTTTGTTGTAAAAGATATTTTATTTTCCTTAGAAAATTCCTAGGAGTATTCTAGGATATTTTGTAAACATTTTTGTATATATACTTCATCTTTTGAAGTATTATTGTGGAATAAATTGTTGAAGATTTCTATAGTCAATATTTTTGTACCTGAAGGATTTTTGTAGCAAGTTCATGTAGCAGTCTAGATCAAATCATCTAGCATCATATTTCAGAATTCATGTGATGAGCCATTGAAGTGAACTAATTTCTATTGTCTTTGTTTATCTTCTTATGTTTACATGCATCCATATATGTGTTCTAAATTTGAATGATAAATCAGGAATATTATTATAGGATTTGTTAAAAGCACTCTATCTTTAACTGTTTATCATTTCTCTATTTTCTACTGACTTCTAGAGTAGGGAAAGCTTAATTTCTCCCTCTTTTGAATGACCTCAATCTACTCCTTCCTTATCTGGATCAAAGAATCCTTGATTACTCTTTATCCCGATCAAACCACTTCACCAAACCGCCTTCCAAGATCTTCAATGACTTGTCTATCTTTCCCTAAAAATATTTGACTTTTTGACCTTGATCCCAGTTCTGTCTGCTTAAATTTTGACTCCTTAACCAAATGGACAAATAGATCTATCACTATCCATCTCACTAAGTGACTTTTTCTCACCAAACCAAACCAAAACCATTTTTCACATCATAACTAGCCTAATATCATATAATTAAAACAAAGCTAAATCTTATAGAGAGAGCCCTCTCTAAACCCTAGGAAGGCTAGATCCTAGAGTTTAAAAGTTGGTATGTGGTTACCTATAATGTTCTTGGAATTTAAACTAAAATCTCATAACTTTAGAATTATTAGAGTGATAATAGAAGGAAAAGATGAAAGCTACTTTTTTAATTGTACTTTTGGCATATCTCTTTGTAGGTTTACTCAAATTTCAACTATAGACAGTCGTTGGATGCAGAATTAAATTCTTCATCTAAAGAGTACCCATCATGTATGCTTTTGAGAAGACCCACATTGATAAAAATTGAAGATACATTGAAAAAATGTGTTGAACACAAATTTTTAATGTATATTCAATTTTTATCAATGTGGTTCGTCTCAAAAGTATGCATGATGGGTATTCGTTGGATGCAGAGTTAAATTATGCATCCAACAAGTGTCTACACTTGAAATTTGAGTAAACCTTTATGGAGATAAGCTAAAAATAAAATTGAAAAAAAATAGTTTTTCTTCTTTTTTGTCCAAGATATTTACATGTACCTCTTTTTAAATTTAAAGGATTTTGATTGGTTTACATACTATGACATGAAAAGTCCATGAAAAATTCATGGGAAATTTTAGGCTAATATTTCCTCTAATGCTAATGGCCAAAACAGATCCATCTCAGCCTTCCCTTCTCTTCTACATAGTCCCTCGCGAAATCTCATAACATCGTTCCGTGCAATCACACACCTTGAAAGTTTCGCTTGCACCTCATCCCGGGAAGTCCATCCCTTGGTAAGTCTTCCTTGAATTATAGGATACAACACCATGGCATATCCATGCCTCAAAACCATCATACTAGTCACAACATGCTCATGGAAATCAATGGACACTATTGGGTACCAGTGTCCCATAATGGTCCTGCTCCTGAAGTGGTTTACCGACATACTGTTGCATGTTCCAATTCCTTTTGTTGACATTACTAGTTCTTGTAGTTGGTTTCAACCATCCAACTGGGAATTCCATGATTTCCTGTACCAAGAACATAACTCCCATTCGATTCAAAATAACTTTAAATAATTCACATCATACCTCATTGGTAGCTCGTCAATAAGGTACACTTGCAATCATGTTCACTTCCTATCACAAAAAGTAAAAATAGTTGTTTCATAAAATTATCATGTATAAACATATGGCATCTAGCTAGCTCAAAACACAAACATCATAAATTAAAATCGTGAATCGCAAGCAATCGCCATAAACCATAAACATAAATTATGTGTAACCATCATACATCAGAATCATATATCACGTGAATCATAGAAATGAAATAAAATGCCGATACTTATCCTTAATAAACCATTACTTCTACCTTTTTCTTTCTATACATACACCAGATTGATATCCACACTAAGAAAACACCCAATGCCTTTTCTTCTCTTCAATCACGTACACATACACATAGTGTACATCGCAACACATACACTCGCATATGACATACAACACCATATAATACATGCACTGACACCGTCATCCGACACACACACCTACAACCGATGTAAAATATAACACAATACATACTCCTACACTGACATACAACAAATATACCTACACCAGGTGTATAATACAACACAATACATATATAGAGTACAACACAACAAATACATGTGTCACGATACCACGACTACAACATGCACATACATAGTACCACATACCCGCAACACAACCTGTATAACATGCACACAATACCACATGTGTACCAGTACTATATGCACAACATGTACACAGTACCACCTGTACACAACACTACCTGCACAATGCGTGCACCACTGCACAATGAACACAAAATGCCAAATGTACACTACACCACCTATAAAATGTGTACATAATACCACATGTACACAACACCACATGCATTACATGTACACGACACCACATGTACACAGTTCCACATTCACGACATGTACACGATACCACCTGAACATAGAACCATATGTATAACATGTACACAACACCAGATGCACAAAACACCATATGTAAAACCATGCACACAACACCATATGTACATAGCACCATATGTACAACACGCACACAACACCATATGTACATAGCATTGCATATACAACATGTGCATAGCACCATACGTACACAACACCACATATCCAACATTTACATATCACCATCTATACCTAGCACTGCATATGCAATATACACACAACACCATATATACAATAGACATAAAACATCATTGGTACACAATACAACATATGTGACATGTAAAAATCACCATAGGTACAATCACTGAATATAAAACACGTGCAACATATACACAATAATAGCATTGTACATCCATAGACCACATACTAACCCCACAAGAAACCTTTCTTCTACCGTATTTCCACTATCCATGTTTATCCTAGCATGTTTCATACCACACTATTTTCACTTCTCTGATGTACTCCTCAACATTACATGTCCATAACATAAACATAGGAATAGTAAAAGCATAGGATATCAATTCATGTCTACTTGATACTAAACTCATATATTTGTCATATTTAATCTTCCCACTTGATTCCTCACAAGACCAAGAACCACTTCATGAAATTCACGTGCATAAGCAATCATTCCTCCACAAGAATTATCCTTAAAAACCATTTCATACTGTGACACAGATACATAGATACATACATATATATAATCATTAGCATCGAATAACCATGATCTTATCATACAACAATATACATACACACATATATACATATAAACATTAGCATTAAACATTCATGATCCATGAAAACCCTATCAGACACGACATACATACATATATACATGCATACATATATAAATATTGACATAATCATGATCACAACACAATTGATAAATATCATAAGGTATATGTTAAGATAACTTCCTTTATTCATGCACAATTTTGAGAACAACAATTCCCAACATATCCAAGGCATTTGATGCCTCAAATCAATTCAATTTTACCTTTTGTTGTGCTTACTCATCCACCGAGCTTCATCCACATCTTTCATAACATATTGGGTACCACACAACTCTCCCCGAGCTCCAATAACTTTCCTCTTTCCCAACCAATTCCCAAGGCTCTCAAAACATAAAAGGAAAGAACAAGAGAAAACAAGAATAAGACCATGAGAAACCAAAAGAAATACGACACCACAACAAAGTGGCATGATTATGAACCAAAAATAAACAAATCTGCAATCAAGCACAACAAATCACAAAATACCAAAAGAACAAGACCAACAACAAACACCATGAATCAACCCCCCTAGTTCCCAAGGAAAGATCAACCTAATCATTCTCTAATCTTTCATGGTAGTTCCCTACCATACAATCCCTTGCATCATACTTCCATAATCATGTAACTATCAACACATAAATAAATATAACAATATTCTAGTTATCTTACCTTCTTGCTCCAAACATGTTACCTTGTAACTGAACACACATGTCAGCCACATGATCCAAATATCAATACAACATACTTATCAATTCGAAATAAACATTTACCAAGACTAACAACCATGGCATAATCATCAATGAACTAGCATTCATTAGTCATAATACATAATGCTACAACTATCACCTACTTACATTCAAGTATATACTGACTATCTCAACATATAGGTGTTAGTAAAAAAATATTATAACAAGATCATTCCTTCATGTAATCTTACATATGCAATTAACCAAACATTCAAGCAATATATAGATGACATAAAAGACACAAAACACTCAAACACCAAATAGATGACATAATCAAACATTCAAGAACCAAGTACACGACATAAGAATCTCATACCTTAATGTATTTTAGGGGAGGCTATCTTCTTAGAACAATCAAAACATGGTTACCGATGAAATAGGTAACTAAACTGGTACCTACTTTTTTTAGGTAGCAAAAAAAGCACCCGAGTTTCAAAAGTGGTGATGCAGAATCACCTGTTTTTATTTGTGCATATTTTTGACACTTTAATATTTTTATTTATGAAGTATGAATGTTTGTTTCAAAATGTTAGTGATTTTCATGCTAGTTTTGAAACATAAAAATAAAATAAGAAAAACATGACAAACAAAACTCAAATAATATATATATATAAACAATAAAAAAAACCAATTAAAAAAAAAATGAACTTGTAAAAATAAAAAATTTAAACAAAAATTAATTAATTAATAAATTAAAAAAATAAATAAATATTTGAAAATTAAAAAAAAAAAAACACATAATTTAAAGAAAAAACAAAAATTGATAGAAAAAAATAAAAAACATGAATTTTTTTTTTCTAAGTTATTATAGAAAAAAACCATATAATTAAAAAAAAATTTAAATAGAAAATTTAAAATAATTAAAATTAAAAAATTAAAATAAAAATACAAAGATAAAAAATAATTTAAATTAAAAAAAATAATAATAATAAGAAATAAAATATAAATTTAAAAATGTAAAAATTAAAAAAAAAAATTAAAAAGAAAATTAAAATAAAAAATTTAAAATAAAAAACTATGTTTAAAAAAAATATGTATATTTTCAAATAATTAAAAAACAAATATATAAAAAATTAATAAAAAAATAAAAAAATAAGACAAAAAAATTAAAATTAAAATTTAATAAATTTAATAAATAAATATTAAACTTTGAATTTAAAAAAATAATTAATCTAAAAATATTGAATTTAAAAATAAAAATAAAAATAGAAAACAAAAACAATTTAAAAAATTAAATTTAAAATATAAAAATTAAATTAAAAATAAATAAAAAATTAAATTTTATTTAATTAAAAAAAATCAAAATTATAATTAAAAAAACAAATACTAAATTTAATAATAAAAATACAAATTGAAATATTAAATTACATTGAAAAAAAATACGAAATTTAAAAAATAACAATAATTTTTTTTTTAAATTAGAAAGAGTGGTGTCGATCAGGTGGCGGTAGAGGCCGGCGGCTGGGCAGGCGCGAAGACGGCAAGGAGCTCCCCGCCTACCCAGCGACTGGCCTCTGCCGCCACCTGGGCGGGAGGTCGATTCTCGGAATCGACCTCCCGCCCAGATGTTGGCGGAGGCCGACCACTGGGCAGGGGTGTAGGCTGCAGCAATCGGCCTCCACCGCCACCTGAGCAGGAGGTCGATTCCCGGAATCGACCTCTTGCCCAGCTGGCAGTGGAGGCTAGCCACTGGGTAGGCTGGGAGGCTCCAGCAATCGGCCTCCGCCGCTACCTAGGCGGCGCCAGTCTTTCTTGTTTCAAAAATAATTTTATTTTTATTAAATTTTAATCATTTTTTAAATTTTGTTTATATTTTTTATTAAATTTTGTATTTGTGTTTTTAATTTAATTGATTTTTTATTTTTTTCATATATTTTTTTTTTGTTTATTATTAAATTTTATATTAGGTTTCTTAATTTAATTTAATAAAATTCAATAATTTTTTTTTAATTTATTTAAATTTAATATTTATTTTTAATTTTTTGTTTTCTTTTTTTCTTTTTCTTTTTTAATTACATAAAATTTAATATTTTTTATTTAAATTAAACTGGTGTATTTTAAATTTAGTTTTTTTTAATTAAATTTTTATTTTTTAAATTAATTTGTTTTTCGATTTTTTTTAATTTAGTATTTTTAATTTATCTATTTTTTCCCATTTTCTATTTTTAGTTGATTTTTAAATTTTTTTTAAATTTTCATTTAACAGTGTTTTTTTAAATTTGTTTTTTTATTTATTTATTTTTTATTTCAAAATTTATTTGTTTATTCATTTATTTATTAAAAGTTAATATTTTTGTTTTTAAATTTAATTTGTGATCTTAATATTATTTTTTTTTTTATTTAATAAAATCAATATATATATATATATATATATATATATATATATATATATATATATATATATATATATATATATATATATATATATATATATATAATTTAAGCTCACATATATATATTTTATATTTTATAATTTAAACTTAATTTATTTTTTAAAATTTATTTGTTTTTTTTAATATTTCAATAAATTTAATATTTTTATTGTATTTTATTTTTAATTGATTTTTTATTTTTATTTTTTAATTTTAATATAAATAATGTTTTTTTATTTTTATTTTTATTTTATAATTTTAATTTTTAAAATTTATTTTAAAGTTTAAAATTTATTAAAATTTAATATATTTTTTAAATTTTCTTTTTTGGAAAGTTAAATTTTTTTGTTTTTAATTTCATAAATATTTTTATTTATTTATTTATTTATTTATTTGAATATTTTATATTTATTTTATTTTTTAAAATTTGTTTTTTTTTTTTTTTTTTAATTTAATATTTTTATTTTGTTTTTTTTTAATCTTTTTAATTTTTAATATATTTTTAATTTATAGTTTTAAAATTTTTTTCTTTTTCTTAAATTTTAGGTTTTTTTAATTATTTTTTAATTTTAAATATTTTTTAATTTAAAAAAGTATAATAATGTTTGTTTTTTTTGCAATTATTTTTAAATGTTTTTTTTTCAATTTTTTTTTTAAATATAATTTTTTATTATTCTGAAATTTTTGTTTCAACACTTTTTGTTTTTGGGTGGTTTTTGCACAATTTTTTTGCGTAAAAAAAAATTGGCTTTTACTTCTATCTTTTAAAATGTTGAAAATTTACTCCGAAAAAAAAACCAGGTTATTCCACAATACAATGTTTCATTTTCAGGGTGTTTTTTGCACCAAAAAAAAATGGCTTTTACTTGCATTTTTAAAAAATGTTGAAAATTTACCCCGAAAAAAAGGCTATTCCAGAATACAACTTTTCATTGTCAAGTTGTTTTTTCATGGTTTTTTTATGTTTTTTTGGTTAGAGATCTCCTTTTGAGGTAATAGTTCCCGTTTCATCGGTAACTATGTTTCAACTTAGATCAACATAATATAAATTGTTAACACATCAAATAAAACATAAATAAGGTCATGTTCACATCGTAAGCTCATAAACACTTGTCATTTATGCATAACAATCACATATTCATAGTAAACCTAGATTAGTATGACATAACAAAAAAAATAAGTCAAATCATACTTGGACGTCATAACCCTAACCACCTATATATGCCAACCCAATTCAGCATGATACATATAACACCAATATATTAATTCTATAACCCTAATCATCAATTTAACTAACGTATAACAACAATAAGTTAACATATAACATGCTCATCAACAACATATAACATAATCATAGATCTAACTACAAGCTAACATTTAACATGATCGTCAACAAAAGATACCTTACTCATCAAGTTAATACCATGCTTGACTAACCAATACATTTACATAAGATCACACTAGTTAACTAACATCTATCAAGTATGTAACCATAAAATAAATAGAATGAAAGGCATATACATAACCATAATTCATATGACTTCATTGATTAACTATCATTTATCACATATGTAACCATAATAAAAAGACAATGAAAAACATATAAGCAACCCTAATTCTTACAAAAACCATGAATCATATACATGCACGCCAAGCATGCAGACCTGTATTACGATATTTTCTTACCTCAAATCCCATTGTTGCAACATCACTTTAATGATCTGCATCTCTTGCTCTATCTTAGTCAACAAATTAGCATCATAACATACCAATACCATCATGATGACCTGAAATGCATACACTGACCTTATGCACAACAACCTTCACCAAACCAATGAAAAATTGACCATATGTACCTACTTGACATGTATAACCAATCATGAATGACCAATGCATGTTCAACATATGATATCACATAAGAAAGCATACACGGATAAAATCGAAGCATGACCAATATGTAACCCTAGAATAAGAAAGAAATGCATGTATAATATATAAAACTGTGTAAGCAAGTGTGCACGAAAAATGCACAAGCATGAGAAACACATAACTAGTCGCAAGAACATGTCCCATCGACACCAACAATTTTCCCAAGGCGACACCACTGCAGCCATGACCAACACAATGTGTATGTAACACTAACACATAGAACACAATCATACCACATACACATGAAACCAACACAAACTCACAATCAAAACACCCCTCGTCCAATCTGAGACTTGAACCATGCTCTGATAGTACTCATAACGCCCTCCTCCCAGATCTACCCAAGTAACTTGCCAACTAGGGCAAACATCCAACGAGAGGCTAATATGAGATCAACCTCCTAGATGACCTTAAGGAAGTGGAACTAATGGAAACAAGACAAACACACCTTACACAACATCAACAACATCCCCAGGAGGTAACCCAAGCTTCAAGACCCCTGACCCCTGACCCCTGACCCCTGAGGGAGACTAGCTTTTGAACGTTTCGGACCATAGTCGCAGGCCTGCCAAGGCAAGGTAGTGGTTGGGAGCTTATAATCGTTGGCACAACACAACAAGCATGCAAAGAGGGCCCCAATTGGTCAATTTTGTGCCTGCAACTCTGAGATTTATGCCACCTTTTTAGCCCGAGAGCCCAAGTCATTGACCAAAACTTCATGAAACTTTAGGATATGATAAATAAGATTAAAAAAATCGGCAGAAGCAATCGCTTCATGAGGAACTCATATGGACCCCTCTTTGCGATGAGAGGTATTTCGTCTAACATACCACAAACATTGAATGTAGAGGTGTAAACAATAGATTTAAGCACAGGGGTTTCATACTTATGTGAGAACCGCTAAGAAGTATTTCTCCCTTACAGAATTAGTTGAAATAAAATCTATTTGACCATAGATACAATGTGCACTCATTTACAAGCAAAAAAATGGAGGTATCCATACATTATCACTGATAAATTACATGCTTATAACCAACATAGTAACAACATAAATAAAATAGATATAACAACAATAGAATCCATATAATAACTAGTAAAATTATATATAAAATAACAAAGGAATGAATTTCTCATTAATAAATATAGAAACCAACTCGTGATGGGACTACCATGTTCCACCCGACCATAGATTTGTTGAGCCAAATATCTCTTTAGCCAATTACCCACGTGCCATATTCCAAGCATGAATGTGGGACTCATAACCAACCAAAAGTAACCAAACAAGCATGAATGCTAACGGGGTTTTACACCTATATCATGAGGAATTTGAGTGCCTCCTAGTCTCTCAGGCTTTACCATAATCCATAGTCTGAATCAGGGATCACTAGGCCTTAAAATGAGACATAATATCCAAGATTTAGTGTACATCCCACCTCGGGAATGCTAGGCCAAACAGAGAGTAATCCTCGTCTTGGCTTAACCATAGATCCATCTATTCACTGGAAAGGATTCTTAGGCCCTCCAAGGCACACAATTTGGCTTTATCACAACCCAAAGTCTGGCTTAGGGGTTACTAGGCCAGTGGCTTTACCGTGATCGATAGTCTAGTTCAGGGACCACTAGACCATGTTTTTTTCATTACGTAGATCCACTCGACTTAGCTTTGAATCCATTCAGAAACCTATATCAATTGACGTATGAGAAACATATCTCATCAAATCTATACGGAAATGGAAAGGCTAGATTGAAAATCATTATCACACTTGGAGAAACCCATGCCATGACATAAGATAACCACATGCAACACCATGCATGCCATATCTATCAAAGAAAACACACATGCAAATTGATACCTACCACGAATCATGATGTATTTTCTTGATTCCTTCTCCTCCTTGCTTGCTTTCTCCTTCTTCTTTCCATTCTTTCCTTTCTTTATCCAATTCCAAAATTCTCTGAGAAACTATAAGTTTCCAAGAGTGAGATAGAGAGGGATAATGGAATGAGATCTCCAAAAACTAAACTAACAAAAGGTTACCTAGTGATCCTTAGAAGCCTTTTTATTAATAAGGCCTCTATTTTCTTCATTTTCCTCCCCACATGAAACCTATGACCTTTCACCTTCGTTTTCTCCTAATTTCCATTATTTTCATAAATAAAATGTCAATTAATCGCTCATGACTTTCCAAGGCCTTTTCCTTTGCCAATTTCCTTTATCCATAATAAACCAAAATGAACACCCACTAGGATTTTTATCCCAACATTTAGCTTGGAAATAGTGTCCCATTAACCATGGTTATTATTTTAACTTTATTATATGGAATTTTCACCAAGGTTGTTACAAAAAGTTATGGAGAAACTGAGAAAGGGTAGAGGACAAAGCAATGGATTTTGAGGATTTTAATAGAGGGAGAGCTCATTACTCCACAATAATGCCGAGAAAATCCAAATTTTCTTGGGCCCGTAACCCACATTATTATGGAATTAATCCATCTGAGAATCAAATTCACAGACCTAGAGTTAGTATCCATTAATTTCTCTGTCTAAATCCCTATAAGGAGTACTCAAAAACTTTGGGAGCTAATATTGACTATATTTTTTGCTTGAAAACCTACCTTGTTTTCTAATTAGTGTTGCAAACATTGGTTTTTTAATAACTTCAACTTCAACTATATCATAATGTGCAAAAGAATAAATCACAAAGCATGTCTGCGAATTTTTGGTGTGGTAAAGTTATGGCATGGGAAATTTATATGGATGCATAGTAAGAGGTCGCTATGGAAGTTTTATAATAATAGAGCATTTCGAATTTATTCAAAAAATATATGCTATTTATATAATAAGTTCCTGGAAGTGGAAGCTACCCATATTGCAACCTTACAAGATTCACTCTATACATATGGAATTTCATGAAAAAATGGGTGGGGCCATGGTGTGTGCATATTAGTTTGGAATTAAAGAGTTAAAAGGGAATATCATGACTTATATACTTAGAAATGTTCCCAAGTAGTTTTGGGAATGTAATATCCCAATCGATAAAAAATATCACAGATCTAACAAACTTGAATATTCTGATGCAAGTAAAATTTCAGCTAGAACAAGAACGCAAATGGGGTCTAGAAATGAAGCCCTCTATTTATATCATTGGCTAGAAACAAAGATAAATACACATACAAATAAGAGTGGAGCCCCTAAAAATGGCATGAATGACTGCTCATTAAACACTAAAATAAAAAATTGAAATACCTTTGTGAATCTTGACATGATCCACCATACAAGTTCATCGTGGGGTTTTTGTCTCGGGATCCAACTAGAATTGGCCATGTTAGGTTCTCAAGAAAAACACAATAAGATATATAAACCCGAATGATTCCCAATTCCTACTTTATATCCCATTTTATAGGTTTTATGGACTCTCTAGAGACCTTATTTTATTATTTTCCATCGAAAACCAAAGGAAAATACCATGGGTTGATACCATGGGAAAATACCACAATAAATTCCATGGACATATTTCATCCATTTGACCAAATAAAGAAAGGGAATATTACAAATCCTCCTACCCAAAGATTGCTTAACCTCAGGAAATTCACTAATATCCACAAAAAAATCATTGATACCACTATCACATACAACTCAATGTGTTATTCCATACCTCCATGCTAAAAGATCCTGAATGGATCCTTCAATACCTGGATCCCAAAAAATTCTCCAACCAATCCTCTAACCAATCCTAGCCCCTATGGATTCTCCTGGACCCTAATGCCACCTAAGTCCTAGGACTTGTAGGTTATGATACCATCTCATCCCTCCATCATTTCCCATGCAAAAGGGTTGAAGCTTCAATATGCCCTTGGTTGTCAATATCCTCCTAAGAGTGAACCCATCAATAGAGTACCAACTCATAATCTCTCACCAATCTAGGCCTTGAGGAGGATGAATATCTTTAAATATAATATGTTGATGCTGCTTGATGCTCAATTAATTATGCTCCACTCACTCACCCAACATGATGCATTTGGAGAACTCTGACCTGCTCTTCCCAATGTATAAAGCTGGTTTGGTAGTGTTGCAACTCTTATCTATGTACTCCTGTAGAGGGCTTCTATGGAACTCCCAATTTTACTCCTCTTGCTTCATTGTGAAGGACGTGAGTCATTCCTCAACACTAACAAACTTGGTCATTGATTCGGAACATACCCCTATGATATCCTCAAATTTTGTATTCTCCTATAAGACAGTGTCCCATACTATCTAGAATCTCTACTTCAATATCATAAGACTTGTCTTGAAAGGCGCAATTTTTTATTGAAAGTACTCTTTGGAAACTCTAGTGCGCTACTAAATGTCTCTTTATCTTTTTGCACCAAATTCCCCATGACCACAACTTCAACTTGAACCTTTGAATGACCCTCTAGAAATGGCTTATCCTGCATACCATATTTGTCATGCTTACCGAAATGATCATGTCCATCATATTGGTTTATTACTACTGGCTTCTCATTTGATTCTCCTTGAATGTATTCTTCCTGACCTTCTCCAGATGTGGGGATAATCTGTCCACCCTCTCTCGTCATCAAACATGGATGTACTGGTGGTATGTTATATACGCCTAATTTCCCATATTATTTATGGATGATCTCTGGAATATCTATAGAATCAAATGCCACATCATCGAGAGGGATTACATCCTTCCTATCGCCATGTACATTTTCAAGATGATTGATTATCATATGATTGTACTACATGTTTCTCTGGAAGCATGATGTTGCTGCTCACCATCTATTATTGACTAATTTGATCCTTCATAATTTCTCTTTTAAAAACCGGTGAACCTAACAATGGATGAATCCCCATGATCTGAATAAGTATCTAACTATTATTCCCTTGTTTCCTCTTTATCACTTGGACATGAATGGTTAATCGCCCAAGGTACCTTGAAGATAAATCATAGTCCTCTAATCCTTAGTTTATTCTTCTTGCGGATTTTTCTCTTGCTTCCTCCATCAATCCTTCTACAGTCTTTCCTAGTCAACATCCTTCTGAGCAATTTTATGTTTTTCCTGACAAACTTCTCGACTAGATGATAGGAAACTAGTGATACCTTTGGTTCCTTCATCCAAATTGTCAACAATTTGGACCTTAGTATCTTGCAAATTTCATCATCTCCTTCTAAGAATATATACACAATGTCTTGCATGGTTGTTTTAACAAAATCTGGATGAGTTGATGTAATTTTTGTGTAAAATATTTTTAGTAATTGAAATATTAAGTCATCACGTTCAAAATTCAGCATAAAGGTGTCAAACCTGAAATCTTCCATGAGTTTTAAAATTCTACACCACTTCTGAAAGGTAGGAATTTTGGTGTTATTCAACCTCTAAAGGGTTTCTACTATTAGCTGGAGTATATATGTCATGAGATAATTATTGTAGGGAAGTAGTGGTGATGTTAGAGTTATGACCCTCCTGAGACAAGAAGCAACTGTGATCCTGGATGTTCCCAAAGTTTGGGTTGTATTAATGCAAGCATAGATGACTCGAGAGTGCAACCGAGTTTCTTCCATTCTCGTTTCCCCACCTCGATATACATCCGTGTAATTCCTCCAACTTACGAAGGTATATGAATGACTTCATTCATTGTAGCTTGGATCCAAGTGTGAAGAGATTATCTGCTATTCCCTGATCTTCCTTCACTTCCCATGGGCACTTCTATTGTAGAATGACATGGAAGATTTTTTAGAATGGTATGCTGCTTTGACTATATTTTTGTTCTATGGAGGTATTGTTGTGAAAAGGACCATATATTCTTACTATTTCATCAAGAACTTTCTAGGTTTTTTCTGAGGTATCTTCAAGACAACCCATCTTCTCCCATACTAAAGCAAGAAGATATGTAGGAAGACACTAATATTTTTAACAAATTCGAGCCAAACACAAAAAATTTTGCGACCTCTGTAATATACTTCATGAAGGGAATGTTGTTACTATGGCATTAAAAAGCATCGTAACATACTTAATGAAAGAAAACCACACTACTATGGTACTGAATTATTTTCAATAAAAGTTATGCATTCATAATCTCAATAATATACAATGTCTTAAATAAAAACCAAAGTCATATTACAAATGGGTTCAAGCCAAAATAAAATTAATTAAGTTTGGCCAACCTTGTTATAAAGAATTTTAATCTACGGATAAATCAAATTCCCTAAGTGTGGTGTTTATCACTTAGAGAAACAGAGGAAATAATAAATATTATTTTATCTAAGACAAGAATATTTATAGAATGGGAAAGGAAACTACTTCTGATTATTTCACTTCTCCTTCTCTTTCTGTCACTATTTTTGTCGTTCTCAATCCAACAAAAGTAGCTAGATCAATTCTTGCAAACATAGCCATCGGATCTCATGACACAGCAGCTGTCGTTGTAAGCTATGCTCCACGCATGGATCTGCTCTGCAACAGTGCCTTTCTCACTTGCATAAATACCATCGAAAAACTTCCGATTATCCTCCTTCTTCACCTGACAAGACATCAAATCGATGGAGCGTTTGCAATCTAGAGACAAAGTTTAGAAACAAACTTAAATAAAAATAGTCTGACTCCAATTTTCATAACCTATCAGCGCAGCAATGGGGGGAGCGTGAGTGCTTCCAATTCAAAAAAGACGCAACAAAAAATGCAACAACGCAGATCAGATGGCATATGAAAACCCACGCATTCAAACAACACAGTTGAGGTTGTCACGCAGAGATACATAGAGATTAGATGAGGAATTCATTCATAAAACACGAATATATAATTTTACTAAATTAGAATCTCTGTCTTCTATTTCCCTCAACCTAGGGGGGCTGAGGTCCAGGCCTTTACGCTTTGATACCATGTGATACAAATTAAATAAACTCAGAAACATATTGCAGAAAACATAGATACGAAACTAGACAAAACACTGGCGGAAAAGGCAGAAGCCTCATGGCTTCTTCATGTATTATCACTTATTAAAAGAATTTAATTTACAATTTAAATAGATGAGAGAAGATAGTCTGTGCTGTCTTAGACTCTTTTGGTTGAGATAATTTCTCACCAAAAACCCCCCAAGATAGGAGTTCCTAAACAAACTCCAACATTTGAGGAACAACCCAACAACCCAAGAATTAGGCACATATTCCTAACTAGGAATATTTAATTAATTAATTTATTATTTTGGATTTATTATTGTTATTTTAGAGAGGCTAACATCTAGGTCGTCCCCAAATATTGGGTCGTGTGGGGGAGTTGACTTCTTGGCTGAACAAGGCCATGTTGATCTCTTTGTTGATGTCGTGGCCGACATGGAATGATAGTGGACTTCTCGGTTGACCCCAAAGATTGGGCCACATGGAGCAGTTGACTACCTGGCTCAAAAAAGACTACATTGATATCTCTAATGATGTCGAGTGTGTGACGAGTCATTTTCCTTCCTCGGGTCACCTCCCTGAATGAAGAGTGGTGCAATTCCCTTCTTTTGTAGGGACTATGTCCCACCCGAATAGGTGCATCGTTACCCTTGGCTGCATGAAGAATTTCTCAACCTTGACCTCCTATAATGGTGCCTCTATGCACATAAACACCAATTTATAACTCCAGGCTAAGGGTTTATCGTGGTGATGCAATATCTTGATAAATTGATAGAGTAGAATCACATTTCAGGGATTGGATTTGTTGTAAAATTATTAGAGAACAATTGCAAATCTAGCTGAAGAATAATTGCACAAAGTTGCAAGATTTGAAAAAGAAAAATTAGAGTTGAGAATGAATTTGATTCATCAATATTATTTTTAGAATTAGTATATAAAGCAACTAAGTTAAGCTTACTTGTACATGCAATAACTATGGATAATTAAAGATAATTGAAGCTAAGTGTGCTTTATGTTATGTTAATGTGCACATGCACCACATGAAAGCACTAGAGTTAATGAACTCAAGCCAAGTGCACACCACATGTAAGCACTTGAGTTAACTAGCTAAAGACAACTGCACATCACATGCAATAACTATAGTTGAACTAAAGCTAATTAAGGCTAACTATGTGCATGTACACCAACACCCCCCACCCCCCCCCCCCCCCCCTCAAAATATAATGCAAAAGTAGAGAAAAGAAAAATGCTAGGCAATCATGTCCTTCACCTTGAGATGATCTGACAGAAATCGAAACTTCTACTTAGTGAAAGCCTTGCTGAAGATATTAGGAGCCTGCTCAGAACTAGGATAGTACTGAAGATCAATGATCCCCTCATGAATGAGTTCTATGATGAAGTGCATGTGGATCTCGATGTGTTTGATACAATGGTGCTGCACTGGATCTCTGCAAAACTTTAGCATACTTTCATTATCGCACCAGATGACAGTTGGATGATGAATAGTGATCCCAAGCTCAGATAAGAAATGTTGTAGCGAAATGGCCTAAATAGTGGCATTGACTGCTCCTCTATGCTCAACCTCTGCTGATGATAAAGTAATGGCAGCTTGCTTCTTGCTTGACCAAAAAATTGTCCTAGATCCCAAACTAAGTGCATAACCGAAGGTGGACCTGCAAACAATTTTTTTGCCAGCCTAATTTGAATCTATGAACCCAATGAGATCCAAAGAAAAATTTGCTACATATTAAATCCCATAGGTGATTTTCCCTTGGACATATTGAAGGATGCACTTTTTAGCTTTCCAGTGTAACTCATGTGGCTCTCGCATGTATCTGGAAACTGCTCCTACGAGATATGAGAGATCAGGGCGAGAGTGAGTGAGATAAAGAAGGCTTCCCACAAGATGATGGTACAATGTGAAATCAACCAATGGTGTGTCTTTTCCATTCTCAAACTTTATCGCTGATAAGAAAGGTGTGGCTGCTAACTTGTAGTCACCCATGTGAAATCGTGCCAAAATGTCTCTAGCATACTTTGGTTGACAAATGGTAATCCCAGAACCACTCTGATTGATCTCTAGTCTAAGGAAAAAATTTAGCAAACCCATGTCTATCACAGAAATTCGCTTATGCAATGCACTTTTAATCTCAGTAATGACAGATGCTGAACTACATGTTATCAAAAAATAATCTACATAGAGTACTATGGTCAACAAGGAGTCAATTTTCTTAAAAAAATAAAGATTGGAATCAGATTTGCAGCCTACAAATTTTTGAGATAACAAATAGGAATCCATATTTGCATACCATGCTCTAGGTGCCTGCTTGAGGCCATAGAGAGACTTCTTTAGTTTGCATATGAGAGATGAATTTCTGGATGCATACATGTGCATACATGGTGTTATAAATGACTCCTTAGATGCATTGATGGGCATGCATGGCTCTACGACTAAGAGTGCATGTGGGGAACCATTAAATTGAGACCTCGTTAGATCTACATCATCAACATCATCAATAGTAGAGGAATCAAAGTCCTCTTCTATGTTTTTGAAAGAATTGTCTTCATCACTAGCTGAGGAATATATTTCCTCATGTGCAATGTCTTTTTTATTGGACAAGATAAAATTCTCATATGTAGCAGGTTCATTAAAAATGGAAGAAAGATAGTCATCTTGTTCAACATTGTCTTGAGAATATGTCTCTGCATTATTGGAGTCTTCACCACTTTCATGACTGCTAAAATAACTCTATCTCTTTGCCTCCAAATGGTGTTCTTCTAGATAATTTTCATTACCATATAAACCTTTCAATGTAGTCAATATTTCATGTGGTGATTCAATATTTCTTATCTCATAAACAATATCACGAGACATAGATAGATGCAATCTTCCATATAAGCCATGTGAGATCTCTTAGGACAATCTGACTTCTCATCCTCTAACATTGGTTATGTCTCAATTCCCATGACTATTTGGGACAAGCATTTTCTCCTAAGATGAAGCAAAATCATTGGCTTCCATTCATAGTAATTTTATGGAGTCAGAATAGTGGAAGTTGGGAATTCGAGTCTTTCACTTTGTGGTTGTAGCAACAATTGTGACAATTCTTTAATATTCTGATCCGCAAATAAAAATTTTCAATACTTTCGAGTTCTTTTCTCTTCAAACATGCAAAATATTTTTCATGCACCTTCTCCAAACCTGTGTAGCTCTGATACCATGTAAAAATATTAGAGAAAAAATATGGATCTAGATGAAGACTAATTTCACAAACTTGCAAGAGTTGAAAAAGAAAAATTAGAATGGAGAATGAATTTGATTCATCAATATTAGTTTGAGAATCAATATATAAAGGAACTAAGTTAAGCTTATTTGTACATGCAATAACTATGGATAATTAAATCTAATTGGAGCTAAGTGTGCTTTATGTTCTTTTAATGTACACATGCACCACATGCAAGCACTAGAGTTAAGTAGCTAAAGCCAAGTACACACCACATGTAAGCACTTGAGTTAACTAGCTAAATACAAGTGCACATCACATGAAATAACTAGATTTGAAATGAAGATAATTAAGGCTAACTATGTGCATGTACATCAACAGTCGTGCGTCCTTCGCCATGGGCTTCTCGTGCTCGGTGAGATGTTCTTGCTTCAGCTATAGATTTGATGTTGTAGTGGAAAAAAGGAGTGGTATTATAGTGGATGGACACCCTCCTGTATTACACAAAGGATACAGATAGATCGTCGTGGTTTTGCGGGGTATCGACGCCCTCCTCTATAGAGCAGAGGAGACAACACCATCAACCATTGCAACAATTGTTCACAATAAGAAAAGACAACCACCATTGTACAATATTGTGAAAATTAAGTTGGTAGTAGAGTTTGGTCCAAGTTATGCTTCTTATGTTATAATGGAAACTATAACGTACCATACAACTTGATATTAATGGATATAATGAAACTAATCAACATTTTTTTTCTACAATATCGATACTGTCACTATTCTTGATGATTTTCTTTTTGCGGTTTGATGGGAAACTGTATTGTTCAATATGTTTTGAAATCTTTCTTTAACGTCAGGTTCAAGAAAAATACCCATAATTTTAGGTGCTCTTGCCAATTCTTCAATAGAAAATTCTAGTTTACGAATCATGATCCATTGAGGAGAATAACAATAACAGATTCTCTAGCTAAACAATGAAAACCCACATGGTCCTTTTACCAAGAGATAGATTCAGCCCTCTTGATGAACAACCTATTCTCACAACCAAATCAGATCTAGAACAAATATATGGTGGAATTATAATGCTCAACTCTCAAAACTCTGGTTGATTGGCCTCTTAAACCTGAACGGACAAATATGGCCCAGCAGACCGCAATCCAATATGAAAACTTCTAATAATTAATTTGGCGAAGTTAATCTTTCTCCTTCTTTTGCAACAAAGAAAATTTCTCTTTCATTCAACTAAAAGATAAGACCAACTAGAGTGCTAGTGAATACCACCGAAGATGGAGATGCCGGCTAGAGTGAGAACAAGTCCCAATGAAGTTCCTTGCATGAAACCCCACAACTCTCATACCACTCTAATATCTCGATTGATACAAAATATCACATATCTAGCACACTTTAATATTTTGATTCAAGTAAACTTTCAGCTAGAACAAGAACGGAAAGGGGATCTAGAAATGCAACCCTTTATTTATATTATTAGCTTGAAACAAATATACATTCCCATACAAATAAGAATGGAGGCTCTATAAATGGCATGCACGAATTCTCATTAAACACTAAACTAAGACATTGAAGCAACTTTGTGAATCCGACTGGATCCACCATACAAGTTCACTATAGGGTTTTCTTGGTGGGATCCAACTAGAACTTCAATGCCAAATTCTCAACAAAAACACAATAAGATAGATAAACTCGAATGATTCCCAATGCCTAGCTTCTATCCCCTCTTATAAGTAAAATACCATGGGATAATACCATGGAAAAATAAGACAGTAAATATAATGGATAGATTTCGTCCATTTTAACCAAATTAAAAAATAAAATATTACAGGGAAGGATATGAATAGTACACAAACATGACCAAAAACTATCCTGTTTCGTCCAATTAACGAACTTGCACTACCTGCCATTCAAGACTATTGATTAACCTATAACGTGCACGCTCTCTGCAGGCCATCGTACTAGACAAATGAGTGTATAAGTTGACAATACCACACCTAAACACTCATATGTCAATAGTTGAATATGTTGCCAAACACATATGGGAGAAGTGTGCAGCAGTATTTTGTGTTAAGCTCCCTCCCAACGTGCGATTTCTGGAAACTGATCTGCAGTTGTTTCCTTAAATTATGGAAACCAACTGCTGTTATTTCCTTAAATTAGGAAATAAACTGAAGTTAATTAATTTCTTTTTGGGAGCTTTTGAAGTGATCCGTTACTCCCATTGCAGTTATCTAGTCTGTTACTCCCATTACAGTTATGTACCATGATCTGTGGAAAACTTAACAAATAGCCAACAGAAGCTTGATCGAAGCTTGGCTATAAATTCTTCTGTTTGGTCCCCAAGCTCACTAACTTAATCCCCTTCAGCCTTACACCATAAAGTTAGAGTGAGGAGAGCTTGGAAGTGCCTTCAGGTTTTCTTTAGTGTTGGTGTTGAGGACGCAGTGTTGTTTAGTGGCTACGTTAAGGAGGCTTTGTTGTAGAAAAGTGAACATGGAGAAGAACTCTTGAGGCTTTGGCTGTTGCGTTATAGTTTTGTTAAAGTTTGTTTCATTTCCTTGAAGAAACTTCAATAAACCATTCATTGGAGCACTTCTTGGAGCATTGATCTTTGTGCATATTTCATCTCTGCAAAATTACTTTTTCTACATAGTATAATTCATCAATGGGTGGAGGTATTATTTAATGGGCAATTTTAAGTTTTAAGTTTTCATTTTTGATTCCTTTTAAGTATTTATTCCACATTCTGAATCGTTATTTTTGCTAAAATTTGGTATCAGAGCAAGGTTTTATCTCTGCCTTGGTGATTATCGACATATTTTGAGAATTTTCTGAATTAAATTATTTGGAAATATGTCTAATTTTTTCTCAATTTTATGATTATAATATTTATTTAGTGCAATTTGAATAATTGTTGTGCAATTTAATTTGCATGAATTAATCATTACTTCTCTAGTTAAAATATGTTGTTTTGGATGAGTAAACCGAGACCCATTGTTAAAAGTTATGCATGAATGTTGTAATTTTATTTATGCAAATTATCATTATTCTCATGTCAAATTATTATTATTTATTTTATTTTTTTTATTTTTTTTGTTATGTAAATAATGTCTAGTGATCCATATAATTTTAATTGATTAAGAGAATAGTCATAGCATCTCTAATTAATTAAAATTATATATATATTATGATTGATTAGGATCACATAAATAATATTTAGACATTAATTGTAATCAATTATACTAAATATAATAAATTTTATCCCACAGGAATTTTTGTTATATTTATGCAATTAATTAGGATAAAATATTCACAACTTACCCACAGGAATTATGAATTAATAGTTTTATCATAAATTTCAAAACTTTAGACATTAATTGTAATTCATTATACAAAATATAATAAATTTTATCCCACAGGAATTTTATTATATTTATGTAATTAATTAGGATAAAATATTCATAACTTACCCACAGGAATTATGAATTAATATTTTGGTCATAAAGTTCAAAACTGAGATAGAATTTATAACAAATTATAATCATAATATACCCTTAGAACTATGAATTAAGTGAATAATTTGATAAATTCTATCATAAAGAATAAATGAATTTGCTTGAAATAAAAATTTAGTCGACAAACAATTTTTATGTCATTACATTCATTTTTAAGTGTGATTTACATTGGTAAAGCATGAAATTTTATTTAGGCCTCAATTTCAACATAAACACGTGATCTTTAATTTTATGCAGTTGTACAACCTGCAAATTTCTCTAAAATTCGCACTGATATCCCTGAACTTAAGGGAGATAACTATAAGGTCTGGAAGGAGAGAGTTCTTCTTCGTTTGGGGTGGATGGACATAGACTATGCTATTAGGAAAGAAGAACCACCAGCACTCAATAATACCAGCACTGCAGCGGACATCACACTTTATGAACGATGAGAATGATCTAATCGCCTAAGCATGATGTTCATTAAGACTAAAATTTCAGCTAGTATTCGTGGTTCTGTTGAACAACGTGAAAAGGTCCAAGACTTGCAGAAATCCATTGATGATCAATTCATCACTTCAGACAAGGCACTAGCAAGCACCTTAATCATGAAGTTCTCATCCCTAAGGCTCACTAGTGTGAAAGGTGTGCACGAACACATCATGCAAATGAGGGACACTGTGGCTCAATTGAAGAAACTTGAGGTTGAAATATCGGAGTCTTTCGTGGTGCACTACATCCTAAACACCCTTCTGCACCAATACGGACCCTTCAAAATCTCATACAACACACATAAGGATAAATGGTCAATTAATGAACTCATGACCATGTGTGTTCAAGAGGAGGAGAGACTGGTGATGGAAATGGGAGAAAGTGCAATGCTGACAAAGCAAGGAAAGGGAAAATCTCAAGCCAATCGGAAAGGGAAAGGTAAAGTACCTCTCCAAGCCGATATCAAGAAGGATTCCAAGTGTTTCTTCTGTATAAAGAAGGGACACATGAAGAAGGAATGCGCCAAATTTCAGAAATGGCTTGCAAACAAAGGTAATCCAATCTCGGTTGTTTGTTATGAATCTAATATGGTTAATGTCAATATTAACAATTGGTGGATTGATTCTAGATCAACAATTCACATTTCGAATTCCTTGCAGGGTTTGCAAAACCTAAGGAAGCCAGTGGGAAGTGAGAAAAACATCTTATCCGGAAACATGATGGGCTCACATGTGGAAGCTATAAGAACATGCTATTCAACTTTAAGTAGTGGCTTTGTTTTAGAATTAGAAAAGATCTTTTATGTTCCAAGCTTTTCTAGAAACTTGGTTTTAGTTTCAAGGCTTGTACCTTTTGGATATTCCTTTAACTTTTCAAAAACATGCTTCAATTTATTTTATAAATCTGATTGCGTAGGGAATGGTATTTTGTCTAATGATCTTTACTGCATTAATTTACAGAAAAAATTCACTTATGATTCAATGCATGTTCACACTGGCACTAAAAGATGTGTTACTAATGAAAATTCCTTTAAATTATGGCACCGGAGACTAGGTCACATCTCCATAGAAAGAATTAAAAGATTGATAAATGAAGGGGTACTTAATACTCTGGATATTACCGATTTTGAGACTTGTGTGGACTGCATAAAGGGAAAGCAGACAAACAAGTCAAAGAAAGGTGCCAATAGAAGTTTGGACATATTAGAGATCATACATACTGATATATGTAGTCCAGACATGGACTCACATGGTCAGAGATACTTCATCTATTTTATATATGATTACTCACGATATATGTATCTCTACATGCTTCATAAAAAGAGTGAAGCATTAGATGCCTTTAAGATCTTTAAGGCTGAAGTAGAGAATCAATGCAGCAAGAAAATTAAGATCGTGAGATCAGATAGAGGTGGAGAATATTATGGTAGATACACAGAAGATGGACAAACACTTGGGCCATTCGAAAAATTTCTTCAAGAGCATGGGATTTTTGCCCAATACACCATGCCTCATTCACCCGTCTAGAATGGTGTAGCAGAAATAAGAAACTGAACATTATTGGACATAGTGCGAATTATGCTTAGCAGATCCAATCTTCCTAAATCCTTATGGTTTGAAGCACTTCATATGAAAGTGTATATATTAAACCAAGTTCCAACCAAGGTTGTTCCTAAAACGGCTTTTGAATTATGGAAAGGTTGGAAACCAAGTTTGCGACATATGTGCGTTTGGGGATGCCCGTCTGAAGTGAGAATATATAATCCACAAGAGAAGAATTTGGACCCAATGACCATTAGAGGGTATTTCATTAGATATGCTGAAAGGTATAAAGGTTACAGATTTTACTGTCCATCTCACAGCACTAGGATTGTGGAATCAAGAAATGCAAAGTTTATTGAAAATGACTTGATCAGTGGGAGCGATCAAACCAGGAACATAGTTTGTGAGAAGGATCATTCAGAATCTCAACCTTCCACCTCAAGTGATAGATTGGTTATTGTTCACAACACCCCTCAAGTACAAAATGGTGTTTAACAACCAATTGTTGAAGTTCCACAAGCTGCTGACGACATTCCAGTAGATCAGATAGTTCAAGAATTGCCAAGAATTTTTGAACAACAAGTTGAACCAAATACTTCTCAGGAAGATGGTGGTACAACATTAAGAAGATCTGCTAGACCAAAGAGATCAGAAATACCTAATGATGATATTGTGTATCTGCAAGAATCTGACTACAACATTGGAGCCGAAAATGATCCGGAGTGTTTTTCATAAGCCATGAGTTGCAAAGAATCAGAATTATGGTACGATGCCATGAAGGAAGAGATGAATTCTATGAAGAGTAACGAAGTCTAGGATCTTGTTGAGTTTCCTAATGGTGCAGAATCCATTGGATGTAAATGGGTCTTTAAGACAAAGAAAGACTCATTGGGCAACATTGAGAGATACAAGGCAAGACTCGTTGCAAAGAGATTCACTCAGAAAGAAGGAATCGTTTACACGGAGACTTTCCCTCCTGTATCTAAGAAAGATTCCTTGCGCATTATTATGGCATTAGTAGCCCATTTTGACTTGTATTTGTACCAAACGGATGTGGAAACGACATTTCTCAATGGAGATCTAGAGGAGGAGGTTTACATGAAACACCCTGAAGGATTCTCCTCTAGTGATGGTGAGCAATTGGTTTGCAAGCTCAAGAGATTATTATATGGATTAAAACAAGCATCCCGCCAATGGTATTTGAAATTTCATAATGTAATTTCTTCTTTTGGTTTTGTAGAAAACATTATGGATGAATGTATATACCTGAAAGTCAGTGGGAGTAAAATCTGTTTTCTTGTTTTATATGTGGATGACATATTGCTAGCAACCAATGATAAGGGTTTGCTGCATAAGTTGAAACAATTCCTCTCTAAAAGTTTCAATATGAAGGATATGGGTGAGGCATCTTATGTCATCGGCATTAAGATCCATAGAGACAGATTTCGAGGCATCTTGGGTCTATCTCAGGAAACCTATATTAATAAAATTTTAGAGAGATTTCAGATGAAGGATTGTTCGCCAAGTGTCGTTCCCATTGTGAAAGGTGATAGGTTCAATTTGAAGAACATTCCATATGCTTCTGCTATCGGAAGCCTAATGTATGCTCAAGTCTACACAATACCTAACATTGCATTTGTTGTGGGAATGTTGGGACGATATTAGAGTGATCCAGGTTTAGACCACTGGAGAGCTGCAAAGAAAGTAATGAGGTATCTTCAAGGAACCAAAAACTTCATGCTTATGTATAAACGGACGGACAATTTGGAAGTAATTGGCTACTCAGATTTTGACTTTGCTGGATGTGTTGATTCACACAAATCAACATTAGGATACATCTTTACGATGGCCGATGGAGTTGTATCATGGAGGAGTGCCAAGCGGACCTTGATTGCCACTTCCACTATGGAATTCGAGTTTGTCCCCTGTTTTGAGGCTACTTTACAAGGTGTATGGCTTAAGATTTTCATTTTTGAGCTTAGAATTATGGATTCTATTTCTAAGCCATTGAGAATGTATTGCGACAATTCAGTTATTGTTTTTATGGCTATGAAGAACAAAAGTGGGAGTCGAAATAAACACATCGAAATTAAGTATTTAGCCATAAGGGAACATGTTAAAGAAAAGAAAGTGGTCATTGAGCACGTTAGCACTGAGTTGATGATCACTCCTTTGACTAAGGGCATGCCACCGTTTAAATTCAAGGATCATGTAATGAATATGGGACTTGGTTCCATTATGTAGTTTCTCATTGTATGAACAATGTTATTTTAATGAAATTCTTAATTATTGTGATGTTTTTCTCATATTTATGTACACCTTAATTTGATTTGAGAGAATTCATCTATGTAGGACCAAGAATGAACATAGGGTTTATTCATTAAGAAATTGTTGCCACATAAATTTTAATAGAAATAAATACATAGTAATACATGGAAGATAATACTCGTCATTACAGGAATTATCGCCATGATTCATGTATCTATTACTTAATACAGATTTTCAATGGGTTTTAAGATGAGACACTAAGATTGGAAGTATGGACCAAGTGGGAGAATGTTAAGCTCCCTCTCCCAACGTGCGATTTCTGGAACTGATCTGCAGTTGTTTCCTTAAATTATGGAAACCAACTGCAGTTATTTCCTTAAATTAGGAAATCAACTGAAGTTAATTAATTTCTTTTTGGGAGCTTCTAAAGTGATCCGTTACTCCCATTGCAGTTATGTAGTCTGTTACTCCCGTTACATTTATCTACGATGATTTGTGGAACACTTAATGAATAGCCAATAGAAGCTTGATGGAATCTTGGCTATAAATTCTTCTATTTGGTCTCCAAGCTCACTAACTTAATCCCCTTCAGCCTTACACCATCAAGTCAGAGTGAGGAAAGCTTGGAAGTGCCTTCAGATTTTCATTAGTGTTGGTGTTGAGGACGCAGTGCTATGTAGTGGCTACGTTAAGGAGGCTTCGTTGCAGAAAAGTGAACGTGGAGAAGAACTCTTCGTTGCAGAAAAGTGAACGTGGAGAAGAACTCTCGAGGCTCTGGCTGCTACGTTATAGTTTTATTAAACTCTGTTTCATTTCCTTAAAAAATCTGCAATAAATCATTTGGAGCACTTCTTGGAGTGTTGAACTTTGTGAAGATTTCATCTCTGCAAAATTACTTTTTCTACATAGTATAATTCATCAATGACTCGAGGTATTATTTAATGGACAATTTTAAGTTTTACCTTTTAATTTTTTATTCCTTTTTTATTCCGCATTCTGAATCGTTATTTTTGCTAACATTTTGAAAGCACCAAACAGCTATAAATAACCCTAATGTTCTTCATACCATGGTTTGTTTCAAGTACGATAGATTTCCTCAACTCCCATTTAAGGGGGTTGATCATTGATGCCGCATAAAACAACATATGAACTCATCACATACACTCTCAAAATGGCAACTTCCGTCGAACCGTAATAGTGAGGCCATAATTTTTCTAAGACGTGCCTCACTTCGAAGAAAGTAACACAACTTTCCAGGACTTCAAGTTACCGTAGAGGAAGGTAGGACTATATAGACTAACGACGGGAATTTCCCTCAGGATCTCCAGATAGAATTACAAAATCTTTCAGCTCCTTGGAATCCAAGAGCGATTGATTAAGCAAGTCGCTACTACAACAATCAACTTATATCTAAGAACTCGTATCTGCATGATGTCACTCTCTTCGTTTATTAAATAATTAAGGAATTCGGCTTTCTATCATCGAGGTACCATCAAGTGGGAAGAAAAGGTAGGATAATAGATGTTAAATCTTTAAATAGTATACGTGATATGAAGGATAATTTCCTAACAAGATCCTTTATCAAACGAAAGATACAACTGCCTATGCTAAAATAATTTCCTGAATTTCTGATACATGAACGAAAATAACATACTTATTCAATAATTGCAAGTGCTCCAGCTAGCGCAATTTACTGCTGAACTGCTCATACATAACGGAAGTAATATAAGTTATTATAATCTCAGTGGTAATTCAACAATTTCAAGTTCTCCAGGTCACAGGTTATCGCACATTCACGATTTGCAATTTTCAAAGTCCATAAGAGCAATAAAAAGAGATATATTCAGAAATTGGACCGTAGCCTGAGAATGGTGGAGCACCTATATAATTATCGAGTAGTCAGTAGTGTTTAGTGTGATTTTTTGAAGGCTTTATCATGGATTTTTATGGATTATTTCTTTTTAAATTTAGTCCAAATTCATTGAAAACATAAGTTTGATTAATTTTTCATAATTGAATTATTTTAGGAGTTTTTTTAGGGTGCTGAACCTATATAGAGTTAAAAAACTAGTTTAAATAACAGAAATCAAAATTTTAACTTATTTTTTCACCAAATCCAAACACTGAAACTCCAAAAAAATCTCACTCAAAGCAATTCCTATAATTATAAATTATAAGCTGCGATGTGGTGGAAAAGAAAGACAGTAAAAAAATGCTACTAAAAATCACTGAATGCAATGTTATTAAAAATCACAATATAAATCCAGATTAAATGACAATAGTCCTACTGCGAAGTCACGTATGAATCCATTGCTGCAGTACCTAAAATTTCACAAGCACTGATAAAACCAGCGTTATAGTACCCTAACCTTTCAGAGAGAACGATAAAAGCTCTAAAACTGTGACTATAATTAACGGGTGCACATGTTGACTGAAAGTCTTTTGTGGAAAAACTTATTCAAATGAAATTTTATTCTAACTTTGTCCTAACTGCAGCGTCTCGTATTGGAGTTTTTATGTTTGTTAACGTCATCAAGCTGTCATGCAAGAACCTAAAATTTCACAAGCACTGATAAAACCATCGCTATAGTACCCTAACCTTAAGCTTTCAGGGAGAACGATAAAAGCTCTAAAACTGTGACTATAATTAACGGGTGCACATGTTGACTGAAAGACTTTTGTGGGAAAAACTTATTCAAATGAAATTTTATTCTAATTTTGTCCTAACTGCATCGTCTCGTATTGGAGTTTTTATGTTTGTTAACGTCATTGAGCTGTCGTGCTAAAATCCAAAAATAATACCAATTTACTTGTCGTTTCTCTAAAAGTTTCGAACTGGCATTGTATCGTATTGGGAGAACCAAATTTAAATGTCGAATTGACTTACCATAATTGGACGAGGAATGTTTTACATAATTCCAATAGCAACTTTTATTATTAACAAATGTCCTTGGAGAATGTTGAGCAGGGCTCGTGTAGGGATGTGTTGAGAGTCGAATAAACTCCCACTTCTAGGACCGCATCTCTAATCCCAACCAGCTATATATTTTTGTTAAATGTTCACTATTCAACGCAAGGATACTGTTAGATGACGTTAAAGGACAAGTTGGCGTGTAATGTTATTGCCGTGCATAAGAAGCACTGAAATAATAATCCCTCCAGCAAGACCAGACCGCGTCTCCCATATGCGAGCCAGTGAATATTCTAAATATTCGATTGCAATCGAAGGAAACTACATATCCGCGTCGTTCGGCGGGGCAATTTTTTAATTTCCTAATGGTATTATATATTTACTTGTCGAGCTCTGTTCGAAGCCAGAAAAGCTGATCCATCCAAAGGATTTCCAACGCTAATACTCTTCAGCGGCTGTCAAAAATGTCAAAGGTAAGCAACAGTTATCGATCTTTCGTTTTATTTCTTAAGGAGTTATGTGACGGGAACTCTGTGCAGAAAATCGTGCTGAAACTGGGTTTACATTGTGAAAAATGCAAACGGAGGGCAATGAAGACGGTTGCAGGGATTGAAGGTAAATTCTTGGTTTAGCTATAACTTGCTCCACCGAAGCTGCAATAATTTGTATTAAAATTTGGAAGCTATGTGCATCTGTTGCAGGCGTGGAATCTATAAAGATTAATGCGAAGGATGATACAATCAGTGTAACTGGAGATGCGGATCCAGTAAGGGTCACGGCTAGTCTCAGAAAGTATGGATTCACTGGATAGGTCAGCGTCAAACCATGTAAAGAGCCAGAGAAGTACTTATGTCAAGAGATCATATATCCAGAGAATTTATGTTATGACATCCCTGTATGTCAGGAGATCATATATCCAGCGAATTTATGTTATGACATCCCTGCAAGAAGCTATTACCACGACAGCAGCTACACTCATTACTGGAGTGACGAGAAACCCAGCACCTGCACTATCTCTTAACTTCAATTTTAACAATCCTTGCTGAATTTCGTCACTTTTACTGAATAATTTTCTTCGCTAAATTAGAATTTGGTAGTCGTCTGATCTGCATATCGGCACTGTTTTCTTGTTGTCGATACCAATAAAGATGCTATGCAAGAAATCTGGATATGAAGAAAGGTTTTCACCAATATCCGTTAGACTCACATACTGCGTATTGGCTAGGGTTTGGCATTTATTTACTGATAAAAATGTATTGGAAATATTCATGCAATGACCCGTTTCCTTCTCGGACTGGAGCGAGGAAACGGATTTCAGTCTTCTTTACACGCATTATACACTATCTTTTTGCTTCCTATGATGGAGAAGAGAGGTCAACTGTACTATCCAACGTAGATCACTCCCCATCATCACTAATAGGTTCTTGAAGATTTCATATTTATTTGACCAACCTGTAATTGCAAGTTAATAATGGCTTTCGATAGTTTCTTTAGCATTGGTCAAAACCTCCTATTTTCATGTTTTTAGAATTATCATACAGTTCACAGTTAAATGAGTTAAAAATTCTGAAGGTGTACATTTATGTCATTATCGTGTAGACATATTTTCCTTAAATTGGTGAATGAATTCGATAGGGAAAAACTTGCACATTCATCACCTTGTCGTGTAGATAGATTATCATGTGGATAAGTTGATGTTACAGTCCATTTATGTCCAAACTGTACCTATTTTAGTAATAAATCTGTCCTTGCTTTTCTGTAGGAGTTAACAGGATGGAATTTGACGGGGTCATTAACCATCTTACACGTATTTGCAGGTTAAAATATATTGCTGCCCGTTTTCTCAGACGTGTGAGGAAGGAGAGAAAACTTCATTTTGACGTTTGAAAAAAAATTGAAAACGTTCTTATATGTTTATTTTATATTTATTAAAATTTTTATTTTATATTTATTAAAATTTTCATTTACCAATTGTATTTTTCAATATTACTATATTCCTATATATCTATTTTCTATTAGTTGTTTCTTAAATGTTAATACCACTGCAACTGTAACTACATTCAAATATTAATAGAAAATATACAAAGCTTAACTTGCTTTGTGCTGCCAAATTCTAATTACAGAAAAACTACTTCATTCCCAAAAAAAAAAAAGAATAAAGCGTTCGCTAGCCTTCAAAAGATTTAGTTTCAAAAATTTCAATAGTGAGTTTCTACACCCATCATATTGAATTTCAATAGTGAGTTGCTGCAGGCAGACTCAAGCAGCAATGATGAATCGGTGCTGAAATTTCAGTGGTTTGTTGCTCCATGTAACGTGTGAATCGGTGCCGAAATTTCATGGTGAGTTGTTGTACGCAAAATGAATCGGTGCCAGTTGCCACAATTTCTATGAGTTTGGAGCTTGAGGCTTGTAGCATCGTAAGTCCAAAGTCCAACACACTTGCAAGTTGTGCTCTCAATGCCTAGTGATTTAATTTTCATAGTTCAGTGATAAGGAATCAACATCAGAAATTACACGGGACATTTTTAACCAAATCCATTGCCATTTTTCACTTAATCTGAAATTGAGTTTTCAATTTTAGATAAAATATTCATATTATGTCTTTCAATTATGGAAAGAACTTTCAAAAATAATTTTAGATAATTGATTCAATTAGATTTACTAATAATTTAAATTTATTTAATGTCATTAGTTTATTTAGTTGAAATTACATACAATCAAAATTAAAGTTTGTTCAATTGGATTTACAAATAGTTTAAATTAACTAAATTTATAAATAGTTTAAATTTATTTTACAGACCAACAGTTAGAGATAAAAATTTATTTAATTCCGATAATTTATTTAACTAGAATGAAGGAGGTAGGGTGATCTTTCCATCCCAATTTTCTTTTTGAAAGCAGCAAAGTTCTCTTTTTGAAAACAGCAAATTAAAAATGGGTAGATGTGCTGACAGAAAATATTTTATGAGCACCACCTAAACTATGAAAGTTTTTCACTTATTTTTTCCCAAACTAATAGATTGGGTATATATAGACATGCTGTTTTTTTCTCTTAACAATATAACAGATTGGATATATATGGATTTTTATTTTTTATTTTTTATTTTCTTAACGATGTAATGGATATTTAAAAACTCTATAGCTTCTAAACGAAGAAAAAAAAAACTATGCACATCACATTACATCTAGCTCTATTTTTTTCAATTAAATATCAAGTTTTTACGGAGTTGAAGGTGAAATCAATAATTACTTGTTAAGCAATAACATTAAATTTAATATCAGTCGCTGGTTTTTTTAAGTGATTTACATTTATTTTCTTTTCATTTAATTTAATTTTATGTTAAAGGAAGAGATAGGAGAAGACTAGATTTAGAGGGTTATAAATAGTTGTAGTTGTTTTCTTACATAGTTTTCCTTTTCCCAATGAATGAAAGTGTGCAAAGAGTTAATTTTAATTTTGGATTGTGGTTGGTATTTGAAAACAGAAAATAGTGATGTTGTTTTAAACTTGGTGGATGCTCAATTTTTGTTTTTCTTTGTGTGATTTTCTCTAGACGAAACTAGATTCTAACAATACAACTATGGGTGATGCAAAAGTACAGACTCCCCGCAAATTGGATTCAGGGTTTTCTGGCCACATAAATGAGGACGACAATTGAAAACTAAGGCTGAATCACCAATATTTCTTTCTCACAAAAACTACCAGTAGGTGGTCTCTAATTTTTACTTTTAATTTTAATTATCTAGATGAAATATGGTGAATTTAATGGTTTCTTTTTTAACTTGGTGGATCAATTTTTTCCTTATTTTAAAAACCAAACATCAGTAAATTGGTGAAGGGTTAATTTATTATGAGAACATCAGCAATGAAGGGCAAAATTTTAAAGATAACGTTTCTTGAAGAGGAGCATAATGACCCAAAACATCAAAAAAAAATTCTATGACTCGTAAGGAGAAATCCAAATTCCAACCCTGGTTAACATGTTTCATTTCATTTCCAGAAATAGATTTCCGTTAAAAACGTAATATCTGTTCTGAAAACTTAGCGAGATATATTGGCTCATTAAATCGCACACTGATTATCGAATAATGATGTTCTCAAAGATAATGGAGTGGATATGATTCCGTTAACCTGAAATCATAAGAAATACATCGATATATGTATATGTTACATTTAAAAATTATATAAAATTTTTGGTTTACATTAATTTTATATAAATTTTATTTTACATTAATTTTATAAATTTTTGAGAAATATAAGTAACACAATTATATATTTACCAATGTGATTAATATATACATATAAAACATATGTACAATCATATTTACCAATGTGGTCAATATAGACTGATAAACTTATATCAATCACATTAATAATTTGTGTATAAAATTATTTGGTGAAAATCACATGTAAGAAAATGTTATTGTTTCCAACCAACCAGTGTGGTTCATCATCACGATATGTGTGGTTCATTATCTTGTCTTGATGATGAACCATATACAACATTTGATTACATGTGATTTTCAGTTAAAGATTTTATACACATTTTATAGATCAGAAGCAAAATTCCTAACACATTTATAATTAATAGGTGTATTTTCTTAATTAAAAACTAATTATATATGATTCTTAATAACTATATAAATAATTTTAGATCTAAAGCTTTTGTGATCCATATTTTAGATAAATGAAGATGAACCACATTAGATGGTTCAAAACGTTGACAAAATCATTATGATGTGATCAATCCAAAAGACATTTATCTATATATAAATAATAACAACCACACACAAACACACACACACATCAAACTATAATATAATTAACATATAAAATAATAATAACAATTACTTGTTATTATTAATATTTATTTATCTCTGACCATTATCTTATGGTTTACACACACACACACATATATTATGGTCAATAGCATCTCCGAGACTTCAAATATTCTAGACTTATTAAACGAACCCACCTATAGTGATCTTGAAGTGCTTATTTCCATTCTCTTTGATCATAGAAACAAGATTTTGAAAAATCAAACTTAGACTCTTTTTCCTTTCTTCAAGTATGATAGGCCACATTGGTCTTAACGGACATTAATCATCATCATCACCTTCATATATATATAACAAAGTGATTAAGACTATAAACCCAAGAGATTAATATTCTTTTTGTAAATTAGACTAATTCTATTACAAAATCATATGGTACAAGATGGAGTTACAATCATGAGAAGCTAGATAGCAAGGAAACCAGAAATGAAGAATTGTCAACCTCGGTCCCGTTAATTGACCAAAGGATAGATAATGAGAGCCAAGAAGATAAACAACAGAGCCTTAATAGATAGACACATGATTCTACCCAGAGCGGGTTGAATCCTCAGTATGACATTTCTTTCCTTTATTTTTTGAAACTTTAACCCAGCTGTCAGGGGGTGGATGGGCTACAACCACTTCAAAACTATTGTTGACTAAAGGAGAGGTATCCTTATCCAAATTTGAGGAGGAGGTTTCATGAGACCATTTCTGAGCACTCGAAGGAACGTTGGACCCTCCAGGGTTTGTCGAGGTCATGTCATTCTCCTGTTTTGCGACCTCATCATCTGCATCAATCTCATCCAGATATGAGTTGAAGGAGTCAATGTCATTCATGGGAGGCAGTGCACAGGGTTTCCAACTTTTGGAATTTGATTTGCGACTGCTTCTCTTCTTTTGGGCAAGGAATGTGGTACAGGAGTTCCAAAGATGCCCTATTTGATGGCAGTGTTGACACTGGAAGGTAGTGTTCTCATAGTCCAGTGTTTGTGTCCAATGGAAGTCACCAACTTTGAGGTTGATTTGATTAAGAAATCCTTTATTTATGTCTATTTCAACACATATTCTCCCATAAGTGTATATGCTTGTTTCCCCCCTAGAGGGATCTATTTCCAGAAAGCATCTAAGGGTGTTTCCAATTCCTTGAAAGATAAAGTAGTGCCATAGAGGGGCAGGTAGCTTTGGAAACCTGACCCAAATAGGAAGCTTGGTAATGACTGTCGTAGAAGGGTCGAATTCTGAGAACTAGGTTGTGAGGAATAGCCTATCTCTTCCCCAAAACGAAGGACCTCCTATTAAGGACTTTTGATAGTCTTCATTGAAATAAAACATAACTATAAAGAAGCCCTTCGAGCAGAAGAAAACCTTGATGTTATTGGTCAATGTGAATGAATCCATTGGTAGAGATCTGCTAAGCGAGGCCATAATCTGTTAAATTGACAACCGATGGTTTATTCTGCATATGTTTGAAACTTGTTTTCAAGTGTTGGATGAAAGATTTCTACTGCGGGAATATCCTCCATTTTATCAACTCAAAATGGCTTGGTAGCCTTAAAGGTTTGTGCATCTTTCTTGGGGGGCTGTGCATGGAAAAAATCCTTATAAGAGAAAGCTTGTGTAGAGGATGGCTTCTCGGATGCCCTGCCTTGCAAACGTAGGGTTAAAAGCAAGGAAGCATCTTTCTCAATATCATGAAATGAGAGTGGAAGAGAGTTCTCTGGTTGTTTACCTCCATAGAGAAATCGCTACAAGGCAAAAGGAATCCCCAGCATGAGTTCAAGCACATGCACAAGGCTCTGCACCAAATACGAAGAGCGAACTCAAAGAATCATGGTTTTGCTAATGAGAAGAGAGATATGAATCTGGAAGGGGGGGAAACCACCTTGGCACCTAGTCCCTAATAAATTGCAACAACATTACAACATTGAATAAATTGCAATGAAATGTAACATTTCAACAATCATTATTAGATTGAATATCACATTGAGACAATGTTTGTAACCATGCAATGTTGGACAAATTTTTAGACAAATGTGACATTAAACCATGGTTTGTCATGGTTCACGACGACTCACAATGATTTACCATTGTGGCAAATAGTTGACCATGGTTGATTTTCATATTAAGACAATCTTTGTCTAGGAATAGGAACCCTTATCTTAATAAACCCAAGGGATTGATATTATAAACCCAAGGGGTCCATACTAAAACTATAGAAGACTATAAAGCCAAGGGAATAATATTTTATTTTATTTTATTTTTTATTTTTATCTATTTATTTATTTATTATTTTTTTCTTTTCTTTTTTCTGAGTAAGTCTAGATTCTATTATATAATACAAAAGTTAAAAAAATTACGTTCCATCTTCCAAACTGGGTTTGCTGGGCTAGCCAAGCCTAGTTGGAAGAGAGAATTAAAAAAATTAAAAAAATGGGCTACAATTTGGGGGGGAAGCCAACCCATAAAACCGTCCACATAACATAGATAAATATGCCCCTAATGGAGGAACCAACCATTAATAGTAGATCCCAAGAGGTGAGTTTGTTGTGCGAAATGAAAATAAACATAAATATTAGAGTAAACATAAAACTAGAGTAAGAGGAACCATGGCCCTACAATTTTTGGTCCTTCACATCCTGAAGTTGTTATTCCACTATGTAGTAGTCATAGTCAGAGGGGTCGTCCTCTTTCTTGGATAGTTGCGGGTCCTGCTCTGGTATATAGGTAAAACGGGCTCCCAAATCTTCTACTTTCTTCGACCTCCTGGCACCTTTTGTTGTGTTGTTGCTACCTCTGCTGTCAAAGGTTTCCTCCAGGCTTTTGACGGGCACAGGCATCATTTTCCTCGGCTACGGGGCGGGAGAGTGAGAGAGAGTTTATTTGTGTGGCCTTTTCCTAGACCTCGAGCTTGAATTGTTTGGATGAGCTTCTGGAAATCGAATAGAGAGTTGGGCTGAGAGGAGCTTAGGGTCATATACCTTTGGAACTTCCATGGCCATTTAAAAATCCATAGAGCGCTCCTCCATGATAGGAATTGGTGGGTGAGAGGGTAAATCTCTGCCTCTCCCTCTTCGGAAACACATTTGGTAGCGTCAGGGCATAGTATCAGAGGAATTATGGGTATGCAGAGAAGGCGGGTGAATAGAGGTGGCTGGGCAAGCATTGGAAGGATTAATATCAAGAAACAAATGGCCATAGGGTGACTCGGCTGCAAGGTGAGAGACAGAGGCACAACGTGGACTGACAGAGCTGAGAGAAATCTTGAGGGAGGGACGGAGGGAAGAGCAGGGAAAATGTTCGTTGGGAATGATGCCATTACCAATAAAAGGCCATAGCTCTTCTACAATTCAGAAAAACTGAATGAATGCGCCTTGAGAAAAATTGAATGTTGAGGAGAGTGCCAAATTGTAGACCATCGAGGCAACTTTAAGGATCTCACGCCTGGAGCAGGTGTTGCCTCATGGAGAGGACAACTACGCAACGATGAAGAGCCCAGGTGTTGAGCCAACATGTCATTATAGATCACCTGCATCCGGGGAAACCTAAGGGAATAATATTAAACCCAAGGGATTAATATTATAAACCCAAGGTATATAAACCCTAGGATAAATATTATAAACCCTAGAATAACATGGTTAATTGTGATTTACCATGGTTGATTTTCATATTGAGCTAATCTTTGTCACAAAGTGACGTTGGACCATCGTTAACCGTGGTTGATTTTCATATTGCCACAATATTTTTCATAATATGGAATTAGAACATGGTTGACCATGATTTTCCATGGTTGAGAATGATTGAAAATGACTTACCATTGTTGACAATGGTTTACCATTTTTTATGATGGGTTACGATGGTTGAAAATGGTTGATTTTCATATTGAGACAATAATTTTCAGAATGTGACGTGATACCTTGATTGATTATTGTTGACTATGATTATAAAACAAGAATATTTATATTAAGCCCAAGGTTTACTTCTATGGGGCATAATAATAAAATATGGGGACTATATGGGCACAAAATAACAATAAGGGGAATCTACACTAGTATTATAGGGACCTAACACGTTGCTGCTATTACGGCAACATATTCAGCTTTTGTTGTTGACAATGACACTATTGGCTGCATCTTGGAGGACCATGAAATGGCCCCCGAACCTAAATTCAGAACATATCCTAATGTGCTCTTTCTATCATAAACACTTCCTGCTTTGTCACTATCAATGTAACTAACCAACTTAAAATCATTTGTAGCTACAAAATAGCATACTCCTTTGTCCCATTAGCATACTTTAAACTCATTTTCGATGCTTGCCAATGTGTTTCTTTGGGTGCCTCCATGAACCTTGACACCAAACTCATTGCATACATTATATCAGCCCTAGTTGCAGTGAAATACATTAAGTTGCCCACCATAATTTTTTATAATGTCAGATTGATAATATTTCTGCAATCTTCCTTGCTCAAATTCAATCCCATGGCAGTTGGAGTTGGTGTTGGCTTGTTGTTCTACATATTAAAGCTCTCTAAAATGTCTACTACATCATTTTCTTGGGAAATAAATACCATTTTCTATTTGCTTCACTTATATCCCAAAAAATACCTTAACAAACCCAAGTTAGTGATTTCAAACTCACTTTTCGTGACTTCTTTGAAATCGACAATGAGGAGATCATCACTCCCTGTAAAAATGAAATATTCTACATATAGAACAACAATAAAAAAGCTCAACATTATTTTCTTTATTGTAGAGAGTAGGCTGACCATCACATTTTTCGAAGCCACTGTCCATCAAGTAAGCATATATCCTACTATACCATGCATGTGGTGCTTTATTCAACCCATAAAGAGATTTCGTCAACCTATACACCTTGTCTTTTTGACCTTCTACCTCATAACCAGGTGATTGCATGACATATACTTCATCTTTAAACACTCCATTGAATAACGCTAATTTTGTGTCCATTTTATACACTTTCCATTTATGTTGTGCAACAATTGACAACATTGTATGCATTGTCTCCATCCTTTCTATTGGTGCAAATGTCTATGTATAATATCTTCCTTGTTGCTGCTTGCATCCTTTGAAAACTAGCCTTGCTTTATGCCTTTCGATTTTTCCTTCAACATTGCTTTTGGTATTATACACCCACTTCACTCCAATGACTTCTTTTCCTTGCGGAACGTCCACTAACTCCCATGTGCCATTCTTTTCTATTGCTCATATTTCTTCATCCATTGTTGCAACCCATTTTTCTTCTATGAATTCATCCTAAAAATGGATTGGGTCATATACATGACAAAATAATGAAAATAAGGAATTTAGACCAAATCTACTATCAACTTCATTCTGCTCATAAATTTCACTTATATTTCTAATTTTTTCTCTTCTTATGTTTGCAGAAGATGGGCTTGACATGTCACTTTGTGTTGTGCTTGAAGTAGATGAAATTGTGGGTGTTTATATTTTTCTTGGAGAAGCACATTTTTGAATGCATGACAATATCGTATTATTTTTTTACAGTGTCACTTGGTCACTGCTTTGTTAAGCTTGAATAGGAGTAACAGGACTAACCATTGAGGAATAAATTGTTGAGGTAAATTCCTCTTTGTCTTCATGTGGTATACATGTCTTCACATTGATTGTCTTCTCCAAGCTTCCATCCCATGCTTCCTCTTATATGAACTGCACATATATGTTGATTATGACCTGGGTTGATGGATTGTAGAGCTTTTGTGGCTAGGATTCATCACTATATCTAGAAAATATGCATTTCTCCCCCTTGTTGGCCAACTTCTTCCTTAATTCATCTAGGACATGTGCATAAGCCACACATCCAGAGACTCTCATGTGAGTGACACTCACGTGACACTATGCTTTCTTCCACTACATGCCTCTTTAGGAACCATATTCTTAACACTTTTGGTTGGGCACCTATTAATGATATATGTTGCACAAGAGACAACTTCAACCCAATAATCATTTTCAAAATGCTTTGCCTTCAACTTACTCCTTTCCATTTCCATAATGGTCTCACTTTTTCTTTCTACGACACCATTTTGCTGAGGTGTATACCTTGTTGTAAATTTCTTGTGAATTCCATGCCCCTTGCAAAATTGTAGGAAGTCATTTGATATGTGTTCTCCACATCTATCAGTCCTCAAAACCTTGATGTATTGTCCACTTTTCTTCTCAACAAGAGCTTTGTATTGATAGAAGCACTCAAACACTTCACTTTTGTATTTTAGTAAGTACATCCATGTCTTCCTCATATAATCATGTATGAAAGTAAAAAAGTAATAGTTTCCCCCAATTTATGATGTCTCCATTGGTCGACATAAGTTTTAGTGGACAATCTCCAAGGGTGCCTTTGCCCTTATTTACTTCCCTGTTAGAAATTATTCTCTATGTTTTTTTCCCAAGATAAATCCTTCACATAGGCTATGCAATTTTTCTACGAGTGGAAATATGTTCCCCATGCCTTTCCTATGCAGCAAATTCAAACCTTCAAAATTTAGATGTCCAAATATCAATTGTGATAACTGATTCATCTTTAAATTCTACTTGAAATTTTACTTGTGTTACAAGTGCCACATTTATTTCGTTCAATTGTCAATTCATTGATAGTTGTGCTTCAACACCTTCTTCATTTGAGACTGGTTTTAGTTTGAGAAGAAACATTGTATTTCTTGTCATTTGAATTTTTGCAATAAGATGTTTTCTTCGAAACTTATCAAAAATTGTACACTCTCCATTCTTGAAAAATACATTGTAGCCATTTTTCATGAGTTGTCCAACACTTATCGGGTTATGCTTCAAACGAGGGACAAAATATACATCTGAAATGTACTTCTTCTCCCCCTTTTGGTTAGAATGTTGACTCTTTATTTTCCCATGACAAAGAATTTTCTATCAATCCCTAATGTCACTTCAGATTTCACACTTTCATCTAGAATTGAAAATATTTATACATTCCCTCTCATTTGCTTCCTTCACCCTGAATCCAAAAACCATACATCCCTCTATTTTTCTTGTGCTGCATTACAAGCCAAAAGCATGCTATCTTGGTTCGGATTTTCCTTTATGAAATGTGCACTTGGTTTTATATTTATGTCATGTTTCTTCTTTCTACATTCATTTGCATAGTGATCATAATTCTTAAAATAATTACATTGAACTTGAGATTGATCATACCTCTAACCTTGTTCTTGATTTCGGCTTGAGCCTTGACTTGGAATTTGATTGTTGCCCCTTCCACTTGAGCTTGAATGGCTACCTCTTCAACGTTTGTGTGGGATTCTTCCTCTTCATTTAGCATTTTATCTTCCTCTGCCTATACCTTGACCAAATGAAACTTGTGTCTTGAAGGCATGCTTCAATGAGGATTTTTTTGCTCTATTAAGTCTATGTTCATGAAAAATCGGTGATGGATGAAGCCCATCCACTGAAAAATGTGAGAGATACATTGTCTCTTCTATGGCCACAACAATGACATCCATAGTTAATTTATGCGACGTGATGAAATACCTACAAGTCTTACTATAGGCTAAATAAAACATACCAATTGACATTACAACCCATAACATATATAAATAGGACCAAATCGATGTTACCAAGAGATCTTATGTATGAAAAATATAATGGAATAAATTATACCATGACATGAAATTTTTGGGTTTTAAAGGGTCTAAAGGTAGGTTATGACATGCTTGTCTACATTAAGGAATTCATAATTATTATCTAAATAGAAATGAGAAAATTTTAATGAAGCAATTTTATATATTTATTGTTAGCAATGTTAAGGTTAATCACTTTTCTTCTATTTTTGGAGTTGGTTTCACAACATTTTGTTTCAGAGCTTTGGATTCCAGGGTTTCGCTGCACCAAACAGGTCATCACGTAATTTTTTCTATAACATTTTTTCTACAAAGGTTTAGTAGCTGAAATATTTAGAGTGTGAAGCCAGAATCCTGAGGAACATTTTCGCAAAATTTCAGAGCTTGGTTCGCAATAGTTTCGGAGATAGGATCTGTGGAAGTTGGGTCTTTTTCAGGCTCTCGAATTTCATCTGAAAGAGGTGATCGTTTGAAAATATTCATAACTCTCTCTCTGAGCATCGGATTGGAATTCTGTAAAAAGTAACTATAAGTACCTGTACTTTCGTGTCTATAAATTTCAAAGCCAAAGGAGCAAATAGTGACACGTGGCAAGTGGTACAAGTTCTCTCTACTGAACTAGTCCATAATTAGGTCATTGTGGGAGATTGGACATAACTTTTCCTTGAAGAATCCAAATCAGGTTAGACCCATGGCATTCAAAAGAGGATTCAAAGGGCTACCTCAAGAACAAATTTCAGACATTGAAGATTTGAAATCATATAGATACTTCATTTTCAATATCGATATCCTCAAAAGCAAGAAAAAGGTGTGTATTTTTTTCGAATTACATAAGTCTCATTTGAAAAGAATTAGTTTGAATTTATTCCAAGGGGATATTTAAAAATATATATCTGTATTGGGTTCTAAAACTCCCCCTAAAAATAGTTCAACACCCATTAAGCCTTCAGAAGGCACTACTATGACTCATGAAGACAAAGAAACACAACATGAGATATCAAAATTACAAGAGCAAGTGCACCAAATTTCGCTATCACAAAGAGCAACAAAAAAGAAATGGAAGTTTTGGAGAAAGGCCTGGAAGCTAAGTTGAATGGTTTGGAAGCTAAGATGGATTGAATGGAAGTGGGCATGGAAACTAAGATGGATGACATGGAAGCTAAGATCTACGAAAAAATGAAAGACAACATGGAAAACATGAAGAATGATATAAAAGTAGACATCGAAGGTTTGGCAAAGCTGATACATGAAATGTTTCCTAATGGAAAAAATATAGTAGAGGAAACTCATGATGAAAACAAAGTAAATGTTAATCATGATTTCATAAACACTAATTTTGGATGGAAGAACCACCATATTCCAAAAATGGATATGAGGAAGTTTGATGGCAAGGACCCCGTAACATGGATAGTACAGATGGAGAAATATTTTGATCTCAATAATGTGAAAAACACATAAAAGGTATGGATTGCAACTTTACATTTAGAACAAAATACATTTGTATGGTATCGATTACTTTACTCCCATAAAAAAATTGTCACTTGGTCAATTTTTATGGAGGAAATGATAGCACATTATGAGGATACAAAGAGCAACACCTTCTTTAGCCAATTGATAAATCTCAAACAAAAGGGTTCCATGGTGGAGCACATTGAGGACTTTCAAAAATTGAATATAAGGGTAGCTAATATTCCATAGGAACACAGGATGGATGTCTTCATAGGTAATTTAAAGGATAAAATCCAACCTAAAGTTCACGTTTGGGAACCTGATTCCTTAGAGAAGGTATTCAGGTTGGCAAGAAAAATTGAATGTAAAATTATGGCAACAAGGAAGCCTACCACTCACATCTATAAATATGGAAGTGTTGCTACTCCTATACTTCCACAACCTACAAGGTTGACACCACAACAATTGCAAGAGGAAAGAGAAAAAGGGCTTTGCTACAGTTGTGATAGCAAATACACTAGAGGTCATAAGTGCACTGAGAAGAAATTATTTTACATAGATTTCGAAGAGGAGGAAGAAAATGAAGAAGAAACTTCAAAAGTAGAGGATATGCACCAGGAAGAAACCCTAGAATAAGAAGAAATGAGTCCAACCATATCATGTAATGCATTGGCAGGAATTACCACTCCTCAAACTCTCAAAATCGAAGGAAATATCAAAAAGAAAAAGGTAATAGTGTTGATTGATTTGGGTAGTACCCATAATTTTATTTGTTGTAAGGTAGCCAAGGAATTGAATTGTTTCCTATACGCAACACCAGAATGTCAAGTGATGGTTGCAAATGGAGGAACTATAAATTTCTCTAGAAAATGTCATAATATCAAGCTAGCCATGGGGGAATATGTATTGAATAGTCCAATGCTTTCCATCCCAATGGGAGGTGTTGATGTTGTACTATGAGTACAATGGTTACAATCTTTGGGGAAGGTAGCTTTTAATTTTCAAGAACTTTTCTTCAAATTGTTTTTGGAAGTGAAGGAAACCAAATTACGGGGTATCTAAAGGAAGTCAGGAAAGATAATAACCTCTAATTTCATGACAAATATTCTGAAGAAATCTCAACAGGGTGTAATTTCACAATTATGCTCACTAGAAGTTCCAAAATAAAAATCATCTATTTCTCCAGATCTCCAAAAAGTCTTAGACAATTATTCCAAGGTGTTTGATACTCCCCAAGGACTCCCACCTATTTTTGATGGTGACCATACTGTTCATTCGATTCTAGGAAGTGTTCCTCCAAACATCAGGCCTTATATATATCCTTATGTCCAAAAGAGTGAAATTGAACATATGATTGCGGAAATGTTAGAGGTTGGTATAATTCAACCTAGTCAAAGTTCTTTCTCTGCTCCAACAGTATTGGTGCACAAGAAAGATGGATCATGGTGCATGTGTCTAGATTATAGGGAGCTCAATAAGCTCACTATTAAAAATAAATTTCCCATTCCTATGATGGGTGAATTATTGGATGAATTACATGGAGAAATTTATTCCACCAAGTTGGATCTTCGTTCAGGATATCATCAAATTAGAATGAAGACTGAAGATATTTTAAAAACAACATTTTGAACTCATGAGGGTCATTATGAATTTTTGGTCATGCCTTTTGGCCTTACCAATGCACCTTCTACATTTCAAGGGTTGATGAATTCCATTTTCAAACCCTTCCTTAGAAAATTTGTGCTAGTATTTTTTGATGATATACTACTCTACAGCAGGTCTTGGAAGGATCATGTTGAACATGTTGACAGGGTGCTCAAACTATTGCAGGAGAAACAATTATATGAAAAAACATCCAAATGTTTCTTTGGAGTACAAGAGGTGGAATATCTGGGTCATATTGTATCTCACGAGGGTGTTAATGTAGACCCTAACAAAATTAAAGCCATTAAGGAATGGAAAGTCCCCACAACCATAAAGAAGTTGCGAGGATTTCTCGGGTTAACAGGGTATTATCGCAAGCTTGTTAAGAATTATGGGAGAATAGCAGCACCTCTAACAACATTATTGAAGAAAGATGCATTTTCATGGACTCCTGAAGCAACTAAGGCCTTTGAACATCTTAAAGAGGCAATGAGCCTAGCACTAGTCTTAGCTACACCAGACTTCACAAAAACCTTTATTGTGGAATGTGATGCCTCAGGAAATGGAATTGGTGTTGTTTTAATGCAGGAAGGAAGACCCATTTCTTTTGAAAGTCGTTCAATCAAAGGAAATTATTTACAAAAGTCTTAGGAAATGTTGGCAATACTACTTGCACTAAAGAAATGGATACCTTACCTAATGGGAAGACACTTTAGGGTAAAAACTGATCATGATAGGCTTAAACACTTTTTGGAACAACGACCATCCTCAGAAGAGTAGTAAAAATGGGTCACAAAGATGTTGGGTTATGACTTTGAAATCGTCTACAAAAAAGGGAAGCTAAATGTTGTTGCAGATGCACTCTTAAGAAAGGATGAAGAGGTGGAAGCATTTCTTTGTGCCATTTCAATTATCCAACCATATTGGATAACCGAAGCAAGGGATGTATGGAAGAAGGACGAAGAAGTGTGGACTCTCATTCAAAAGTTGCAGCAAGATCCTAGTACATCTAATACATTTAGTTGGAAAAATATTTCCTTATGGTAAAAAGATCACTTATATATTTGCAAGAATTCCCAACTAAAACAAAATATTCTTTTAGAATTTCACACTTCTCCTTTAAGAGGACACTCGGATTTTTAAAAACTTACCACAGGGTGAAGAAATTTTTTTTTTGGGATGGCCTTAAATCCGATATTCAAAATTTTGTGGCGGAGTGTTTGGTTTTCCAGCAAAATAAAGTGGAGACAAGTAAGACCATGGGTCTTCGACAACCTTTATCCATTCAAAGTCAACGTTGGGAGGAGATTTAAATGGATTTTATCATAGGTTTACCTAAGTCCGAAGGAAGGAGTGTCATCATGGTGGTAGTTGATAGACCTACCAAGTATGCACACTTTTGTGCATTATCTCATCCATTTAAAGTGAGTACAGTTGCTACTGCATTTATGGAAACAATTCAAAAGCTACATGGAAACCCAAATATTATTGTAAGCGACAGAGATCCCATTTTTACAAGAAATTTTTGGACGGAATTATTTTCTTGTTTGCATACTCAACTAGTTCATAGCTCATCTTATCATCCTCAATACGATTGTCAAACAAAGATAGTGAATAAATGTTTGTAAGGATATTTTTGTTGTTTTGTATCTGATAAGAAAGCACAATGGGTCAAGTGGTAACCTCTGGCTGAATGGTGGTATAACACTTCCTTCCATACTGTAGCAAAAATGACCCCATTTATGGCACTTTATGGATATCATCCACCATCCATCACATCTTATTTATGAAAATTCTAGGGTTCAAGCAGTGGAGGATCACATCGAGCATCAACAATAAATTCTCCAACTCTTAAAGGATAACCTAAATTTGGCACAAAATCGAATGAAACAATAGGCAGATCAACATCGCAGTGAGAGAAGTTTTGATGTGGGAGACTAGGTATTTTTATGGCTACAACCATACAAACAAATTTCCCTTAAGAAAGCTAAGAAGGATAATAAATTATCACCAAAGTACCATGGTCCTTACAAGGTTTTGCAAAATATTGGTACTATGGCATACAAATAGGAGCTTCCTGCTTCTTTGCGAGTGCATCTAGTTTTCCATGTTTCATGCTTAAAAAAGGTTATAGGGGACAAAATTCCAGTTCAAGCAATATTGCCATAACTTGATGACGAAGGAAAAACCATATTGGAACTTGAAGCAGTCACGGAAATAAGAACTTGACAACTACAAAATCGATCAATTTCAAAGTATCCCATCAAATGGACGAACTTACCCATGGAATATTCTACATGGGATGATGAGAATTTTATACAAAAGCACCCAGAGCTACTCAAGCGTTGAGGACAACACCTTTTTGAAGTAGAGGAGCATGTTAAGTCCTTATATTACAAGTATAGTCCCTTATTGTTGTTAGTGTAACCCCCTTATTGTTATTGTCGTACCCTTGTAACCCCCATATTGTTATTATCGTGCCCTTAAATTATTATTATTAGGTCGGCTACAATTACATTGTGGCCCCATGGACTCCTATATATATAAAGGAGGTTTTTTCATTTGTATCATCCAATATTTTTTCATTCATGTAATGTATTAGAGGTTCCACCTCGAAGTGGCTTATTTCTAAGGTGTTGATATCTCTTTTCTTCTATTTTTAGAGCTGGTTTCACAACATAAATTGCCAAAAATTTATATATATTAATATAGAATGATTACAAAACTAAATATTTTTACTAAAATAACATCAAAAATTTTACAATTCACATTTTGGGACTACTAAGATTTGCCATTTTTTTATACTTTAAGATAAATTTTGATCCTTAAAATTTTCCCTGGATGACCCCAAATACTGGGCCACATGGAGAACTTGACTACCTAGCTCGAACAAGACTACAATGATATCTATGATGATGTCGAGAGTGTGACATGTCATGTTCCTTCCTCGGGTAACCTCCCTAAATGAAGAGTGGTGCAATTCCCTTCTTTTACGGGGACTGCGTCCCACCCAAATTGGTGCCCCATTTCCCTTGACTTCCTGAAGAATTTACCAACCTTGACCTCTTGTGATGGTGCCTCTCTGCACATAAACACTGATTTATAACCTCAGGCTCAGGGTTTATCATGGTCCTGCAATATCTCGATGAATTGATAGAGTAGAATCAAGTTGTATGGATTGGAGTCATTGTAAAATTATTAGAGCACACATACGGATCTTGCTGAAGAATAATTGCACAAATTTGCAAGAGTTGAAAAAGAAAAAATAGAATTGAGAATGAATTTTATTCATCAATATTAGTTTGAGAATCAATATATATATCAACTAAGTTAAGCTTAGTTGTATATGAAATAACTATGGATAATTAAACCTAACCGAAACTAAGTGTTTTTTATGTTTTGTTAATGTGCACATGCACCACATGCAAGTACTAGAGTTAACTAACTAAAGACAAGTGCACATCATATGCAATAACTAGAGTTGAACTAAAGCCAATTAAGGCTAACTATGTGCATGTACACCAACACCCCCCCTTAAGCATAAATTAGGCGAGTGTGATGCAAAATGAATGAGTCCCAATAACAAGGCCATTTTAGGTACCCATATACAATGCATGAAAAGAGGAAAGAGGGAAAACCCAGTGGGAAGAAAACCCCCCATAAAAATATAATGCAAAAGTAGAGAAATACAATTTCTAGGTAGTCATGTCCTTCACCTCGATATGACCTCACTAAAATCAAAATTTATTCTTAGTGAAAGTCTTGGTGAAGTTATTAGGAGGCTACTCAAAACTAGGATAGTACTGAAGATCAATGATCCCATCATGAATGAGTTATCTAATAAAGTGCATGTGGATCTCGATGTGTTTGGTCCAGTGTCGCTACACTGGATCACTGCAAAACTTCAGTGTACTTTGATTATTGCACCAGATGAAAATTGGATGATGAATGGTGATCCAAAGCTTAGATAGGAAATGTTGTAGCCAAATGGCTTGAATAGTGGCATTGACTGCTCATCTATACTCGACCTCTATTGATGATAAAGCAATGACAGCCTGCTTCTTTCTTGACCAACAAATTGGGCCGAATCCTAAACTAAGTACATAATCGAAGGGGGGATTGCGATCAATGTTGCCACTAGCCCAATCTAAATCTATGAAGGCACTGAGATAAAAATAACAATTTTCTACATAATGAATCCCATAGGTGATTATCCCCTTGACATATTGAAGAATGTGCTTTGCAGCTTCCCAGTGTAACTCATGTGGCTCCTACATGTATCTAGAAACTACTCATATGGCATATTAGAGGTCAGGACTAGAGTGAGTGAGATAAAGAAGACTCTCCACAAGTTGATGGTACAATGTGCAATCAACCATGGTGTGTCTTTTCCATTCTCAAGCTTTATCTCGGATAAGAAAGGTGTGGTTGTTGGCTTGCAGTTACTCATGTGAAATCATGCCAAAATATCAGTATCATACTTTGGTTGAGAAATGATAATACCATAACCACTCTGACTGATCTCTAGTCCAAGGAAAAAATTTAGCAAGCCCATGTCTATCATAGAAAATCAATTATTCAATGCAGTTTTAATATTAGTAATTAAAGAATTTTCACTACATGTTATCAAAAAATAATCTACATAGAGTAGTATGATCAACAAGGAGTCAATTTTCTTCAAAAAATAAACATTAGAACCAGATTTGTAGCATACAAAATTTTGAGATAACAAGTAGGAATCCATCTTTTCATACCATTCATTAGGTACCTTCTTGAGGGCATAGAGAGACTTCATTAGTTTTCATATGAGAGATGAATTTGTGGATGCGTACATGCACATACATGGTGTTATAAATTCCTCCTTAGATGCATGCATGGACATGCATGACTATGTGACTGAGAGTGCATGTGGGGCATCATTAAATTGAGACCTCGTTAGATTTGCATCATCAACATCATCAATAGTAGAGGAATCAAAGTCCTCTTCTAGGGTTTGGAAAGTATTGTATTAATCACTAGTAGAGGAAGATATTTACTCATGTCCGATGTCTTCATTATTAGACGAGATAAAATTCTCATGTCTAGTAGGTTCATTAAAAATAGAAGAAAATTCTTGTTTTTCAACATTGTCTTGAGAATATTTCTCCACATTATTGGAGAATCAAGCTCTTTGCCTCAAAATGGTGTTCTTCTAGATAATGTTCATCACCATATAAAAATTTCAATCTAGTCATGATTTCATGTGTTGATTCAATATTTATGATCTGATAAAGAATATCACGAGACATAGATAGACACAATCTTCCATAAGCCATGTGATATCTGTTAAGCCAATCTGAATTCTCATCCTCTGATATTGGTTATGTCTCAATTCCCATGACTATTTGGGACAAGACTTTGCTCCTAAGATGAAGCAAAATCATTGGCTTCCATTCATAGTAATTGTATGGACTGAGAATAGTGGAAGTTGGGAATTCCATTCTTTCACTTTGCGGTTGTAGCAAAAATTACGAAAATTCTTTAATATTTTGATCCACCAATCAAATCTCTCTATAATTTCCAATTCTTCGCTCTTCAAAACTGCAAAATATTGTTCATGCACCTTCTCAAAACCCCTGTAGCTCTAATACCATGTAAAATTATTAGAGAAAAAATATGGATCTAGCTAAAGAATAATTGAAAAAACTTGCGAGAGTTGAAAATGAAAAATTAGAATTGAGAATGAATTTTATTCATCAATATTAGTTTGAGAATAATTATATAAAGGAACTAAGTTAAGCTTAGTTGTACATGCAATAACTATGGATAATTAAAGTTAATTGAAGCTAAGTGTACTTTATGTTCTGTTAATGTGCACATGCACCACATGCAAGCACTAGAGTTATCTAACTAAAGCCAAGTGCACACCACATGTAAGCACTCGAGTTAACTAGCTAAAGGCAAGTGCACCTCACATGCAATAACTATATTTGAACTAAAGCTAATTAAGGCTAACTATGTGCATGTACATCAACAATTGTACATCCTTTTCCAAGGCCTCTCGTGCTCGGTGAGATGTCGTTGCTTCAGTTGTGGATTTAATGTTTTAGTGGCACAAAGGAGTGGTATTACAGTGGATGGACACCCTCCTATACTGTAAATAGTCTATAGACAGATCGTCGTGGTTTTGCAGGGTATCGACGCCCTCCTGTATAGTACAGAGGAGACACCACCATTGATAATTGCAACAAATTTTCACAATAAGAAAAGACAACCACCATTGTACAGTATCGTGCAAATTAAGTTGGTAGTAAATTTTGCTCCAAGTTATTCTTCTTATGTTATAATGGAAACTTTAACGTACTGTACAACTGGATATTAATGGATATAATGAAACTAGTCAACATTTTTTTCTACAATATCGATACTGTCACTACCCTTGATGATTTTTTTTTTGCGGTTTGATGGGAAACTATATAGTTCAATATATTTTGAAATATTTCTTTAACGATCTACCACTGCAACAATGGTCACAAAAATGAAGTTCAAGCAAACTACCCATAATTTTAGGTGCTCTTGTCGATTCTTCAATAGAAAAATCTGGTTTAAGAATCATGATCCTTTGAAGAGAATAAAAATAAGAGCTTCTCTGGCTAAACAATGAAAACCCACATGGTCCTTTTAACAAGAGATAGATTCAGCCCTCTTGATGCACAACCTATTCTCATGACCAAATCAGATCTTGAACAAATATATGGTGGAGTTACAACACTTAACTCTAAAAATTCTGGTTGACTAGCCTCTTAACCTTGAACAAATAGATATGGCCCAGCAGACCGCGATCCAATCTGAAAAGTTTGAATAATTAATTTGGCAAAGGTAATCTTTCTCCTTCTTTTGCAACAGCGAAAATTTATCTTTCAATCAACTGAAAAATATGACCAACGACGGTGATACTGAATACCACAGAAGATGGAGATGCTGGCTAGAGTGACAATAAATCTCAAAGAAGTTTCTTGCATGAAACCCTCAAGCTGGTAGTATGCACAACTCTCATACCACTCTAACATCCCAATCGATAAAAATTATCACACATGTAGCACACTTTAATATTTTGATTCAAGTGAACTTTCAGCTAGAACAAGAACACAAAGGGGATCTAGAAATGTAACCCTTTATTTATATTATTAGCTTGAAACAAAGATACATGCCCATACAAATAAGAATGGAGGCCCTGCAAATGGCATGCAAGACTTCTAATTAAATAATAAACTTCTCATTAAACACTAAACTAAGACACTCAAGTACATCCACCATACAAGTTCAACGCGGGGTTTTCGTGGTGGCATCCAAGTGGAACTCGCCATGCCAAATTCTCAAGAAAAATAAAATAACATAGATAAAATCCAATGATTCACAGTGCCTAGCTTCTATCCCCTTTTATAAGTCAAATATCATAGGCTCATACCATAGAAAAATACTACAATAAATATAATGGACATATTTAGTCCATTTTAACCCAATTAAAAATGGAATATTACACGGAAGGATATGAATAACACACAAAGATGATAGCCAACTATCCTATTTCATCCAATTAACGAACTTGACATACCTGCCATTCAAGGAGATTGATTATCCTATAACGTCTTTGCTCTCTCGAGGCTAGCGTACTAGACAAATGAGTGTAGAAGTTGTTCTTAAGAAAAACAAAATAAGCTAGATAAACCCCAATGATTCCCAATGCCTAGCTTCTATCCCCTCTTATAAATCAAATACCCTAGACTCATACCATAGAAAAATACCACAATAAATATAATGGACATATTTAATCCATTTTAACCAAATTAAAAAAGGAAATATTACACAGAATGATATGAATATCACAAAAAGATGACCCCCAACTATCCTATTTCATCCAATTAATGAACTTGCACTACCTGCCATTCAAGGAGATTGATTATCCTATAACGTCTTCACTCTCTCGAGGCCAACGTACTAGAAAAATGATTGTAGAAGTTGACTATACCACATCTGAGCACTCATATGTCAGTAATTGAATATGTTGCCAAACACATATGAGAGAAGTGTGCAGGACTAAATTGAAAGCACAAAAGGGCGATCGGTAACCCTAATGTTCTTCATACCATAGTTTGTGTCAAGTACGATGGATTCCCTCAACTCCCATTAAGGTGGTTGATCACTGATGCCACATGAAACAACATATGAACTCATCACATACACTCTCAAAATAGAAACTTACGTTGAATAGTAGTAATGCGGCCATAATTTTTCTGAGACTTCTAACTAGGAAACCCCTCACTTCGAAGAAAGTCACACAACTTTCCAGGATGTCATGTTACCCTACAGGAAGGTAGGACTATATAGACTAATGACAGTAATTTCCCAAACAGTGATGTGTGGTTTGACGAAACGTTTCTTTGGGTGAAACCCAAGAGACCGCAGTTCAAATTTTATTGAGTATGTGGCTTGCTATGATCTTGGCTCAAGGAGTAGGCTCTCCCTTTTCCGAGGGGTCTCGGCTCTTGTTGAATCATAAGAACTGGTATCTCTTGTTGAATCATAAGAACTGGTATATCTGATTTGTAGGCTATTGGATATATCGTGGTTTTATAAGGTGACTATGAGGATTAATCGTGGGTCTCCCCTAGATTACTCTAAAACATTACCGATTCACCATGTGTTAAAAAACCAAGACACCGCAGTTCAAATCTCATTGAGTATGTGGCTTGCTATGATCTTGGCTCAAGGAATAGGCTCTCCCTTTTCCGAGGGGTCCCGGCTCTTGCTGAATCATAAGAACTGGTATATCTGAGTTGTAGGTTGTTGGATATATCGTGGTTTTATAAGGTGACTATGAGGATTAATCGTGGGTATCCCCTAGATTACTCTAAAAAATTACCAATTCACCATGTGATAAAAAAAATGACGGGAATTTCCCTCAGGATCTCCAGATAGAATTCCAAAAACTTTCAGGAATCCAAAAATGATTCTTTGAGCAAGTGGCTACTACATCAATCAACTTTTAAGTAAGAACTCTTATTTGCATTGTCTCGCTCTCTTCGTTTATTAAATAATTAGAGAATTTGGCTTTCTATCATCGAGGTACCATGTTGAATCATAAGAACTGGTATCTCTTGCTGAATCATAAGAACTGGTATATTTGAGTTGTAGGTTGTTGGATATATCATGGTTTTATAAGGTGAATGTGAGGATTAATCATGGGTCTCCCCTAGATTACTCTAAAAAATTACCGATTCACCATGTGTTAAAAAAAATAGCGGGAATTTCCCTTAGGATCTCCGGATAGAATTCCAAAAACTTTCAGGAATCCAAAAACGATTCTTTGAGCAAGTGGCTACTATATCAATAAGCTTTTAAGTAAGAACTCTTATGTGCATTGTCTCGCTCTCTTCGTTTATTAAATAATTAGAAAATTTGGCTTTCTATCATCGAGGTACGATGCTGAATCATAAGAACTGGTATATCTGAGTTGTAGGTTGTTGGATATATCGTGGTTTTATAAGGTGACTATGAGGATTAATCGTGGGTCTCCTCTAGATTACTCTAAAAAATTACAGATTCACCATGTGTTAAAAACCCAAGAGACTGCAGTTCAAATCTCATTGAGTATGTGGCTTGCTATGATCTTGGCTCAAGGAGTAGGCTCTCCCTTTTCCCAGGGTCTCCGCTATTGTTGAATCATAAGAACTGGTATATCTGAGTTGTAGGCTGTTGGATATATCGTGGTTTTATAATGTGACTATGAAAATTAATAGTGGGTCTCATCTAGATTACTCTAAAAATTTACCAATTCACCATGTGTTAAAAAAAATGACGAGAATTTCCCTTAGGATCTCCAGATAGAATTCCAAAAGCTTTCCGGAATCCAAAAACGATTCTTTGAGCAAGTGGCTACTACATCAATCAACTTTTAAGTAAGAACTCTTATGTGCATTGTCTCGCTCTCTTCGTTTATTAAATAATTAGAGATTTTGGCTTTCTATCATCGAGGTACCATCAAGTGGGGTATAAAAGGTAGGATATTAGATGTTAAATCTTTAAATAGTATACGTGATATGAAGGATAATATCCTAACAAAATCCTTTATCAAAAGAAAGATACATTTGCCTATGCTAAATTAATTTCCTGAATTTCTGATATATGAACGAAAATAACATAGCTTATTCAATAATTGCAAGTTCTCCACCTAGCGCAATTTACTGCTGAACTGCTTATACATAACGGAAGTAATATAAGTTATTATAATCTCCGTGGTAATTCAACAATTTCAAGTTCTCCAGGTCACAGGTTATCGCACATTCACGATTTGCAATTTTCAAAGTCCATAAGAGCTATAAAAAGTGATATATTCAGAAATTGGACCGTAGCCTGAGAATGGTGGAGCACTCATATAGTTATCGAGTAGTCTTTAGTGTAATTTTTTGAAAGATTTTATTATGGATTTTTGGAGACTATTTTCTTTAAAATATAGTAAGAATTTATTGAAAACATAAGTTTGATAGGTAATCTTTCAATGGAGTTGCTCTAAAAATTTTTAGGGTATTGAATCCATATATACAATAAAAGAACCAGTTTAAATAACAGAAATCAAGATTTTACTTCAAATTTTTTCACCAAATACCCACACCTAAAACTCCAAAAAATCTCTCTAGAAACAACTCTTAAACTGTGATCATGGTGGAAAAAATAATAATAGAAAAATGCTGCTAAAAATCACTGAATGCAATGTTATTAAAAATCACAATATAAATCCAGATAAAATGACAATAGTCCTACTGCGAAGTCACGTATGAACCCATTGCTGCAGTACCTAAAATTTCACAAGCACTGATAAAACCATCGTTATAGTACCCTAACCTTTCAGAGAGAACGATAAAAGCTCTAAAACTGTGACTATAATTAACGGGTGCACATGTTGACTGAAAGACTTTTGTGGGAAAAACTTATTCAAATGAAATTTTATTCTAATTTTGTCCTAACTGCATCATCTCGTATTGGAGTTTTTATGTTTGTTAACGTCATCGAGCTATCATGCTAAAATCCAAAAATAATACCAATTTACTTGTCGTTTCTCTAAAAGTTTCGAACTGGCATTGTATCGTATTGGGAGATCCAAATTTAAATGTCGAATTGACTTACCATAATTGGACGAGGAATATTTTACATAATTTCAATAGCAACTTTTATTATTAACAAATGTCCTTGGAGAATGTTGAGCAGGGCTCATGTAGGGATGTGCGGAGAGTCGAATAAACTCCCACTTCTAGGACCACATCTGTAATTCCAACCAGCTATATATTTTGTTAAGTGTTCACTATTCAACGCAAGGATACTGTTATATGACGTTAAAGGACAAGTTGGCATGTAATGTTGTTGCCGTGCATAAGAAGCACTGAAAAAATAATCCCTCCAGCAAGACCAGACCGCGTCTCCCGTATGCAAGCCAGTGAATATTCTAAATATTCGATTGCAATGGAAGGAAACTACATATCCGCGTCGTTCGGCGGGGCAATTTTAAAATTTCCTAATGGTATTATATATTTACTTGTCGAGCTCTGTTCGAAGAGAGAAAAGCTGCTCCATCCAAAAGATTTCCAACGCTAATACTCTTCAGCGGCTGTCAAAAATGTCAAAGGTAAGCAACAGTTATCGATCTTTCGTTTTATTTCTTAAGCAGTTATGTGACGGGAACTCTGTGCAGAAAATCGTGCTGAAACTGGGTTTACATTGTGAAAAAAGCAAACGGAGGGCAATGAAGACGGTTGCAGGGATTGAAGGTAAATTCTCGGTTTAGCTATAACTTGCTCCACCGAGGCTGCAATAATTTGAATTAAAATTTGGAAGCTATGTGCATCTGTTGCAGGCGTGGAATCTATAAAGATTAATGCGAAGGATGATACAATCAGTGTAACTGGAGATGCGGATCCAGTAAGGGTCACGACTAGTCTCAGAAAGTATGGATTCACTGAATTGGTCAGCGTCAAACCATGTAAAGAGCCAGAGAAGTACTTATGTCAAGAGATCATATACCCAGAGAATTTATGTTATGACATCCCTGTATGTCAGGAGATCATATATCCAGAGAATCTATGTTATGACATCCCTGCAAGAAGCTATTACCAGGACAGCAGCTACACTCATTACTGGAGTGACGAGAACCCCAGCACCTGCACTATCTCTTAACTTCAATTTTAACAATCCTTGCTGAATTTCGTCACTTTTACTGAATAATTTTCTTCGCTGAATTAGAATTTGGTAGTCGTCTGATCTGCATATCGGCACTGTTTTCTTGTTGTCGATACCAATAAAGATGCTATGCAAGAAATCTGGATATGAAGAAAGGTTTTCACCAATATCCGTTAGACTCACATGCTGCGTATTGGCTAGGGTTTGGCATTTATTTACTGATAAAAATGTACTGGAAATATTCATGCAATGACCCGTTTCCTTCTCGGACTGGAGCGCGGAAACGGATTTCAGTCTTCTTTACACGCATTATACACTATCTTTTTGTTTCTTATGATGGAGAAGAGAGGTCAACTGTGCTATGCAACGTAGATCACCCCCCATCATCACTAATAGGTGCTTGAAGATTTCATATTTATTTGACCAACCTGTAATTGCAAGTTAATAATGGTTTTCGATAGTTTCTTTAGCACTGGTCAAAACCTCCTATGAATTATCATACAGTTCACAGTTAAATGAGTTAAGAATTCTGAAGGTGCACATTTATCTCATTATCGTGTAGATATATTTTCCTTTAATTTTGAATGAATTGATAGGGAAAAGCTTGCACATTCATCACCTTGTCGTGTAGATAGATTATCATCTGGATAAGTTGATGTTACAGTTCCTTTATGTCCAAACTGTGCCCTATTTTAGTAATAAATTTGTCCTTGCTTTTCTGAAGGAGTTAACATGTTTCATTTAATTTCAATAAATAGATTTCCGTAAAAAACGTAATATCTATTCTGAAAACTTAGCAAGATATATTGGCTCATTAAATCGCACGCTGATTATCGAATAATGATGTTCCCAAAGATAATGGAGCTGATATGATTCCGTTAACCTGAAATCATAAGAAATACATCGATATATGTATATGTTACATTTAAAAATTATATATAAATTTTATTTTACATTAATTTTATAATTTTTTGAGGAATATAAGTAGCACAATCATATATTTACCAATGTGGTTAATATATGTATATAAAACATATGTATAACCATATTTATCAATGTGGCCAGTATAGATGGATAAACTTATATCAACCACATTAATAATTTGTGTATAAATTTTTCTGTCAAAATCACATGTAGGAAAATGTTATCCACCCTTCTCCTCGTCCACAACATTTCATTACATGTGCTTTTCACCAAAAGATTTTATACACATTTTATGGATCAACTATATAAAATAATATTAGATCTAAGACTTTTGTGATCCATAATTTAAATAAATGAGGATGAACCACAAACTTTGATCAAATCATTATGATGTGATCAATCAAAAAGACATTTATGTATATATAAATAATAATAACCATATATATATATATATATATATATAATAACAATTTTATATATATATATATATATATATATATATATATATATTATGGTCAATAACATCTCCGAGACTTCTAATCTTCTTGACTTATTAAACTAACCCACCTATAGTGATCTTGAAGCGCTTATTTCCATTCTTTTTTATCGTAGCAACAAGATTTTGAAAAATCAAACTTAGACTCTTTCTCCTTTCTTCAAGTATGATAGGTTGCATTGGTCTTAACAGACATTAATCATCATCATCACCTTCATATATATATATATATATATATATATCCAACAAAGGGATTAAGACTAAACCTAAGGGATTAATATTTTTTTTTGTAAATTAGACTAATTCTATTATAAATGCATATGGTACAAGATAGAGTTATAATCATGACAAGCTAGATAGCAGGGAAACCAGAAATGATGGACTGTCAACCTCGGTCCCGTTAATTAGCCAAGGGAGAAACAATGAGAGCTAAGAAGATAAACAAGGGAGCCTAAATAGACAAACACATGAGTCTACCTAGAGTGGGTTGAATCCTTAGTACAACATTTCTTTCCTTTCTTTTTTGAAACTTTAACCTAGCTGTCAGGGTGCGGATGAGCTACAACCACTTCAAGACTATTGTTGACTAAAGGAGATGTCTCCTTATCTGAATCTTAGGAGGAGGATTCATGAGAACATTTCTGAGCACTCAAAGGAACGTTGGGCCCTCCAGGGTCTGCCGAGGTCATTTCCTTCTCTTGCTTTGTGACCTCGTCATATGCATCAATCTCTTCCTCATACGAGATGAAGGATTCAATGTCATCCATGGAAGGCATTGCACAGGGTTTCCAGCTTTTGGATTTTGATGTGTTACTTCTTCTATTCTTTTGGGGAAGGAACGTGGTACAAGAGTTTTGAAGATGCCCTGTTTTATGGCAGTGTCGACACCGAAAGGAAGTGTTCTCATAGTCCATGGTTTGTGTCCAATGGAAGTCACCAAATTTGAGGTTGATTTGATTGAGAAATCCTTTAATTATGTCTATTTCAGCACATATTCTACCATAAGTGTATATTCTTGTTTCCCCCCTGGAGGGATCTTTTTCCAGAAGGAATCCAAGGGTGTTTCCAATTCCTTGAAAGACATAGTAGTGTCGTAGAGGGGCAGGTAGATTTGGAAGCCTAGCCCAAATATGAATCTTGGTAATAACTATCGTAGAACGGTCGAAGTCTGAGAACCAGGGTGTGAGGAATAGCCCAGCTCTTCCCCAAAACCAAGGACCTCCTGTTAAGTACTTTTGATAGTCTTCATTGAAAGAAAACATAACTATAAAGAAGCCCTTCGAGAAAAAGAAAACCTTGATGTTATTGGTCCAAGTGGAATGAATCCATTGGTAGAGATCTGCTGAGCGAGGCCATAATTTGTTAAATCAGCAAATGATGGCTGATTTTTCATATGTTTGAAACTGGTTTTCAAGTGTTGGATGAGAGATTTCTACTGTGGGAATATCCTCCATTTTATCAAAAAAAAAAAAATCTTGGTAGCCTCAGAGGTTTGGGCATCTTTCTAGGGGGGATGTGCATGGACAACATCCTTGTAAGAGAAAGCTTGAGAAAAGGATGGCTTCCTGGATGCCCTACCTCACAGACATAGGGATAAAAGAAAAGAAGCATCTTTCTCAATATCATAAAATGAAAATGGAAGAGAGTTCTCTGGTCGTTTACCTCCATAGATAAATCGCTTAAACGCAAAAGGAATCCCCAACTTGAGTTTAAGTGCATGTGCAAGGCTCTGCACCAGATCCGAAGAGCGAACCCAAAGAATCATGGTTTTTCTAGTGAGAAGAGAGATCTAAATCTGGAAGGGTGGGAACCCGCCTTGGCACCTATAACCTAATAAATTGTAACAACATTACAACATTGAATAAATTGCAATGAAATGTAACATGTCAACAATCATTATTAGATTGAATATCACATTGAGACAATGTTTGTCACAATGCAATGTTGGACAAATTTTTAGACAAATGTCACATTAAACCATGGTTTTCCATGGTTCACGATGACTGAAAATGATTTACCATTGTGGAAAATAGTTGACCATAGTTCATTTTCATATTAAGAAAAATATTTGTCTAGGAATATGAACCCTTATCTTAATAAACCCAAGGGATTGATATTATAAAGCCAAGGGGTTAATACTAAAACCACAGGGGATTATAAATGTAGGAATTTACAGGGTAAGTTCTGTAGATCAAAAACCAAAGGTCACCACTCACAAATAGATCACAAATCAGTACACCATTATAAGCACATGGTTAAAACCCTCAAAGAAGGAAACAGTCCATGGCCTGAGCCAATGCAGCCACTTCAGGCAATTTATTAATATAAAAAGAAAAGTTACATATGTTTATCTCATAAATGATTATCGGAAAAATGACCCTCCATGCTCTTTAAATAGAGATCATGGTCCAATCGACTGTTAAGCCATACATCAAGTGTCATTAATACCGAGGTGAGAGATAACCGTCGGATCACTACAAATCGTGACTGTCAAATTATAAGTTACAAATGTACATGGTAAAGAAACACACTTTACCTAAATCTACACTAGACTAATTTATTCTTAAATATTTCCTATGTGTCGGAATATCCTAACATCCCCCCTTAAGAAAAACTTGGGATAGGATTGAAGGATTTACAAAGGTGACACAAAAGGAGCCTATTTCCTATGTGTCAAAATATCCTAACATCCCCCCTTAAGAACAAATTGGGATAGGATTGAAGGATTTATAAAAGTGACACAATAGGAGAAGAAAGGAGGCATTAGAGCCTATCCCCCCTTAATGTCAACTTTCCTGAACTCCAATCATGGATCAAAGTTTGGTAAACTTCGCTTCTGTGAGAGCCTTTGTAAAGATATCAGCTACTTGATCATTGGTTGGACAGTACTACACTTAAAGAACATGATCATGAATGAGATTTCTGATGAAGTGTATGTGGAGTTCAATGTGTTTCATACGCTAATGTTGAACTAGATCTTTACATAGCTGAATGGCACTCTGATTATCACACCAAAGTGTAGTTGGATGTTGCTGATGAAGACCAAATTTAGACAGGATCTGATGAAGCCACATGGCTTGCTTGCTGGCTTCAACTGTACCATGATACTCTGCTTCTGCTGAAGAAAGACAGATGGCCCTTTGTTTCTTACAAGACCAAGTAATAGGTCCTGAACCAAGAGTGAATACATATCCTGCAGTAGACTTTCGATCGTCAGGGTCACCATCCCAATCAGAATCAGTGAAACCAATCAACAATGGAGATGCTCCTGCACTGTAATGAATCCCGAACTGAACTGTACCTCGAATATATCAAAGTATTCTTTTAGCTGCTTTCTAGTGACTTTCATGAGGTTGGTGCATAAACCGAGCGACAAGACCAACGACAAAGGAAAGGTCAGGATGAGTATGGGTTAGATACAGAAGTTTACCAACAAGTTGTCGATATAAGGTAGCATCAACTTCAGGGGTAGTACAAGTGACTGAAAGCTTGACTCCAGACTGAAAGGGAGAAGGGGATGACTTATAGTCTTCCACGTGAAAGTGGTGTAGAAGATCATAGGCATACTTGGACTGAGAGAGGGTAATGCCTTCCTTGGATTGCAAGACTTGAAGACCAAGGAAATAATGCAACTGTCCTAAGTCTGTCATTTCAAACTTCTTTTTGAGGCTAGACTTCACATGGTTTATATGGTTTGGATCACTACCAGTAAGGATGAGATCATCAACATAAAGAACAAGGATGGTTAAGGACTTACCCACTTTCTTGTTGTAGATAGTGTTGTCAGAATGACACCTAGAAAATCCATTATCTAATAGAAATCTATCAATTTTGGCATACCAAGCTCGAGGAGCTTGTTTGAGACCATAGATAGAATTTCTAAGGTAACAAACAACACTAGAGTAGTTTTGGATAAAGCCAGGGGGTTGTTCCATGTAGATTTCTTCATGTAAATCTCCATGCAAGTTAGATTTAACATCCATCTGATGGAATTCCCATTTAAAGGAGGCAGCAAGGGAAAGAACAAGACAGATAGAATTCATTTTGGCAACAGGGGAGAAGGTTTCAATATATTCAATGCCTTCAACTTGTGAAAATCCTTTAACAACAAGACGAGCTTTATGTCTATCCACTTTTACATCTAGTCCAAACTGTAGAGATTATATAAATGATATGTTATACATCCGAGATTCTCCTTATCACACACTATTTGAATTCATGCACAATACATAATATCTTCTACCATTGATCATTAATTGCAGAAATAAAATCAATTGCATGCACACATTAAAACCATGAAAATTCACACATATGAACATAGTATTTTATGGGAAAGGTTAAAGTTGAAAACCCCCAACTATCTGTATATTATATGTCATAGAGATCATGTAACAATCATCATACAAAGCTCCTCACAAGCTCTCGGTACAATATCCAATTTCCACACACTAATCAGGTCTGATATAGCAAATCTCATGCTCCAATCTCTGCCACCTGCTAGCCTGCCTCTATTGCGCAATCCCCTGCTGAAGAATGGCTCTAAATGAAGTTGAATTGGTCTAGCCTTGCTCACGCAATCCTCATTGGCATCTCCAACCACTGTGTGTTACAAATCATGCAACACTATAGTCACAACTGAAAGTCACACTACTCTTTCACCTACCTCTTCACTGGTCTCCACTGAAACTGTCCATGCACTGTAGTAAAGTGATATAGTCTTTAGTTGATAAATTATTTAATAATTAGTGAATTAATTAATAATTAATTCACACAACTCTCACTAGTGTACCAATCAGTTAGACTAGATGCAACTAGCTCAACTATGTTTAACTGAGTTAAACTGAACACAACTCCACCAACTACCTCAATAACTCCACCAAACTCTATCACATGAGTTCTAACTGAAGTCTCCATGCAATAGCTCCACTTAACCCTTAAGAATAGCGTAATTCCTTCTGTCAGCTCCCGTGCCACATCTGTGCACTTAACTGAAGTGCTCCAAGAGAATAAGATAATGTTCATAGTCCAAATATTATTAAGAGCTAATAATATTCGACATATCTATTTTTAGACTGGAAATCTAAAAATAGATTCTGCCCAGTATGTCTAAAAATAGAAGTCCATATATTTTTTCCAACTTGACCAACCATCCAAAAATAGCATCCTGCAACTCATAGAATATGATCGACATGTCTAAAAATATATATAGTCTAAAAATAGACTTGCGCCGAAAATAGCTAGTGGGCCCACTTAGTGAAGGCGACTCTTTTCACTAAGCTCATCATCTTGTTGCAATATCAACACTCCCTCTCAACAAGATATGGATTATCTGCCACCCCGATCCTGCTCCTGTGGTATTCGATTTTTCTCCTGGTGAGCGCCTTCGTCAAGATATCAACATCTTGATCCTCCGTAGGAATGTAAGAAAGTAACATGATCTTCCGTTGCACAAAATCTCTGATATGATGATACCAGATGTCAATGTGTTTAGATCTATCATGAAATACTGGATTAACTGAGATTTTGATGCAACTATGATTATCACAATATATCACAGTAGGATCTAAGTGTGAACCGAACAACCCGACCAGGATCTTCCTCATCCATATAGCCTCGCATGCAGCCAAAATTGCTGCCATATGCTTGGCCTCCGCTGAACTGAGTGCCACGTATCTCTGCTTCCTACTGTACCAAGAAACAGTTGTCGACCCGATACTGAAAATCCCTCCAGATGTGCTCTTTATGTCCATTGGGCTCCCTGCCCAATCTGCATCCGTGAAGCCACACAGCTTCACCTCATCCGACTATACCATAATCCATATCTCGATGTGCCTCTAAGATATCTCAATGCATGCTTTCCTTCCTTCCAAAAGAGCTTGGTAGGCTTAACCATAGCTTGTGAAAGTTGGTTAATAGCGTAGCATATGTCAGGTCGTGTATTGACTAGATACATAAGAGACCCCACCAACTGTCGATAAATAGTGGCATCCACTACCTCTGCCAATGTAGCATATGCTTTCCTCCATCCACCAAGAAGAGGAGTGTCGATAGGCTTGCAGCCATAAATTTTGAACTTCTCCAGTATCTACCGGGCATACTTTCCTTGAGACACAAGCAATCCATCACTGCACTACCAAATTTCCAATCCCAGGAAATAATGAAGGAGGCCCAAGTCCTTCATCTCAAACTCCTTTGCAAGATCATCCTTGCGTGATTGTAACAATAGTTCATCACCTGTAAAAATAAAATCATTTACATAAAGTACAATGATCAGCAACTTACCCTCCACCACAATCTGGTATAGGTTCAGATCCGCCTCACTCTTGGAGAATCCAAGTCTGGTGAAATAACTATCTATCCATTTGTACCAAGCATGAGGTGCTTGTTTCAACCAATACAGTGCTCTTTTGAGCCTGCACACATGCGACTCGCTGCTGAAGACCTCGAAACCTTCGGGCTGCTCTATGTACACCTCCTCCTCAATCACTCTGTTGTGGAACACAGTCTTCACATCCATCAGATGAATGTGCCACCCCATTTGCACTGAGAGAGCAAGAATCGTCTGTATGGAAGAATACCTTGCGACAGGTTCAAAATTTTCTTCATAATCGATCCCCTCAATCTGTGAGAAGCCTCGAGCAACAAATATTTCCTTATACTTCTCCACACTCCCGTTAGCTGCTTGCTTCACTTTGTAGATCCATCTCGAACCTACCACTGATTTCCCTTCCGACCTTGGGACAATATCCCATGCACTGCTTCTGACAATCAAATCATACTCTTCCACCATGGCATCTACCCATGCAGGGTCCTCCACAGTTTCCTCGAAAGAGGTGGCTCTGTCATGATACACTTGCTCATTAGAGCCATGTATCCAATATACCGGTTAGGTGATTCTCTCTGTTTGCACTCTGATGTAGGTGCTCCTACAATCTTCTCTGCATCCTAATTCAGTCTCTCAGCTTCTGTAGTGCGCTTCCGCCCTCTGATGTTTGGCGCTGCATGAGTGGTCTCTTCTACTCCATGAACCTCCTCTTGTGGCTGATCCACATCCTAAGGCTCATCCTTAGGAACTAATAGCTCCTCATCTGCATGCAAGTGTGGCTCCCTCTCAAGCGAACACTTCATGGCTTTATCCTCATGAAATTTGATATCCCATCACACAACAGTCTTGCGACTGTCTGGCAAATACACACGATAGTTGTGGGGTGTATCAGTGTACCCCACAAATATCTCAACTGTAGAAATTTGAATAAATATTAAATTATTCACCGAGATTATCCTGATCACACACTATTTGAGCTTCATGCATAATACATAACCTCTTCTACTATTGATCATCAATTTGTGAAAATTAAACAATCGCATGCGCACATTAAAACCATAAACAATCACACATATAAACACAATATTTATGGGAAAGCTTAAAACTGAAATCCCCCAACTATCTGTATATTATAATGATAGAGGGCATGTAACAATCATATTACAAACTCCTCACAAGCTCTCAGCAATATCTCCAATTGTTACACACTACACAAGCTCAGATCATACAAAAAACATGCTCCAATTTGCTCCACCTGTTAGCCTGCCTCTACTACACAATCCAATATGGATAAGCATGAGATCCAAGTTCGAAAACCACCAGTATGTACTGCACAATCCTCATTGGATTCTCCATCAATGTGTGTGCAAATCTCATGCACCAGTATAATCACAACTGATAGTCACATTGCTCTTTCACCTACCTGTTCACTGGTAGAGCACTGAAACTGTCCATGCACTGCAGTTAACTGATGTATTCTTTAGTTGATTTATGATTTAATAATTAGTGAATTAATTAATAATTAATTCACACCACTCTCACTAATTGTATAAATTAGTTAGACTAGATACAACTAGCTCAACTAAGTTAAACTGAACACAACTCCATTAACTGTCTCATCAACTCCACCAAACTCTATCACATGAGTTCTAACTGAAGTCAACCATGCAATAGCTCCACTAAACCCTAGGAATAGCGTAATTCCTTCTGTCAAGTGCATGTGCCACATCCGAGCATCAAATAAAGTGCTCCAAGAGGATAAGATAATGTTTAGAGTCCAAATATTATTAAGAGCTAATAATATTCGACATATCTATTTTTAGACTGGCAATATAAAAATAGATTCCGCCCAGTATGTCTAAAATTAGAAGTCCATATATTTTTCCCGACTTGACCAACCATCCACAAATAGCATCCTGTAACTCATAGAACATGATCCATATGTCTAAAAATAGAAATAGTCTAAAAATAGACTTTGCGCCAAAAATACCTTGCGGGCCCACTTACTGAAGGAGACTTCTTTCCACTAAGCTCCTCATCTTGTTGCAATCTCAACACTCCCTCTCAAAAAGATAAGGATTATCTGCAACCCCTATCCTACCCCTGTGGTATTCGAATTTTCTCCTGGTGAGCGCCTTCGTCAAGATATCAACATCCTGATCCTCCGTAGGAATGTATGAAAGTAACATGATTCTCCGCTACACACAATCTCTGATATGATGATAACGATCTATGAAGCCATGCCACCTCAACTCATCCTCTTGTGTGTACCATGATCCATATCCCGATGTGCCTCTGAGATAAGGCCTCCGCGATATCTCACTACATGCTTGCCTACCTCCTAGAAGAGCTTGGTAGGCTTAACCATAGCTTATGAAAGCTGGTTCACAACATAGCCTATGTCAGGTCGTGTATTGACCAGATACATAAGCGACCCCACCAACTATCGATAAATAGTGGCATCCACTACCTCCGCTGAAGTAGCATCCTCCTTCCTCCAAACAACAGGAAGAGGAGTATCAACAGGATTGCAGCCATGCATGTTGAACTTCTCCAGTATCTCTCGGGCATACTTACCCTGAGAAAACAATAGTCCACCACTGCGCTACCAAATTTCGAATCCCAGGAAATAATGAAGGAGGCCAAAGTCCTTCATCTCAAACTCCTTTGCAAGATCAGCCTTGCATGAGTGTATCAACAATTCATCACCTGTCAAAATAAAATCATCTACATAAAGTACAATGGTCAGCAACTTACCCTCCACCACAATCTGGTATAGGTTCAGATCAGCCTCACTCTTGGAGAATCCAACTCCAGTGAAATAACTGTCTATCCATGTGTACTAAGCACGAGGTGCTTGTTTCAACCCATACAACGCTCTCTTGAGCCTGCACACATGCGACTCGCTGCTGAAGATCTCATAACCTTCGGGCTGCTCTATGTACACCTCATCCTCAATCACCCCATTGAGGAACACAGTCTTCACATCCATCTGATGAATGTGCCACCCCATCTGCGCTGAGAGAGCAAGAATCGTCCGTATGGAAGAATACCTTGCGACAGGTGCAAAGGTCTCCTCATAATCAATCCCCTCTATATGTGAAAAGCCTCGGGAAAAAAATCTTTCCTTGTACTTATCCACACTCCCGTTAGCTTCCTGCTTCACTTTGTAGATCCATCTCGAACCCACCACTGATTTCCCTTCCGGCCTCGGGACAATATCCCATGCACTGTTTCTGAAAATCGAATCATACTCTTCCACCATGGCATCTACCGATGCAGGATCCTCCACAGCTTCCACGAAAGAGGATGGCTCTGTCATGACACACTTGCTCACAAGAGCCATGTATCCAGTATACCAGTTAGGTGACTGTCTCTGTCTCCGCTGTGATGTAGGTGCTCCTACAACCTTCTCTGCATCTTGAGCCAGTTGCTCAGCTTTTATAGTGCGCTTCCGCCCTCTGATGGTTGGCGCTGCATGAGTGGTCTCTTCCACTCCATGAACCTCCTCTTGTGGTTGATCCACATCCTGAAGCTCATCTTGAGGAACTAATAGCTCCTCATTTGCATGCAAGTGTGGCTCCCTCTCAAGTGAACACTTCATGGCTTCCTCCTCCTGAAACTTGATATCCCGTCGCACAACAGTCTTGCGACTGTCTGGAAAATACACACGATAGTTGTGCTGCATATCAGTGTACCCCACAAATATCCCAACCTCTGCAGTCGGCTCTAGCTTCTTCCTGGCATCCTTCGTCACATGAATGTAAACAGGTGAACCAAAAATCCTCAAATGGGAAATATCAGGCCTCTTACCAGAAAACGCCTCCTCGGGTGTACTCATACCAAGTATCCTACGAGGACAACAGTTCTGCACATATGCGCAACAGCCCATGCCTCCACCCACGAGCAGATAGGTAGTACGATCATGCAGCATAGCCCATGCGGCACAACGATCGTTCTACTATTACACTCGACAACCCCATTCTGCTGTGGGTTATGAGGCGCTATGAGCTCTCTTCGAATTCCTTCTGCGCTACAAAATTCCTTGAATTCGCCAGAGATGAATTCACCACCATTGTCGCTCCTAAGAGCCTTCACCTGCTTCCTCGATTCTTTCTCAACCAGTGCCTTGAACTCACCCAGCGCCCTGAACTCACGAGAACTTTGAGTATGTCTCGCTCTTCTTACGCATGATCCGACGACCAAGAAAAATCATCAACAAATATCACATAATACACCGGCCTTTCTTTGTCGAGAAGGCTGAGAAAAGGAGTCCACACACACGTACGTGACGGAATTCTCTCAAGGATCGTCGTGGCACGACTTCCTCCAACTACTCGTGAAAGGTGGCCTTCACAAATTTTCCTAAGGTACACCCCTTGCACTGATCTGACTGTGCAAGAGTACCCTTAGGAAGCCCAGTAGAAATCTGCTGCAGTATCTTCAAAGCTCCATGGTGAAGGTGGCCCAATCTCCGGTGCCACAACTTGCCATCATCTCGGCTCACCACTCCTTCTGCCTTGCCTGCCATTGCTGCGCAACCATCTACCTGCAATTGATAAAGGTTCTTAACTCGAACCCCTATCCTCCGGGTCTCACCAGTTGCCTTACTGCGCAGGAAAGCCTTTCCCTCGCTAAATACAACATCATATCCCTTGTCTTCTAACATCGCCACAGAGATAAGATTCTTCTTCAATCCTGGAACATGCATCACTTCCTTCAATATGAAGGGTTTACCAGACTCCCTCTCAAAGGAAATGGTACCGATACCGGTCGCACTGTATCTACCATCATCGCCCATCTCGATGTGCACTCCAAGATCTTTCTCATCCAGATCAGTAAACAAATCTTGATCTCCTGTCATGTGAAAAGATGCACCACTATCCAGAAACCACACTGAACCCATCACACTTGAGACCAAGCATGCGATCAGCGAAAATCTAGCTCAAAATGCGAGGCTAAGGCCTCCCCAGCTGCAGCTCCAGCAACCTGATTATTTTTCTTCTTCTGCAGACAATTTGTGGCATAATGTCCGTGTTGGTGACAGTGAAAGAACTTCCCCTTGGACATGTCCTGCTTCTTGCCTTTCGCACCGGAATGAGAAGCTTTCTTGCTCTTCCCCTTCTTTTCTTTGGAATCCAAAGTGAAATTCTCTTCATCGGAGTTTCTTGATGAATATCTGTCCCTGGTACTCCGCCTTATCTCCTCTTGCACAAGATCCGACCAAAGTTGCTCCCATCCTGGCAATTTCTCCCAACCATTGACAGAGTCCTGATAGGAATGCCAACTCTTCGGAAGCCCAAGGAGAGCCAAGATCACCAATTCCTCGTCATCAACAGTAACCCCCACACTTCCCAGCTCATCCCTGCATTGGATGAACTTCGTGAGGTACTTGGGCATACTATCACCTTTCTCCATCTTTATGCTTCTGAGTTTATCCTTGAGCACCAACTTCCTCTGGTCGCTCTTGCTTTGGAATAAATCTGTCAAGAATTTCCACATCAGGAATGGAGAATCCTTACCATGTAGGCTGGACACTATGTGATCCTTCATGCCCTCCAATAGAATCCTTTGAAACTTTGCTATCTTCTTTTGCCAAGCCTCAATTACGACAACATCACTAGAAGTAGGCTTTAGGACTTCAGCATCTATGAACTCCTTCAACCCATTGTCATCCAACACTGCCTCCATCCTATCCTTCCATGCAATATAATTCGAGTTGCCCTCAAGGGCATACTCCAATCACAATCCGTTGAAATACATCTCAACTTTGACACCAAGAAAACACTGCTGCAAATTCGAATTCCACCAACACAAAACTCAACTGCTTCAATGTCTTGCAATTGCTCCAATGATCAATACTGCTCCGATACCATGTATAAATTTGAATAAATATTAAATTATTCACCAATATTATCCTGATCACACACTATTTGAGTTTCATGCATAATACATAACCTCTTCTACTATTGATCATCAATTTGCGGAAATTAAACAATCGGATGCGCACATTAAAACCATAAACAATCACACATATAAACACAATATTTATGGGAAAGCTTAAAGTTGAAAACCCCCAACTATCTGTATATTATAATGATAGAGTTCATGTAACAATCATATTACAAACTCCTCACAAGCTCTCAGCACTATCTCCAATTGTTACACACTACACAAGCTCAGATCATACAAAACACATGCTCCAATCTGCTCCACCTGTTAGCCTGCCTCTACTGTGCAATCCAATATGGATAAGCATGAGATCCAAGTTCGAATCCCACTAGTATGTACTATGCAATCCTCATTGGCTTCTCCATCAATATGTGTGCAAATCTCATGCACCAGTATAGTCACAACTGATAGTCACACTGCTCTTTCACCTACCTCTTCACTGGTCTCCACTGAAACTGTCCATGCAATGCAGTTAACTGATGCATTCTTTAGTTGATTTATGAGTTAATAATTAGTGAATTAATTAATAATTAATTCACACCACTCTCACTAATTGTATTAATCAGTTAGACTAGATACAACTAGCTCAACTAAGTTAAACTGAACACAACTCCATTAACTGTCTCATCAACTCCACCAAACTCTGTCACATGCGTTGTAACTGAAGTCAACCATGCAATAGCTCCACTAAACCCTAGGAATAACGTAATTCCTTCTTTCAAATGCATGTGCCACATCCAGGCATCAAACTGAAGTGCTCCAAGAGGATAAGATAATGTTTAGAGTCCAAATATTATTAAGAGCTAATAATATTCGACATATCTATTTTTAGACTGGAAATATAAAAATAGATTCCGCCTAGTATGTCTAAAAATATAAGTCCATCTATTTTTCCTGACTTGACCAACCATCCACAAATAGCATCCTACAACTCATAGAACATGATCCATATGTCTAAAAATAGACATAGTCTAAAACTAGACTTTGCGCCAAAAATACCCTGCGGGCCCACTTAGTGAAGGCAACTTCTTTCCACTAAGCTACTCATCTTGTTGCAATCTCAACACCAACCTCTACAGTCGGCTCCAGCTTCTTCCTGACATCCTTTGTCACATGAATGTAAACAGGTGAACCAAAAATCCTCAAATGAGAAATATCAGGCTTCTTACCAGAAAACACCTCCTTGGGTGTACTCATGCCAAGTATCCTATGAGGGCAATGATTTTGGACATAAAATGCAGTATTTCATGCCTCAGCCCAAAAGTGTATGGGAAGGCCCTGATCATGCAACATCGCCCGTGCAGAACCCACGATCGTTCTGTTATTTCGCTCCGCGACCCCATTCTACTGTGGGTTATGAGGCACTATGAGCTCTCTTCAAATTCCTTCTACATTGCAAAAGTCCTTGAATTCGCCATAGATGAATTCACCACCATTTTTGCTCCTAAGAGCCTTCACCTGCTTCCCCAATTATTTCTCAACCAGTGCCTTGAACTCATAGAACTTTGAGTATGTCTCGCTCTTCTTCTGCATGAAGAAGATCCAGCACTTACGAGAAAAATCATCAACAAATATCACATAATACCTGTGCTTTGCTGTCGAAGCTACTAAGAAAGGTCCACACACGTCTGTGTGAATTCTCTCAAGGATCGTCATGGCGTGATTATCCTTCTCGTGAAAGGTGGCTTTCACAAATTTTCCCAAAGTACATCCCTTGCACTAATCTGACTACGCAAGTGTACCTTTGGGAATCCTGGTAGAAATCTGCTACAAAATTTTCAAAGCATCATGGTGAAGATGGCCCAATCTCCTGTGCTATAGCTCGCCCTCATCCAGGTTCACCACTCCTTCTGCCTTGCCTACCATTGCTGCGTAGCCATATACCTGCAACTAATAAAGGTTCTTAACTTGAACCCCTATCCTCCGGGTTTCACCAGATGCCTTACTCCACAGGAAAGCCTTTCCCTCGCTAAAGACAACATCATATCCCTTGTCTTATAACATGGCCACCGAGATCAGATTCTTCTTCAATCCTGGAACATGCATCACTTCCTTCAATATAAAGGGTTTACCTGACTCCCTCTCAAAGGAAATGGTATCGATACTGGTTACACTGTATCTACCATCATCGCCCATCTCGATGTGCACTCCAAGATCTTTCTCATCTAGATCAGTAAACAAATATTTGTCTCCGGTCATATGAAAAGATGCACCACTATCAAGAAACCACACTGAACCCATCATACTTGAGACCAAGCATGCAATCAGCAAAAAATCCATCTCAAATTGTGAGGCTAAGGCCTCTACAGCTGCAAATCCAGCAGCCTGCTTATTTTTCTTCTTCTGTGGACAATTAGTGGTGTAATGTCCATGTTGGTGACAACGAAAGCACTTCACCTTGGACATGTCCTGCTTCTTGCCTTTCGCACTGGATTGAGAAGCATTCTTCTTCCTCTTCCCTTTCCTTGCTTTGGAAGCCAAAGCGCAATTATCTTCATCTTCATTCTTTGATGAATATTTGTCCCTGGTACTCCGCCTTATCTCCTCTTGCACAAGATCCGACCAAATTCGCTTCCATCCTGGCAATTTTTCCCGACCATTAACAGAGTCCTAATAGCAATGCCAACTTTTCGGAAGCCCAAGGAAGTTCAATATCTACTTTAGAAAAGAGTAGTGTATAGCTTCTCAAAGTTTGGTCCCTTGTACCTCCTAGGTGCTTCATTGACCACCTTAAGAATGTCTTGAAAACATAGTGACCACACTATATTAAAGGGTATCCCACATGAAAATTCAAGGCCATTACAACTCCAACAAGAATGAACTGGTCTTAGAATTATCTCTACATTGAATCTATCCTTTCATAAAATAGTAGTGAATACTTTCTCAGAGTTTGACCCCTTTCAACCCTATTTTCTTAACCACCTTCAGCATGTCTTGCCAATATTTTGACCACATTACATTGAAATGTGTTCCAGATGCAAATATGGCCCTGGAAACTCTGGTGTCTATCTCATCCTTTCACCAATATAACATTTTTTTCCGAGGGTCCACTATTAAGTCACTTGGAGGGCTCTTAAACTGTTAAGGGAACTTGTTATCCCTGTTTTGGGATTGCTTGCTTGCTTGGGGAACATGGACAAATAGGCTTCATCATGTGTGGTTTGAAATTAATTTCTTTTTAGGAGACAACTTCACAAAACTAAACTCATTCAAAGGGCGTTTAAAGAAAATGGATTTTAACTCTAATGTAGGACACACTATAAGCCAATTTATTTTCTGCAATTCTACAAGCATCTTCCACCAAATGCTTATTTTCCTTCTTCCCTATATTTGTCACATTAACATACTTCTACAGAGGGAAATCGACATGAGATTTCTGTTGATTTCCTTCACAATCCCTTCTCCTTCCAACACTTCTACCACCATGAACACCACATATGGTTGCTAAACATGAGGCCATTGGAAAAAAATAATAAAAGTAAGAATAATAGGAAATATATGAAGAATAAAGGAACTTTGTGGCCAAAAGAGGAAGATTTTGACAAATCTTGCACTCCAAACCATCCAAATGAAGTGTTTCCATTCCAAATACACTCTTCAAATCGATGCTGCTACACTCTGGTTGTGACGTTTCTCTTGAAACCTTACAGTAATTGTCCTAATACACCAAATTCCTATTTTTATGCTGATACTATGCTACTGCTCTTGAAACAATATTGCTACCATATTTTTCTCCAGATTCCTGTTACTGTTAGTGCTCTCAGCCTCTAACAGTTTTGCAAAAAAAATGGTCAAAATGTTTTCTTGGGGCTTGAATTAGGTTTTCTAGGGTTTATGTTTTCTTCCATTGGCTATGGAACCCTCTGCCATCCCCTTTCTTACCAACTACCCTTCCTATATATACACGACATTTTGCATTTTTTTGGAAAATTTTTAATAAGTGAGGATCTATTTCCTGGAAACTTTTTAATAAGTGAGGAGCTATTTCTTGGAAACTTTTTAATAAGTGAGGATCTATTTCTTGGAAACTTTTTAATAAGTGAGGATCTATTTCCTTTGCTTCAGAATAGTTTCAGAAAAAAATCACAGAACCAACAACTCCAAACTATTCAACAAATCACCAATTCCAGTGCAGACTCGGTGTGGAAGCAACACCCTCCCTAGTGATCCCACTAACAGGTTTTTATCAATACATCACCGACTAAAATACATAATACATTCTCATAAACACTATAGGATTTAATGAACCCATAGGTGGTGCTGGTTCATTCATATATAATCTAAACTATAAATTTCATCAATAAAATATTCCACATATTCTCAAAATGTATGCTATATTTAACTAACGATGAAGATTACTGACCATAAAATACAAGTGCAGGTTAACCTTGCTACTCCATCTGAGTATGATTTATGTCCAATGGTGACTACAGTATAGAAAAGTGTACTGGGTTTCTCAATATGACAAAAAAACTGGAAAATGAACAAATAGAAGATAATAACATTGTTGTGAATATGAAAAATGGTTTTAGTAAAACCTAAGTCATTAATTACAATCTTGATAACATGACTTGGGGTGATTAAAGCAACTTAAAACTAAAGTGCACTCCATTTCATTACCACTAACCCTCTCCCCTGTAATATTTACCTATGTGTTTTGTTTGACTGGTCACATGGGAATAAGGTATGACTAAGATTAAATATCTATTTTTGGCTCTTAAAGCTACCCTTGGCTTTGCATTCATGCTCCTGCTCATTTTATTAGCTTCCATCCCAGTGCATCTATCCAGTCCCTAAGTAGTTAACTTGTTTGTTGTTACACTTCCAATGTGTATCATATAAATTGGTGCATGCAGCAAAGACGCTACATTATAGCATCTATATGCAAATGGGAAGAATTTAAGGCAGAAAATACTTGAAAAAGTCTGGCCCTATGGAGTTTCATGGGTAAAAAGTTGAAAACAAGCAACATAGTTATAGGAAAAGCATAATCATGAACCAAAAGAACTACTTGGAGATGGAAAATATGCACTTAAATGAAAGAGGGAAGCCCTTGCCTTACACCATATGTAGTAGGGATCTGAGCGCAAATGTCATAGACCCACATCAAGGCTGATTTGTAACTTACATAACATATATGTGGGTTTGGTGATAGTTGCATATTTTTCATTTTTAAGAGCCATGGAATGAATTACGAAGGATTCAATTTTGAGAGCATGCAGTCTTCTGAACACTTCTAGTAAGAACTAAATAGTGGGTTATAAATTGCAAATAACTACATTCCACAACCAAAATAGAAACATGCATATGCCACATGAAAACCAAAACTGCCAATATAAGAAGTTAGATATAGTTCTTCTATTGTCCCATCCTATTTGTGAAGACATATTTTGGATGGAAATCTCATTGATTTATGTAACCTGTTATAATCCTTTAATTTTTCCTCGGAATAACACCAATATAGAGTTCTAACGAAGTAGCCTTACACCAAAATTAGATAGAGACAATTTTCATTGAAAACTTTGGATGGAAATTCGATTAAATTCTTTTATATCATTTTCATAAAATATTCTAACAGAACACCAACAAAGTTCGTAAGGAACTATTATTAAACAACCATAAAGAAATGTGAACTATATAACATCAACATATAGAAGATGTATGTAGTTCTTGAGTTGTTCCCTCTAATTCCTGAGTATTGAAGAAATATTTTAATGGAATCATCTTCAAGGAATCCTTCTTCATCCTCTTAATAACCTGAACAAAAGCTAAAGCTTTGGCAACTATGGTTGTGATATGAATTTTATATGCTAATTCCATTCATCTCAACTTCCTCCCATCTATTTGGTCTAATGGATCTCCTGAATTCGCAATCACTAGTAACTGGATCTGACCATTTGCAATCATGTCATCTGGATGTGGGTGCTCTTCATGGACTTTCAAAACACTTTCCACTAAAATTCCTTCCATTTTCAACAAAATAGTTGTGCCAGTTGTTGTAAAAATTGTAAAACCAAGTTCAATGAATCTGTTTGCAATTGTTGGCAGGCTTGGTTTACTAAAATCACTTAAAATTAAAAACACCATGCCTACAAGAGGAAATTTTTGATTTGCTGCAATTTATGCCTTGGAAAATGCCATAGGAAATGTAAAGTCTATGCCCATCACTTCTCCAATGCTTTGCATTTCAAGACCAAGAACCACATCACAGCCTTGATATTTTTCAAATGAAAGGACTGCTTCCTTGAGAGATATGTGACTTGGAATTACTTCCCATATAATACCAAAGTCTCGAGGATATTTTCCTAACAAAAGAAGTATGGTATACTTTGCTAAGGGGTGTCCAATTGCCTTTGAGAAAAAAGGTATTGTTCGTGATTCTCTAGGATTTGTTTCAAGAAGGTAAACTTCACCAGCAGGTGTGATTGAATATTGGCAATTCATCATTCCACAGACGCCAAGCCGCTTTTCCAATTTAAATGTCCATGATCTAATGATTGACAAGCATATAGATGACATTGTTTCCATAGGAATAGAACAAGCTGAATCACTAGAATGCACACGTTCTTGCTCAATGTGCTCCATGATATCACCAATGATCACACTACCTTTATAATCTATCAAATAATCTACATCAATAACACAAGCATCTTCCAGGTACTTATCAACGAGTACTGGCCTTTCTGGGTCCACCTCTACTGTAGTTTCTAAGTAATGCTTCAATTTTTAATCACTGTATACAATTTTCATTGCATAACCACCTTAAACATTAGAGGGCCTAACAAGAACAGGATAGCCAACCTTTCTTTCTATGGCCAATGCATCCTCATCACTCTTAGGAATACCACCTTTAGGTTGGTTGAATTTTAGCTGATCCAACATTACATTGAACTTCTCCCTATCTTCAGCAGCATCTATTGAAGTGGGAGAAGTCCCCCAAATTTGCAAAAGACCTTCCCCACTTGCACCCACAGGCTTAAACTCATCGGGGTATTTTTCTATGGGTAGAGCTAGATTCAAATGTGTTTACCCTCCAAACTTTACAATTATACCATTGGGCCTCTCTTTGTCAATGACATCCAAAACATCCGCTACTGTAACAGGCTCAAAGTATAGTCTATTACTAATATCATAATCTGTAGAGACTGTCTCAAGGTTTGAATTCATCATGTTGGTTTCAAATCCTGCATCCTACGAAGTGCAAGAAACATTAGAAAAATTCCATAGAGGTCAATAATTAGCCACTTAGATAGAGGAAAATACTCTACCTTATAATGTAGATGATTTTAGCCACAAAACCAATCGAGGTTTATCCCTTAGGTGATCTGAATACCATCCTATTATAGGGCTAAAAAAGTAGCAAACAAATCTTGGTCTTGTGTCTCAAATAAGCCAAATAATAGCCATTAGGGTCGAGACTCAAATAGATACAATGCTTAAGTGAATTGTTGCAAAGAATTTCCAAAAGAATCTATAGTCATTAGCCCTAAAATGTGCATGTAGTAGACCTTGGAACAGTGTGTAATCAGCCTCAGATTAGCTTTAGAAAGGGTCAAAATTCAGCCTCTAAGGTTGCCTTAGATGACACAGATGCAAGCCTCAAAAAACCACAAAAATTTACCTTAGACTTAAAAATGCACAAAAGCATAAAAATGAAACCTCTGAATCTCCATGCACAAAAAAACATAAAAATGAAACCCAAAATCACAAGAATATTGGCCTCTTTCTTCTGTTTTGCGCTCTGCTCCAGGCTTCAAAAATTTAGAGAAGATAATCTACTTGTCAATTCTCACTTTTGGAGAGTAGACACGTTTCTTTTGATAGTGGTCGTGGATTACTTTATGATATTATTGAGTACAAATGTGCCTCTGAAAATCATAATCAGTATGCCTTGCTCATGTATGTTATGGATGATATTGCCTTAGAGAATATGATATTAATCTAGGTAATGGAAAACTTGGAACCTTGTAGATGGCATGTGTATGCCAATGGCAACTAGCAACCTGAGTATGCATCTTACATTGCAACCTAGAAACCTAGAAGTTGAACTTTATCAATTTATAAGATTTATGACCATCTACTAAGACTTGAAACATAAGATTTGAACTTTATCAATTTAACAAAACTTATAAGATGAAAATATTCTCTACATGGGCTACATGGTAGATGTCACCGTACACTACTAGAAGGTTGGAAGGGCAAGTTTTTAATTCACAGTTTTGTCTACACCAATTTTTTTCTTGTCCATTTTCTTCTCTTTGTAGTTTGATCTAATGTTAACTTTTAAGCATTGTACTTAACAAATATGCGAACTCTCTTTAACATCCCCCTTTTTAGAAGTTTTTTCTTTGTAAACCAATCATGCACTGATATGGAAAATCGAACTGATAATACACTTCCCTATATTTCTTGAAAATATTAGTTAGGAATCAAGCATAGGATAGTTGTTTCTTGCTGGTAAAAAGGTATTAAGTTTGAAGGCACAACTCTGAACTTAAAATGATTGTAAGGATTTCTGGTTTTGATGGGTACCATATGCCCTATTATTAGGGTGTTGCAAATTATGATAGAATTTATGATTATGGGTTTAGTTAATTTTATGGTTGTCTCATAGTGGTTTTTTCTCACAAACCATGTATTCATTCATTCCAAAAACTAGGAACAGGATTTCGAATGCATCATAGTTTAGAGTATGAATATTATACTTGATGTTTTTAGTTAATTGGTTCTTGTCACACTATGATGTTTTCTCAGAAACCATTTATTCATTCATTCCAAATAGGAATGGGGTTTTGAATGCATATTAGTGTTAGCTCACCTTGTCGAGCCATTAGATGATCCTAAATTCCTGGTCAATTGGATATGTTAGTTTTCTTTTCAATTAGTGTTGTTGGGGAGGTTAATCGGGATGGCTAGAATTTTTTTTTGAAAGGACTCTAGTGTGAAGAGTAATGGGCGATAGTGATGTTGAACACCTTAATCCCCATAAAAAATTCTGGTAGAATAATCGCTACTAGAGAAGCCAACATTACTAGAGGTTTGTTCTATCACTATCATGTGGATAAAGTGTTTGGCTTATTATTTTGTAGCTTCTAGTGGGTATTTTTTTTTTTTTTGGGGGATATAAATCTACCATTTGCTAAAATAAGCCGTTCTAGAATTTGCTAACTCCATCTAGAAAAATCTTAGTTATGCATTCCTAATAATCCATCTTCTTATGTTTGTAAATACGTCTTTCTTGTTTCCTAGGTGGAAATATTTTATTTTTTATTTACATTAGTTCATGACATGGGTTTTTATATCTATAATTTTTCACTTCCATGAAGTTTCAGTCTTTCATCAACAAAAATTGAAGTCCCAAAATTTTGTTATTTTCGTAAATAGGTAGTTATGGATTTTGCTACCTCCCAATAATATTTCAATTTCTTCTATACGTATTCACAATAGGAATATTTTCTTGTCTCACCGGTTATCGTATCATATGGAAAGATTAATAGAAGACTGAGATTTAGTGAAGGTTTTCAGTTATAATTGTTGTTAAACTGTACAATTTAAATTGACAGTGGAAACTAACTTTATTTTCGTAAAATCATTTTTAGTCCTCTCTATCTTTGTAAATGTGTTGCTCTTGTTTCACAATAGGAGCAGTCGATTTTAATATTTGTCTAGTTCGTTTGAGCAAGGGCATCCATGGTTTTGTGAAATTCCCCATTTCTAATGCTTATGCATCTCTGGAGCTTACAAATATAATTAGAGTTATATATGGAGATGGATTTAAAGAGTTTGTGCTACCAAGCTAGATTTATTAAGCTGTGATGTAATCATCAGCCTCTATGCATCCATGGTTTTGTGAAATTCCCCATTTATAGCGCTTATGCATATTTGGACCTTACAAATATAATTTGAGATATATATGGAGCTGGAGTTAAAGAGTTTATGGTGCCAAGGTAGATTTATTAAGCTATGATGTAATCATCAGCCTCTATATTTTGAATTTTTGTGCCAGGGCTTATGTGATTGTCACCAAATATTTTGTTTATAAGCTTGTAAGTATAACATTAATTCAGTGCCTAGAAAAGGCAAATACTCAGAATTTTTTTAAATTGTGATCTCCTTCTTGCCTATGCCTATAAACTGGTATTGTTTACTATCACTCTTAAAGTGGGATATATATAATGTCATAGTTCAGTACATTTTTGTAGGTTTAAACTCTACAGAATTGCCAAGAAAGAAGAAAAATTTGCATCAACACATGCTTCAACTACACTTATCTTCCTCCTCTATTGGTGGCTAATTGAGATCCGATCCAACCACTATCCATTTTGTCTCCAATTCTCATGACTATAGTCACTGATTTTGGTGTTCAGAAGTTGGACCTCCTCATGCAGCCCCACTAACTGACTGCAAAGAGCCTCAGATTCATTTTTTTCCATGCCTAAATTGGCTTTCAAAGCCTAAACCGCCTCTAATGTTTCTACACTTGTCATCATTTACTCTTTGAACTTCAAATTAATCACTATAAATTATACTTGGAGTACATACAATTTCTTCAGTAGCATATTTACCTTCGTATTCCAGCTAAAATTAATGTTCCATGCACAACTATTGGTGCTTTCTATTCCAACTTGGCCTCCCCACATTGTATTTAGCTTTTTCATTGTCATGCCACAGCAAATCACTTACCCTTTCTTTACTCCATGACCAATAGATACAATTACTTTCTCCCCAAACTAGCGTGAAAAACCCAATGATGCTCAATCTAGGGACAAAGAATCCCTCCAAATTGACTTTTGGTCTTGCACTTATTTGAAAAATTCTTGCACAATTGAGTCATACCAGCCTGCAAACTATAGACTATATTTTCACTAATAATTATCAAGCATAGGGGAAGTACATTCCTAGGCTCACTTGTGGAAAATTTCTTTCCAAGATGTTGCTTACGAGGATGAGCCCCTAGTCACTGTTGTGAATTATCTCTCCACAGATTTCCAACGGAGTAGTAGTTAGGAACTCGTCGAACTCCAACCAAATCTTGTTGCATTTATACATTTTTCCAATTTCTAGCTCATGACAGGAGGTTGAATTAACATTGAATTTGGGGCTTTGATTTAATTTATTGAAAGTTGTACAATTTACAATATATATAGGTTTCAAGATATAATTTTCAAAAGTCTAATTTAAACGGTGCTAGCTCAATGGAAGAGCACCTGCTTTACAAGCAGGAGGGTGGTGGTTCGATTCCATCGTGCCCTGATATTCATATGGAATGGTGGAAATAAATTTTTGGTGACACGGGCTCTTTTGACCATCACCAATGAGATTATGGTGACATTATTCAACCCTCACCAAAATATGAAATGGTGACGGCCAATGAACGCCACCATATATACGCATAAATAGTGACGACCATGAAAGGTCCCTCACCATAAATCGTTGTTGTTGATATGAAATGGTGAGGGACATTGTTAGTCATTATAGTCATTATTCATGATGGACCTTGATGTCACCAATGAGCTTATCATGACACTTTTAGACCCTCACCAAATATGAAATGCTAACATTCAATGAATGTCGCCATATATATGCACCAATATTGATGGTCATGAAAGGTCCATCACAAAAAGTCATTGTTGTTCATATGGAATGGTGAAATTGACTATCTGTCATTATAATCAATATTTGTGACGGACCTTGAATGTCACCACAACACATACTTTCAGCGATGCCACCTTTGGTGACGTTTAGTTTTTTGGTGATAGAGGCTATTTTTCATCACCATTGCTCATATGAAATGGTGACAGTCAATATCTGTCATTATAAATCATTATTGATGACGGACCTTGAATGTCACCACAACACCTATCATTATGGGAATTTTGAGGTCTAAAATGGGCCTTCTAAGAAAAATGTAGAACCAAAATACACTTTATAAGAACCAATAGGATTCAAGATGATGACGTCAACCATGGGGGATGATTTAGCATTTTTTAAGTAAAAGGGTAAAAATATTTAAAAAATAATAAAATAATAAAAACTACTTTTTCAACTCGTAATTTCAACTTATCTCCCAAAGTTTTTACTTAGATTTCGAGAAGGAGTACTTGTTGGATGCAAAATTTGATTCCTTTTCAAAGGAGTACCCATTTTGCATACTTTCAATGGACCGTACTACGTGAAAAATAAGAAATACATGAAAAAATGTGATTGTAATCACGTTTTTCATGTATTTCTCATTTTTTGTGTAGCGAGGTCCATCGAAAGTATGCAACATGGGTACTCATTGGATGAGGAGCTAAATTTTTCATCCAAAAAATACTCTCACTCAAAATTTGAGTAAAAACATTGGGAGATAAGTTGAAAATACAAGTTGAAAAAGTAGTTTTTTCTTTTTTCCCTTTAAAATTTGATGACATCATCAAATCTTATTTGATTTTTTCCACTATTATTTTATAATTTCCTTAGGAGGCCCATTTTATACCTCAAAATTCCCCTAATTACTTTCTATGCCACCAACTTTGGTGATGTTCAGTTTTTGGTGACGAAGGCTCTTTTGACCCTCACCAATGAGCTTATGGTGACATTTTTCGCCCCTCACCAATGTCCTTTTTTTCTTGTAGTGCGAAAACACTTTTAAAGAAATACCCGATGCATTTTGGTTCACTAAGAATCATCAAACTACCAGCAATTTCTTCGTTAACAAAATGGTTGTACGCTACCAAGTTATAAATGCAACATTCTTTAGAATTCCCTTTACAGCATATGTTCTTACTACACAGGTGGAGAGTGAAGCATTAAAAATTGTGTGCATTTTGTTGTATATATGGTATGTAAATGTGATTGTGCATCTCCCTAGTGGTGGAATAATTAATTATAAAATAGTATGGAAAAATACCAGTGAATAATGATTAATGAATTCCTATTAAAATATATATAGATGGACTTTGGACCTTGAGTATAAGTAGAAACATAAACTAACTTCTATAAAACTCTAAAACTCCAACATAAATAAACTCAAAAACATTTTTAAAGAAATCTCGATAAAATTTTTGTTGCAATGATGAATTTTGGTTCAATAAGAAGCATCAAACTACCAACAATTTAGTCATTAACAAAATGGTTGTACACAACCAAGATATAAATGCAACATTCCTTAGAATTACCCTTATAACAGGTGTTAATACTACACATGTGGTGAGTGAAGCATTAAAAATTGATTGAATTTTAGGGTAGATATGGTATCTAAATGTGGTTATGCAAGTACAAGTGTTGAAGGTGGAAGAATTAAGCATGATTTAGTATGGAAAAATATTGGTGAATAATCATTAACGAAAAGAGGCAACAAAAAGTTTGGAAAGTTTAATTGAACAGGAAATTCGAGTTCCTTGTATAATAAGGGTATTTCAGTCAATGTGAACCATGGCAGTAAACAAATATTGTAATATTTTACTATACTCTGTTGAAATAACATGAGATCAAGTGGTAATGGAGAAGATGAGGTAAATAATTATTTTCAAACACATTCATAAGTGAAATACCATCATTGTGTTCCAAAGGTATAATGGAACACATCGATGATACATGAAAGGACAATTATTGTCGTGTCCAATAAAATAATTATCAAAAAGATGTATAAAAAAATAAAAGGAATTATTAAATTGTATAAATGTAACTAGAGAAATCATACTCGAGAAGAAACAAAGTTTAGTAAGTTTAATTGAAGAGGAGTTTGGAATGACTTGTATAATAAGGGCATTTCTTTCAATGTGAACCATTGGAGTAAAAAAATATTCTAATTTTGTACTGTAATTTGTTCAAATAACAGCAGATAAAGAAGTAATGGAGAAATTAAGGTAAATAATTGTTTTCAAACACATTCATAAGTGAAATACCATCACTTTTTTTCTGAGGTATAATGGAACAAGTTGATGATACACGAAAGGAAAATTATAGCCATGTCCAATAAAATAATTCTTAGAAAATTGTTTGAAAAAGATAAAGAAGTATTACATTCTAGAAACTTAACTAGAGGAATCATACTCCAAAAATAATGAAATAACATTATAGAAATAAACATTGCGATTAGAGATCTTGTGGAAGGGAATTTAAAATAACCCAAAAAAAGTTAAAATCATTCTCCCAACATACACAATATCATTTACGAAGGTGATCCAAGTGGATATTGGTGACCACCCGCCTATTCCTCTTGGGTCCTCACCATTGTTTCTATTAGTTTTTTTAGTTTCCTTAATAATAGCATAGTTTACTATTTTTAGTAGTTTTCGGGTCTTGAACTTCTTGAGCCATTTTGAGGTCCTAAACAACGTTTTTTGGGCATCGCTTTGCTGGAAAATTTATTTTCATTCCAGAATATACATTAGCGGTCAACAGTTGTAATCCTCAGATAAATCTTTCTAACGATGTATTCATGTGCGTCAAACAGAGATAATATGCCAAAGTTACGCTCACGGGAAATTGATGTACCAATTTACCCCTACGGGGCCCATATTCTGGCGTTTCATCTCCTAGGGTTAGGTTTTTGGATGTTTAGGGTTTTACATCCTTTATAAATAATATATAGGCCTTTAAGCCTCAGTCTAAAACATAGTTCAAAGGCCTGTAGCCACCACATCTCTTCTTAGAGATAAGCTACCAGCGCCCTAGGTAGTTTATATCCATTCTTTCTATAAACAATTTTTAGTTCTTTGATATTAATAAAAGGAAGTGTTATTTATGTTGCATTTTTATATTTATGGTTATATGTGTATTCCGTTGTGTTCTTGCATAAATCCAGATCAGTGGTATCAGAGCGGTTTTCTCTTTCTTGATCCTTCTTTGCATGTGCTCAATGAGGTTGGAGTATAAGGAGTTAGGGCCCGATCTGGTTGAACCTTTGCAAGATCAGCCTCGCAAACCTCAACGACTGCCCAAGGGCGATGAAAGGAAATATTAGGGAGCAGGAGATCCTATCAAAATATTTCTCGAGGAGGCCCTCAAAAAGAAAAGGAACACGATGATGGAAAACTTTGCCCAGATCCTTCAACAACTGCCACTGGCCACACATCTACATCCAACAGCCACTCTGGAGGCATAACTCCTTTTAAGGGACAAGAAAATTTTTAAATTCCCATATTTGAGCGCCAAATAGATATAAACGTCGTAGATAGAAGGTTGAATCTATTATAATGATATTTCTCAGTTGATGATTTTTCCGACCAAGTGAAGATAATTTTTGCACTCCTCAAAGCTACCCCCCATGTCAAGGACTAGCGGGAAACCTACTGTGAAAAAAAGGATGAGGGGGAACCCTCTCTTTTCTCGGTCGTACCGAATTAGAAATATTTTTGTGATTCCATCAAAGAATAATATTATCACGTGGGGAGCTAGGATCAAAAGTACATACAATGGACTACACTGCGGCAACAAAGGGATCAAGATGTACATGAGGTGATGAATCTGTTCCATACCATGCGCACAAAGTTAGGTATCAAATATTCAGAGAAACATTTAGTGCTAAAGTATAATATTTGTCTACAAAGATACATTCAGGAGGAATGGAGTTCGTCAACATCTCCTCGCTTGGTATAGTATACTGATATGCTACCAAGATTGAGCAAAAATTCAAACAAAAGAAGCTAGACTTTGGATCTTCGAATCAAAAGCAAGGGAAAGGTGCCCCAAAACCGTAGAACAAAGGATAAAGCCAAGGCATGGTATCCCAAGATAACCTACCAAAGCCACAAGAAAATAACAACACCACGAAGCCGAAGAAGGACATGAGAAAGTGGCGTGAGTTCCATAAGTGCTCCACTCACAACACAAGTGAGTGTCGACCCAAGCGGTCACTCATGGATGAGATGATGGCTTCTGAATCAGGTGCATGCTCTGAATCTGAATCAAAACTTGACAAGGGGAATGACAAAGGGAAGCAAATTATTGATGCGGATTCCAACACCACCGTTGCCACCGCAAAGATCCATAAGGAGGAACCAGAAGGTCTAGAGGAGGAGTTTCTCTTCCACTCTTAGATGTGGGTAATGGGTTCCCTACTATAGTTCATTGTTGATAGTGGGAGCCAAAATGACCTCATTTTAGTAGAGTTCATGAAGTGTTTGGGCTTTACAACCACAAAACACCCACAACTGTACTCCATTGGGTGGCTTCACCAAGGACGGGATCTCCGTGTCAGCCATTAATGCCGCTTTCCCTTTAGCATCAAGCCTTTCACAGATGAGGTATTATGTGACATTGCTCCTGTTGATTTTTTTGATGTATTATTAGGCCAACCATACTTGTGGAAGCTACATGCTATGTATGAGTCCCGACCTCGCACTATTATTGTTAATTTGGGAAATAATTTTTACAGGATACTAGAGGTACCACCACTTGCGGCTACCTCTTTGGTTACTGCAAAACAATGCAGTAAGCTCATTTCCAAAACCGAGAAATTTATTTTCCCGGTGATCTGCCCCTAGGGAAAGAAGAATATTATGGCCACAACCTCCAGACAGGCATCCTCCGCATGACAACAATAAATGGATAAGTTCGTGGAGGAGTAAGGGGACATCTTCACCTTACCCACAAGGGTGCCTCTGCACTATCAGGTCAAGCACCCCATCGATCTGACCCCAAGTGCGTCTTTTCCCAATGAACCGATCTATCGGTGCTCTGTTCTAGAGAAAAATGAAATCAAGAGACAGATTCAGGAGCTACTACAAGAGAGTCACATCCGTCTGAGTTCATCGCCCTATGGGAGCCCGATCGTGTTTGTGCAAAAGAAGGATGGGACTTGGAGACTCTATATTGACTATCGAGCATTAAAAAATATCATTGCCTAGAATAGGTACCCGATCCCACAGATTGATGACCTTATGGATCAACTCAAAGTGGTGAAATATTTTAGCAAGATTGACTTGAAGTCTGGGTATCACCAGGTACCAATCGAGCCATCTGATGTGTTGAAGACTGCCTTCAAATCCAAGGAGGGCCTTTTCAAATGGCTGGTCATGCCTTTCGAGTTGACAAATGCTCCCGCAACCTTCATGAGGTTGATGGAAGACATCTTGCATCCATTCACCAACTCATTTGTAGTAGTGTACTTGGCTGACATCTTTATATTCAGCGAAACTTGGGAAGAACACCTCCAACACATCCAGTAGGTCCCCCAAACACTCTGACAACACAAGTTGTGTGCCAATTTGGAGAAGTGCACTTTTGACATGGCCCAATTTCATTGTCTGAGATACATTATTGATGAATGGGGGGGGTGCATGTGGATCCAACCAATATCCAAGTGATTCGGGATTGGTCGGCCCCAACCACTCTAATAGAGCTTTGTAAATTTCTAGGTCTTACTCATTTCTACCGGAGGTTCGTGTTGGGATTCTCTCATATCACTTGGCCCTTGAGTCAAGTCACTGAGGGAGGAGCGAAAGAAAAATTATTTTGGTTGGAATCTCAAGAGAAGGAATTCATAGAATTGAAACATTGCCTCTTCTCTGCCTCAGTGCTCACATTACCAGACTTGCAACAACCATTTAAGATTGAGACATATGCCTCTAACTCTGCTACTGGGGCACTTCTTACTCAATAGGGGCATCCACTAGCATATCACAGTGAAACATTGTCCGACATAGTCCACAAGCATCCCACTAATGACAAAGAAATGTATTCCATTGTACAAGATGCCGCCAATGGAAACATTACATTTTGGGGAAGGAAATAGTCATCCACACAGACCACCGACCCCTGTAGTTCATATAGACACAAGTGAAGTTGTAGAATGATCGCCATCAGAAGTGGTTGACATATTTGCAACAATTTCATTTGAACATCAAGTATAAGAAGGGCAACACCAATAATTTTGAATACTGCCTCAACCGGCCACCGATCATGGCACTAAAGACCATTCTCAATTCTTTTGGGCACAAGAATTCTAATTGGCTGCTTCTCTACAAGAGTGATCTGGAATTTGGCCACAAATACAAGACACTCTTGGAGGGTATGCAAGTTCCAAATTTTCACCTCCAAGATGCGCTCTTATTTCACCTGGGACACCTTTGTGTTCCTTCAAGCGAGAGTGCCAAGATGATTTAGGAAGCACACTACAGTCGATTTGCTGGGAATTTTGGGGTCGAGAAAATAGTGGGAGTACTGCAGAATTATTTCTACTGGCCAAACCTTCGACAAGATGTTGGGAAGTACATCAGATCCTACACTGCTTGCTCCATTTCCAAATCTACCATCAAGAAGAAAGGCCTCTATACTCCGTTACATACCCCTAGTCGACCTTGGGAATCCATGTCCATGTATTACATGTTGGGCCTTCCTTATACTAAGCATGGAAACAACAATGTTTTCATGGTCATCAACAGATTCTTGAAGATGGCCATTATGTCGGCCTACAAGAAGAATATTATAGTAGAATCCACTGCTAAAATCTTCTTTGAACGAGTGTGGGTGCACTTGGGTATCCCACAGTCTATCATCTCATATCAGGATGGTAGGTTCCTCAGCACATTTTGGTCTAGCCTCTAGTCAATGTTTGAAACCAAGCTCACCAAGTCCACAACTTTCCATCCCCAAACTGATGGACAGAAAAAGGTCGTCAATAGGATGATTGTACACGTTCTGGGCATGTACAATTCAAAGCATCCACGCACATGGGATGAGATCCTTCCCTATGTACCACAAAATTATAACCAGTATCTCCACAGCACAACCGACCACAACCCCTTCAGGTGGGCCTAGGGTTCTAGCCACTATGTCCCATTGACGTAGCCATGCCATTTGTGGCTACTGAGACAGATTCGGCTCATGTTTAGCCTAAAGTTGACAAAGCGAACAAATTCATTGAGCACATTCGGCACATCTGCTAAAAGGATCATGGCATATTTGATAGAGCTAATGCTAAGTACAAGCAACGACATGATAAACATTGGATGTGACACCACTTCTAGGTGGGCGAAAAAGTGTGGCTACATTTGCAGAAGGAGAGCCTCACTGGACCCCACCGCAAGCTTCACTTTCTCTGATATGGGCCATACACCATCAACAAGGCTATACCGAATAATTCCTTTGAGCTTAGTATTCCACCATTCCTTGGTCTGCACCCAATATTCAATGTGGACCGCCTTCGGCCCTATTTCCCTCCTCTACTCGACACCTCTAACATTGCAGAACAACTCACACCAACATAGTTAAACCCAAATTGCATGGAACAAACGACCATAGATTGTATTGTGGACATGCAAATCAAGAACACTCACCAGCAAAACATACAACTATATCGGGTGGTCAAAGCTGGCCAACTCCTTCACCAAGGCAAGTGGTTCACCAGGGACCAAGTTCAGTAGAAGTTTCCTCATCTCATGGAGGAACTCAACGCAATGCAGACCATTTCTTCCTAAGGGGGGAGGAATGATCCAGGTGGATATTGGTGGCCACCCACCTATTCCTCTTGGTGCCTCACCATTGTTTTTTTCAGTTTTTTAGTTTCATTAATAATAGCACACTTTACTATTTTTAGTAGTTTTTCAGGTCATGAACTTCTAGAGCTGTTTTGAGGCCCTAAACGACGTTTTTTTGGCATCGCTTCACTTGAAATTATGATTCCATTTCGAAATATACATTCACGATTAGTAGTTTTAGTCATCGGATAGAACTTTCTAACAATGTATCATGTGCGTCAAACAGAGATAGTATGCCAAAGTTACGAACCCAAGAAATATATGTACCAATTTACCCTGACGGGGCCCATATCGTGGTGTTTCATCTCCTAGGGTTAGGTTTTTGGATGTTTATGGTTTTCAATTATTTCTAAATAATATATAGGACTTCGAGCCTCATTGTAACACAAATTTCAGAGGCTTGTAGCCACCACATCTCTTCTCAAAGATAAGCTACCAATGCCCTACCTAGTTTATTTCCATTTCGTCTATAAATAGATTTTAGTTCTTTGATATTAATGAAATGAAGTGTTATTTCCACTGCATCTTTATATTTATGGCTACATGTGTATTCTGTTGTGTTCCTCCATAAATCTGGATCAGAGGGACGGCTAACAAGCCATCATTAATGTTGGAGTGAATTTTTAGTATATATAATAAAAAAGTATAATAAAAAATGTTATAGCCAATCAATGGCATGGAAAATATTAAGGAAAATCTCGTGTGAAGTTGATAGACCTGGAAAGATAAAAAAAATATACAATTAGAGATCCTTCAAATAATAACAAGGAATAATTTTGATAAAAAAAACCAACATCATGGAAAGAAAATAACATTATATGAAAATCTATGGGAAGGAAAATAATAACAAAATGTCCATCGAAGCCTCTAGAAAAAATCATAAACCATTATAGGAAAATGAAATATCACTACATCAAATATCGTAATAAGGGACAAACCCTAGAAAACCCTAGATTAGAGTCTATCTTCATTGAAAACACAAACCAACATGAGACTGATTCAATCCAACCTCGCATAACATGAGCCTTTTAAATCCTATCAATGAGGAGCCTCTGACCTGAATATTGCGTTTAACAACCTTAAACTTGGAACTTTCCCGTAATTACCTTAGTTGCTAATTTTTAGAGCCATTATAGGGGAATGAAAATGCATAACTTGAACTAGAACAACTCGATCAAGGAAAAAAATTGAAAACAAGAGTTTATGAACTAAGAAGACCTAATAGATGTGGCTATGAGCCAACTAATTCAGTGATATTTCCATGGAATCATGTTGTTTTTCTAAAGCTGCAATTACAAAATTCCAAAAAATCTTATTACAAATTTTCATTTTGTTTTGTTGAAGACACAATTACAAAAATCAAGTGTTCTGATTATTACAAAATGTCATTTAGTTTTTTTGAAGCTACAATTACAAAATTTCATTTTTTTTTGTTGAAGTTAAATCCAAGCAGTCTTTTGACTATTAAAAAGTTCCATTTTTTTAGTTGAATCTATAATTACAAAATTCCAAACATTAAAATATGTCATTTTGTTTCGCTCATGCTAAATCCATCTAGTCTTATAACTATTACAAAAATTTATTTTGTTTTTTTGATGCTAAATCCATAGACTACAAAAAAAATTTAGTAATTGCTTGATGTAATTAAATACTATGTATTCAAAAGTGGTATTGGTGGTGCTTACATGCACCATTATCTAGACTAATTGTAATTACCTAAACACCCAAGTTACTAGTAGTCATCTCTAACAGAGTATAATATAGCTAGAGAATAAAAAATATATATAAATATATACAACAATGGGAAGCTTGACCTGACATGTAGGACAAATGTTGCATAGTAATGAAAAAGCTTCAAAATTCTCAACAAAGAAAACAATATTGCTATACAATGAATTCAAGAGGACTAAGATGAATAATTTCATGGCCTTTACCCTTGTGCATTAGAATCGTCCTTCTTCTTCCACTAATTTCTTGTTTTTCACCGGAACCACCTCAACTTGATGCAAAGATACACTTGTAATATATGTTGCAATCAGACCATCGATGATGCAGCAACACTCAAGGCGCACAGAGAAGGTATTAGAACGCGTGAAGGGCAGAACAGAAAGATCGCTAAATTGATATGTAAATATGGACCGGGGCACTTTGGCATAAACCCACAGACTGGCACTACCCAGTCATATCAAAAAGTTCTGTGCTAACACCAGACTACTCAGCATCACAGATGAATTCGAACAGAACCATGAATCCCCATTCGTATTTGGTCCTAGCAACAGATTGATCCACATCACAGATGGGTTCAACCAGAGATCTGTGTTTAGGGGTTACAGATTATTCAACGCAGGAATGGATAGACTCTACGGTGGACCCATGCTCCATATGGGATTGCGACATAACAACAGACACTGTCACGCAGAATTCAACAGCTGTTTTAATGGATTCGGTAAATACAGAGGTAGATGATGCAAAGAACAGTATCCGACTAGTTATTAAGTTGCAATGATGGATGAAGAACACTCCACTTCAAGACACTACGGGTTGCACGACGACATGCTTAAAAATCCAGAATCTAACTTTAAAGAATGGTCTACAACAATTTGTTGAAGAATCATGGACGTAACATTAAAAATAGATGAACGCACAACATGGGTATGGAAAGGCTACTTCGTATGCCTAATAACAAGCCTCCTTACTACAATAATAACAACCACAACAAAAAATTTATTAATATATCTTCTCATGAATTAGATAATGATGAAATGGAGGTTTTGAGAAAAGGGCTCAATTTCGCTATAGCTCCTAATCGAATTCCAAATGAAGAGATCATTTGTGATATTGACGATGGAATTAGATCTCTCAGTGATGAAGACAAGGAACTTTTAAGACAAGAGTGTGCCATCATCCTAAAAAAGAACAAGCCTCCTAAGATAAATTTAAGTAATGAACAATTGAGAGCCCTAAAAAACCTAAGACGTAATGATAAATTTGTCATTTTAAAAGTAGACAAAGGAGGTGCCATGGTGGTGATGGAAAAAGAGGAGTACAAAAATTAAATGAGAGATCATCTGCATAATAGTGGAAGCTATAAAAAACTTAACGAGAACTCCATTTCCAAAGTTATAAAAAATGTTTAAAAAGCCATTAAGGATTCTAATCTTGATGAAAAATTAAAGAAGTGACTATACCCGGAAGGTGAAATCATGCCACGCATTTATGGTGCCCCAAAAATCCATAAGGTTGGTGCCCCTTTTCTATCCATCGTCAACACTATAGGTGCACCAACATATGAATTAGCCAAATTTGTAGCTAGCACCCTCACACCTCTCATTGGTAAAACTAGTTCATTCATCAAAAACTCCAACCATTATGTGGATTTCATTAAAAAAGCTAAGCTAGATCCTGGAGACAAAATTGTTAGCTTTGATGTTGTCCAAATTTTCACTAAAATCTTGTTGGATGAAGCTATCCAAGTAGTGAAAGAAGTCACAGACCCACAGACTGCAAAGCTTGTTGAAATATATCTCCGCTCCACCTTCTTCACCTTCCAAGGAGAAATATTTGAACAAACATCTTGAGTGGCTATGGAATCTTCGTTGTCACCTATAGTAGCAAACCTCTTCATGGAAAATTTTGAAAAGAAAGATCTGTACTTTTACCCATTAAAACCTAAATTTTGGATAAGATTTGTGGATGACACCAATGTCAATTGGCCTCATGGAGATGAGAAATTAAAAAAATTCTTAGACCACCTTAATAGCATATCCAAATATATCTAGTTCATAATGGAAGGTGAAGAAAAAAATTGCATACCATTCCTTGACATTCTCCTCTCTAGAAATGAAGACGGATCCCTTGGGCACAAAGTGTTCAGAAAGAAAGCACACACTAACAATTATCTTCACGCTGATTCACATCACTACCCTGCCTAGAAGACAAGGGTTCTGCTAACTCTTTTCACGCGGGCTTTCAGAATATCAGACAATACACATGTTGAAGAAGAAATTGAACATCTAAGAAAATATTTCATAAACTTGGGATATAGTAATAGAGTCATCAACAAAGCTATTCAAAGAGCCAGATTCGGAAATAAAATAGGTACCGCTAACAATTCCTCTATAGAAAAAGCATACGTTCCCTATATTCAAGGAGTCACAGACAAGATAGCCAAAGTTATAGCTAGGAAGGACATTAGAGCATCCTTCAAACCTCTATTGACAGTGAGACAAAGGATGAAATCAGTCAAAGACGACCCTGACCACCTCCAACAAAAAGGTGTTTACAAAATTAATTGTTCATGCGGAGAATGCTACATTGGGGAAACTGGTAGGACCTTCAAAATAAGGCTTAAAGAGCATGGTGCTGATATCAGGCTTGGAAGAACGAAAACATCGGCTTTAGCAGAACACTCCAACAAAACATGTCACCACATATGCCTTGAAGATCCAGTGGTCATTACCAAAGAAAAACACCATTTTAAATGTAAATTTCGTGAAGCCCTAGAAATCATCAAGCACCCTCACAACCTAAACAGAGATGGAGGCCTAGAAGTCAGTAGGAGTTGGTTCCACGTTCTTTCTCGATAACAAGCTTTCCCCCCTTAAGTCAGTGGTCTCCTTTAACTTAACCCTTTTCATCCTCCCACCTACTTGGTCCTTAGCTCTCGCTCCGTTGCTCCTCCATTTACTCTTCCCTATTCCCGTTATCATTCTTTTTTAAGCCCTCTCCTTGCCCTTCTTCATCCCTTTACTTGGCCTCCCTCCTATTAATCTCTTTATAATAACTAACCCTACTTTTAATAATAAGTACCATAATAACCAACCTATAAAAACCCTTAAAATCTAATCATAAAAGTAACTAATTTTTAAAAAAGTATTAAAAACAATCTTCAATAATCACATCTTATAAAAAATAGCCTACCTTTAATAATTCTACCTAAATAAAGAGCTAATTTTTTAATAAATTACATTATCAAGTTAATAATATTTAAAACCCACCCTTAATATAATGTCACATCCATTGGATTAAAATTAAAACTTAATTAAGCTTCTTCAAATAACCTTAAAACTACATTACTTAATTTATATGTATTACTAATATTAATTATTAATTGTAACATAAAAAAATTTAAATAAATTAATATACTGTAAAACTTAGATTAAATTAGAAATATAAATGGACATAATTAGAAATAAAAAATAGATATAAATATTTTAATAAATTCGTAGATTTAATTAGAAATAAAAATGGATATAAAAACTAACATAAGAAAATAAATAATTAATCAAAATAAATTAACCTTTTATAAATTAGTAGAAACTGGTCGGCTTTTTTTGACTTTCAACCCTTTTACCTCTATTTATTTAACCTAATCTACTCTCTTATTCGCAGGTTTGTCCTGATGATGAGTCTTGATTTAGACTCGTAACGTCGATAGAAAAATGATGACTGTGGAGATTCTGAATTCTATATCTAAAAATCTACGCCACTGAAACCTTCAATCTATCATTGTTACCCTGTACGGAAGGGATACATGGATCGAGATTCATAATCTCGAAAAAACAAGGATGAAAATCCAAAGAAGAGACGCAGATATTGCATTCCTGAAACATTGTCGTGATTCAAATCTTACACCTTCCTTTGTGCTCATCAAAGACAAACTTCACAACCAACACAACCATAGGGCTTTCGACTAACTTAGCAAGTCCCTAATACGCCATGAAATTCATATAATGAGATACTGGTTGGATCATATTTCTACAAAAGCTTTCAAATTTCATTTTAAACTTGCTCAGGTCATCCGTAAAAACCTCTGTTCGACCATCAATGCTACAGCATCACTCAAGGCGCACAAAGAAGGTATTAGAATGTGTGAAGGGAAAAACAGAAAGATTGATAAATTGATACGTAAATCTGGATCGAGGCAATCTGGCATAAACTCAAAGACTGGCACGACCCATTCATATCAACAAAGTTCTGTGCTAACATCGGACTGCTCTGCATCACAGATTAATTCGAACCGAACCAGGGATCCCCATTTGTATTTTTTCCTAGCAACAGACTGCTCCACATCACAGACGGGTTCAGCCACAGATCCGTGTGTAGGGGTTACAGATTATTCAACACAGGAATGGATAGACTCTACGGTGGACCCATGCTCCAGATGGTATTGCGACATAACAACAGACACTGTTACGTAGAATTCAGTAGTTGTTTTAATGGATTTGGTAAATATGGAGGTAGATGATGCAAAGAATGGTCTCCCACCAATTAATCGAGTTGCAACGATAGATGAAGAACGCTCCACTTCAAGACACTACGGGTTGCACGATGACATGCTTAACAAGCCAACATATAACCTTAAAGAATGGTGTACAGAAGTTTTAAGTTCGTTGAATAATCATGGATGTAACATTAAAAATAGATCAACGCACAACATGTTTACGGAAAGGCTACTTTGTATGCCTAATAACAACCCTCCTTACTTTGATAATAACAACCAGAACAAAAAAATTATTAATAGATCTTCTCATGAATTAGATAATGATGAAATGGAGGTTTTGAGCAAAGGGCTCAATTTCACTATAGCTCATAATCGAATTCAAAATGAAAAGATCATTTGTGATATTGAGGATGGCATTAGATCTCTCAATGATGAAGACAAGGAACTTTTAAGACAAGAGTGTGCCATCATCCTAAAAAAGGCCAAGCCTCCTAAGAGAAATTTAAGTAATGAACAATTGAGAGCCCTAAAAAACCTAAGATGCAATGATAAAATTGTCATTTTAAAAGCAGAAAAATGAGATGCCACGGTGGTGATGGAAAAATAAGAGTACAAAAACAAAATGAGAGATCACCTACATAATAGTGGAAGCTATAAAAAAACTTAATGAGAACCCCATTTCCAAAGTTATAAAAAATGTTAAAAAAGCCATTAAGGAGTCTAATATTGATGAAAAATTAAAGAAGAGACTATACCGGGAAGGTGAAATCATGCCACACATTTATGGTGCCCCGAAAATCCGTAAGGTTGGTGCCCCTTTGTGACCCATCTTCAACACTATAGGTGCACCAACATATGAATTAGCCAAATTTGTAGCTGGCACCCTCGCCCCTCTTCTTGGTAAAACTAGTTCATTCATCAAATACTCCAACCATTATGTGGACTTCATTAAAAAATCTAAGCTGGATCATGGAGACAAAATTCTTAGCTTTGATGTTGTCCAACTTTTCACTACAATCCCGTTGGATGAAGCCATCCAAGTAGTGAAATAAATCGCAGACCCACAGACTGGAAAGCTTGCTGAAATATGTCTCCGCTCCACCTTCTTCACCTTCCAAGGAGAAATATTTAAACAAACATTTGGAGTGGCTATGGGATCTCCATTGTCACCTATAGTAGCAAACCTCTTCATGGAAAAATTTGAAAAGAAAGCTCTAGACTCTTACCCATTGAATCCTAAATTTTGGATGAGATTCATGGATGACACCAATGCCAATTGCCCTCATGGAGATGAGGAATTAAAAAACTTCTTAGACCACCTTAATAGCATATCCAAAGATATCCAGTTCACAATGGAAGCCGAAGAAAACAACTGCATACCATTCCTTGACATTCTCCTCTCTAGAAATGAAGACGAATCCCTTGGGCACAAAGTGTTCAGAAAGAAAGCACACACTGACAATTCTCTTCACGCTGATTCACATCACTACCCTGCCTTGAAGACATGGGTTCTGCTGACTCTTTTCACACGAGCTTTCAAAATATCAGACAATACACATGTTGAAGAAGAAATTGCACATCTAAGAAAATCTCTCATAAACTTGGGATACAGTAATAGAGAAATCAACAGAGCTATTCAAAGAGCTAGATCCAGAAATAAAAGAAGTACAACTAACAATTACTGTATAGAAAAATCATACCTTCCCTATATTCAAGGATTCGTGGACAATATAGCCAAAGTTTTAGATAGGAAGGACATTAGAGCATCCTTCAAACCTATATTAACAATCATACAAAGGATGAAGTTGGTCAAAGATGACCCCAACCACCTCCAACAAAAAGATGTTTACAAAATTAATTGTTCATGTGGAGAATGCTACATTGGGGGAACTGGTAGGACCTTCAAAATAATGCTTAAAGAGCATGGTGTTGATATCAGGCTTGGAAGAACCAAAACATCGGCTTTAGCAAAAAAACTCCAACAAAACATGTCACCACATATGCCTTGAATATCCAGTGGTCGTTACCAAAGAAAAACACCATTTTAAATGTAAAGTTTGTGAATGCCTAGAAATCATCAAGCACCCTCACAACCTAAACAGAGATGGATGCCTAGAAGTCAGGAGGAACTGGTTCCATGTTCTTTCCCGATAACAAGCTTTTTCCCCCTTAAATCAGTGGTCTCCTTTACCTCAACCCTTTTCATCCTCCCACCTACTTGGTCCTTATCTCTCTCTCCATTTATCCTCCCTTTACTCTTCCCTATTCCCGTTATCCTTATTTTTCAAGCCCTCTCCTTGCCCTTCTTCATCCCTTTACTTGGCCTCCCTCCTATTAATCTCTTTATAATAACTAACCCTAATTTAGTAATAACTACCATAATAACCAACCTATAAAAGCCCTTAAAATCTAATCTTAAAAGTAACGAATTTTTAAAAAATATAAAAAACAATCTTCAATAATCACATATTATAAAAACTAACCTACCTTTAATAATTCTACCTAAATAAAGAGCTACCTTTTTTAATAAATTACATTATCAAGTTAATAATATTTAAAACCCACCCTTAATATAATGTCACATCCATTGGATTAAAATTAAAACTTAATTAATCTTCTTCAAATAACCTTAAAACTCCATTACTTAATTTTTATGTATTACTAATATTAATTATTAATTGTAACATAAAAAACTTTAAATAAATTAATATATTGTAAAAAATAGATTAAATTAGAAATATAAATGGACATATTAGTTATCAATCTTCCGGGAAATCGCATAAGAATTTTAGGAACCAATAATTAGAAATAAAAAATAGATATAAATATTTTAATAAATTCATAGATTTGATTAGAAATAAAAATGGATATAAAAACTAACATAAGAAAATAAATAATTAATCAAAATAAATTAACCTTTTATAAATTAGTAGAAACTGGTCAGCTCTTTTTTCCTTTCAACCCTTTTCTCTCTACTTATTTAACCTAATCTACTCTCTTCTTCGCAGGTTTGTCATGATGATGAGTCTTGCTTTAGACTCAAAACATCGACAGAAAAATGATGACTGTGGAGATTCTGAATTCTATATATAAAAATCCACACCACAGAAACCTCCAATCTACCAAGATATCTCATATTAAGGCATTTGATTCGAGCCCATGAGAAATAAATAGTGAAAAGAACGAAACATGGGAAGAATGCAGGTATAGTTCCATGTACATGTAGATAACACCAAAAAAATCCATCCAAACCGATCATTTTTCCTTTTCTACTTCCTTAGAATGTAGTCTCTCCACCTGTTGTCAATGCATACATTATCAACAATGTCAATACTCACTATTTTCTTTCTTCTCTCTATTACTTTTACTTTTAATTACAAATAATCTATATTGCTAAAATTGTTTTAGAGAAGCATAAGTCTAAAATATTTGAATGTTGGAAGGTAATGTGATGCTCAAAACATGTAGAACAATGCAAACTCTTAATTTGATGTTAAGACATGTATTTTCATGTATTTATCATGAGACATACACATATACAAACGCTTAATGATAAGGTTACATGAAATTATTTGACTAGTGATTATTATACAAGAACTTCAAGACCCATGGAGTAAAAAGTCTAGAGTAGCTATTAATAACAAAGTAAAGATTTGCATTTATATATCCTACAATTGTGTGCTCTCATATGAGAGAATATACTTTTTTATTTTTTATAACACAATCTTTGGAGTTCTTTCTTGGATACGTATCGACCTGTATGAATGTGTAGGTGATATAATGAGGTCTATAAGTTTATCATATTTTGGATTGTATTTGTATCCCATTCTTTGAAAGGGATAATCCTAGCAGGATTAAACGACCTTTATGATTCTAGTTATTTTGACAAAGGTTTTCTTTACATACTACTAAGCGTGTGATGAATGTGATCATGTTATAATAAAATTTTGTTTTTTATAGAGAAATAAAAAGGGCTACTCTAATTCTGAGAGAAAAATGTTTATACATCAAAAAAATATTCTTTTTCGACATCCCTATCATAGACTTAGTCTCACTATGTTTGAAAAATTTTCCCAAAAAAATCCAAAATTCTTCAAATCTAGAGCATTATCAAATAAATGGTGAGTCAAGAATCAACCACGAAATTATTTTTGTAATTTCATAAAACAATTATTGAGAATCATTATTTTTAACTTCAAAACTACATATGTAGGTACTATGTTTTAGGAGTTAGAACACCGATAAATTTGGCAATAAGTTCATATCCAAAAAGAGAATTGGACTAGAGCCAATAAGTTGAGATATTAAATCACAATGCATATCAATATGGAATGAATTCCTTTTAAAAATTATATAGGTGTATTTTGGATCTTAAGTGTAAATATCAACATAAATTAACTTCTGGAAAACTCTAAAACTCCAACGTAAGGAAACTCGGAAATAATTTTAAAGAAATGCGAATAAAATTTGTATTACATCGATGCATTTTGGTTCAATAAGAAGCATCAAGCTACCAACAACTTAGTCATTCACAAAATTATTGTACGCTGCCAACCAATCAATGAAACATTCTTTAGAATTCCCCTTACAAAAGATGTTCATGCTACACAGGCAGAGAGAGAAGCATTAAAAATTGTGTGCATTCTATGGTAGATATTGCATGTAAATATGATTGTGAAGCTAGCTAAAGGTGGAATAATTAAGAATGAATCAGTATGGAAAAATAATAGTGAATAATGATTAATGAATTCCTATTAAAAAATGATATAGATGGATTTTGGACCTTAGGTATAAGTAGGAGCATAAACTAACTTCTGGAAAAATTTAAACCTAGAACATAAAGAAAATCAGAAACACTTCTAAAGAAATCTCAGTAAAAATTTTGTTGCATTGATGCATTTTGGTTAACATTAGGGGAATTTTGAAGTCTAAAATGGGTCTCCTAAGGAAATAATAAAATAATAGCTAAACCAATAAAATAATAGTTATAAATTTTCATTTTATTTTTTGCACCACAATCCATGTAACCATGGTTAAATTCAATTGAAAAGGTGTATTAAAATAAAAAATAATAAAAAAATTGTATTGATGTGACTATAATAAGAATGAGTTTTTCAAGAAAATGTCATTATCATTGAACAACTAATGCATTTGTCATTTGTAAATTAAAATAAATTATAAATATAAATTCATTAACTCTTAGTTGTATAATATACTATTAATTAAAATTCATATTATTTAAAGTATATAATAACATGTAATTAATATAGTATATAAAAATAATATAATATAATAAATGTAATTTATTATTTTATATATTTTATTCAATTGTTTTGATTTATAATATAATAAAAAATAATATATAATTTAAAAATAAATATATGAAAATATATAAATACAATATTTATTGAAAAATGTGTAAAGACATGAAGATTGGGTAAGGATATAAATTGTTTCTTTCAAAAAATATGAAATGACAATAATAATATTTTATTCAAAAAGTGTGAAATGTCATTTATTATGAGTACTTTACTTTTTGACTTTAAAAGTACTTAGAGAACTACCACATGGTTAACCATGAAATTTTATCCACCATTGAGAATGTAACAAGTAAGTACCTTTAACTCAAGAAATGCCACCTCAACCATTGGGGATGATGTCATCCCCTAAAATGTGATTGGTTCTCATAAAATGAATTTTGATTGTACATTTTCCTTAGGAGGCCCATTTTAGACCTCAAAATTCCCCCAATGATAAGAAGAATCAAACTACCAAAAATTTAGCGATTAACAAAATGGTTTTAGGTTTCCAAGCAGTAAATGTAAAGTTCCTTAAAATTCCTCTTACATCAATTGTTCATACTACACAGGTGGAGAGTGAAACATTAAAAATTGTTTGCATTCTAGTGTAGATATGGTATCTATGGTTTTATGGTATTTAGAGGTACAAAAGGTGCAAGTGTAGGTGTTGAAGGTGAAATAATTAAGGATCAACCAGTATGGAAATACACTCATCAATCAGGATTAATGAAGAGAGGAATAAAAAATTTCATAAGTTTAATTGAACAGGAATTTGGAATGCCTTAGATAATAAGGCTATTTCAGTCAATGTGAAACATGAACCATAGGAGTAAACATATATTCTAATATTTTACTATACTATGTTGAAATAACACAAGATGAAGCACTAATGGAGAAGAAGAAGTAAATAATTGTTTTCAAACACCATTATAAGTGGAATACAAAGGATATATATATATATATATATATATATATATATATATATATTATATATATATAATGGTTTAAAATTAAATAAATTATATCAATTAAGATTAACATATTTAAATTTTTAGATTGAAAAATAAATTTCATATACTAAAATTATTAAAAAAATAAATTAATATTTAAAATTTTATAAGTAATTAAAATTTTTGTATTAAATTAATAAAGTATTATTAATTTTTTTAAATATAATATCTTTTTAAAATTTAAAAAATAAAAAAATTCGATTTAAAAATACAATATTTTTAATATTTAACAATATGATTCAAATGATAAGGTAAATTAATAATGCGTTTATGGCATTTTGTAATATTGGTGAGGACAATTAAAATTGGGGTGATTTTTAGTTTTTTTTAAAATAAAAATTGATAGTAGGAGTGTTTGAATTATGGAGTGCTTGTGTCCTATTTTTGATAGTGGAAATGGATTCATCACCATAAAAAAAACCCAAAGCACCAAAAATCTTGAAACTTGAATACCAAAAATTTCCACCAATTGTTTTCAAAATCCTACTAAAACTTCAATTTCTTTACACTAATTTCTTACATTACTTTAGAATAGTTTACTTGTCATGTCAGATTAATAAATTGAGATGATGTTAAATGGTTTATTAGAATGATTATCACCTACTCAACTCACCTTCATTTATGTAGTAAGAAATATTATTAAAATGGAAAAATTTAATTTGTTGTACTTTTCCATAAATTTTACCTCGTAATCCATAAAAATTCAAATTTAAAATACATATATAATGCAGAGCCCGATATGCCTTTGTCACACAACATATTTTCCTTGTTTGGGGTTATGAGAATGGGAGGCCCCATTTTATTCCTCGATTTCGACAGTTGCACCCTCTTCTTTCGAGCGATCTCTACAGCCTTGGAGCCTCCCTCTACTCCATTGAAGGAAGATTGTATGATCTACGTCTTAGATTTCTCTTTACCAGTTCCTCCTCCTAAATCAATGTTGAGTTTTTTTTTTCAAAAGCATGAATATTATGGAAAATCTATCAAGGGGATTCAATTTGATCTTGTAATGTACTAAAAAATATTGAATCCTTCTGTAATTTTTAGAAATAAAACACGATCACACAATCACATAACAAGTAAGAGAAAGAAACAATCGGTCACACAACACAATATGTATCTAGGGAAAGCACACTTCTCAAAACCACGCTATCTATATATTTCATAAATTCAATATCATGAAACAATACAATGTTATTCCTCTCATTGCGAAACATCTACACTCTCGTGATTGTCTCACTCTGATCCTGCTCGAATCTAACTTCTGATCTAAGAAATTTTTGTCCAATGTTTAACCTTTTTCTTGTCTGGCCCAGGGATGCCTTCCTTACCACTTCCTGGGCTAATTGAGCCCCTAATAATTAGGAAAATTCCTAAGAATTGATTGTGTAATTCCTTCAAGGCATCCTAATGAGCTCATTCACGACCTGTAAAATTTTCTAATTATATAACTGATAGTTATCTTCCCTTTAACCTCAAATTCAACTGGGCCTTCCTTAGAACTAACATGAAACAACTATTCATAGAGAATTATATGTTATCTTATTGATCATTGCGTGTGAATTAAATTATATTTAATTCATTGGACCTATCACTAGTTCATCTCTCAATTAGAACTAGTTAAATAGATTTAAATCAATTAATTGAGTTAGCTAATTACAACTCACAATTAGCTATAACTCAACCCCCTAAAACCATGGGATAACTCTACATGCCTCCTCTCTGACCCTCAACTCGAATCTCCTAAGCTAACTAAATCTTCCTGACTTAGTTAACTAATAAAAGTTTCCATGAGATGAAATTACAATTTGTCTTCCAATTTAATTAAGGGAAAATTAAATCAGAAGCCCCCTTGATGCCATTTCTGGGTGCAATTTTTAATATTTCTTGTTTCCAATTTTAGCACTCCCTCTAAATAAGAAAGGAATTCAATCTATCCAAATAGAATACCTTTCAGATGTTCAGCATGAAACACTTCTTTTATTGTTGTTTTCTCCTACAACTTCTGACACTGAAAAACATCCAAACTGAACCAATATGATGCATTTGTCATCAAAGTCTCTGACTACTACTAGTTACTGCACTATCTACTGAAACACTCCGCGTTGTTGCTGACTCTACATATGTGCCATATACATAGCTTGGAACTCGGATATGTTCTCGAGTATCTGACATATTTCACTTTGATATATGATTGCATCAATCACTACTAATCCATCATGCTACTATGTATTGTGGGCCACCTGTAGCGAGGTTTGATCCATGAGACACGCCATCTCAATGGACCCTTCCCAAATTTCTTCTCTTGAGATTATGTATTCACATCACCCAAACTATCTCCTAAAGGTATGGCTGCATGTGCTTTGTCTTCCTATCTGGCTATAAATTACCCCCTACTAGAGGTATCTGTTTGAGTGGATGCCTCCTCTTCGTCTCCTCTCTGCCTCTCCAATTGTGGCTACTCCACAAATTTTGAGACTGCTTAGAAGGTTACATGTTGAGAGATATTTTATGTCCCCTCTCAACCTCTAAGTCACTAACCTCTTCTTTTTTCCTCAAATATTTGGAAGCATCTTCGACCTCGAGAGCATACAAGTTCTTGAATCATACACCGATCTATTTCAGCCATCCCACAACGATGTGTCTAAGGAACACCTTTCCTTTTCTAAATATGACATCATAACCAATGTATTCCAATACCACTTGGTAGATAAGATTCTTATTTAATCCTAAAACATACAAGACATCTTTGACTCTGAGAGGGGAGTCGGTCTCCCACTCAAAGGTAATTGTACGTATGTCAGCCATGCTATACCTCCCGTCATCTCCAAACTCTATGTTTTGTTGTAGGTCCTTCTCCTCCAAGTCACTGAATATATATATATTCCCCATAATATCGAATGAGGAAACCGTGTCTAAATACCACATGCATCCAATTACAATGTTGGACATGCATGCAATGAGAGTAAAATCACGTTCAAATTGTGAAGCTAGAGCTTCAACTGCTACTGCAACTACAGGCTCCTTCTTGGTTTCCTTTTCCTGTGGAATTTTCATGGCATAGTTTCTGTACTCAAGATAGTGAAAACACTTGACATTGGACAAGTATCTCTTCTCCCTTGGCCTTGGGACTTCTTTCCCTTAGCTTTCATTGCCTTTATGAACAATGAAAAACCTTCTTCTTTGTTTGTGTTGGAGGTCCTATCTCTACTGCTTTGCCTTATCTCTTTTTGTATCCAGACAAACCACAAATTATCCCAGTATGGTAGCTTCTCCCTCACATTCAAAGAGTCCTAGTAACTATTCCAGCTCTTGGGAAGTCCTAGAAGAACCAGGATCACTATATCATCGTGGGCTACTATGACACCAATACTTTGAAGTTCATCTCAACACTGAGTGAACTTAGTCAACTATTTTGGTATTATCTCTCCCTCCTCCAACTTGATATTTATGGGCTTGTCTTTTAGCACCAACTTCCTATGGTAGTTGCTATTCTGAAACATATTTGTCAAGGCATTTCACATAACATATGGAGTCTCCTTCCCATGAATATTGGGGATAATATGATCTCAAACTCCCTCTAACAAGATCCTTCTCGCCTTTTATACCTTCTTCTTCCATGCATCAATAAGTTGAGAAAATGCTATTGCGGGCTCAAGAATATCACTTTCTATGAATTTATCCAGTCCGTTGTCCTCGAACATTTCCTCCATCCCGTCCTTCCATGATATGTAATTCGAAATTATCTCAAGATAATATTCAAGTATCAAGCCATTGAAATACATCTTGATCTGTTGTTGGGTCCTGAAGAATACATATTCAAATTTGATGTACCTATTCAAAAAAAAATATGGTTATTCTCTTCTATATTGATTCATGGTACTCTGATACCATGCAGAAAATCTATCAACGAGATTCAATATGATCTTGTAATGTACTAAAACAAAATTTTGAAACCTTCTACAATTTGCGGAAACAAAACACGATTGCAGAATCACAGAAAAAGTAAGAGAAATAAATAATCTATCACACAACAAAATATCTATGTGGGGAAAGAACACTGCTCAAAACCCCACTATAGGTATATTGCATTAAGTCAAGATCATGAAACAATACAATGTTATTCCTCTTACTGAGAAACCTCTGCACTCTATTGACACTCTCACTCTGATCTTGTTTCAATTTGGCTTGTGATCTAAGAAAGTTTGGTCTAATATTTAACCTTTTTCTTGCCCAGGCCTTGCCTCCCATTCTTATGGATTCTTGGGCTAATAGAGCCCCTGTTAATTAGGAAAATTCCCAACAATTGATTGTGCAATTACTTCAAGGTATCCTAAAGACATCATGCATGACCTATATAATTTTCTAATTATATAACTGATAATTATCTTCCCTTCAACCTCAAACTCAACTGGGCCTTCCTTAGAAATGACATGAAAAAAATATTTATAGTGAATTATCATTTATCTGGTTGATCACTGCATGTGAATTAAATCATATTTAATTCATTGGAGATATCACTAACTCATATTTTTCTTACAACTAGTTAAACTAATTTTAACTCAATTAATTGAGTTAACTAATTATAACTCACATATAACTATATCTGGAACCCCTAAAATCATGAGAGAACTCTACATGCCTCCTCTATGACCCTCAAATTGAATTTCCTAAGCTAACAAAGTCTTCCGGACTCAGATAACTAATACAATTTGTCATGAGATTAAATTACAATTTCTATTCCAATTTAATCAAGGGAAAATTAAATTAGAAGCCCTCTTGGTGCCATTTCTTGGTGCCATTATCAATATTTCTTGTTTCCAATTTCAACAGAAATCTCACTAAAATTTCATGAGAATAATTCCTCCTATAGTTGTTATCAACACAATCACACTTATAAAATTTATAAGTCAAACTACAACCTTAGTCCCTCCCTGTCAAGCAATAGGGAACAAACTGATATTTTATCTTTTAAAATGGTCAGCAACATCCATCTGTCTATGCGTATCCATCATTATCCATTAGAGTTGTATAAGAAAACTACTAAAATATATAGTACTTGGGAACGAAATAAGCCCAGGTCCAACAAGTCTGATATATGTATATATATATATATGTGTGTGTGTGTGTGTGTAACTTCTTGTTAGTATAAATAAATACCATTAGAAGGAGTTTTAAAACTCCAAGAGCTTAGAATAGTTCCTATTACAGTATCCAACACATATACAAATCATTTTTTTCATTGAACCAAATTTAAACTCAACTTGAAAAAAAGGAAAATATATCTTTCATACACCACATAGAAATACCATGTTGTCTAACTGATGGCAGAAAGTTGTTAGAATATGGCTATTTGTTTCGAAAAAATATGAGAGGGTGCTTGAATTTTGTCTTTATAGTGGAAATAGATTTAACACAGTAAAAAATCCCTCGGAGACCCAAAATTTCCATTATTTTGCATGGAAATTTGAAGCACCCAATACAATTACATACTCAATATTTCACACAATAAATAGAATTATCCACATCAAAATTAAAAAAGAATAATAATTACTTGGTTGATCATTGCATATCATCTGAAAATTTTGATTTTCCATTCTCCTTACCTCCAGGTGTATATTTTTCGCAAACCAACTCGCCAGAGATATTTTAACTTAAAACAATTTTCGAGTGAGGAGTTTTCGTATACCTAATTCCATTTTTACACCTTTACACAAAGGAATTTTTTAATTTTAACTTTGATCCAAAAATGAAATAACGGTATTACTAAATGCATTACAAGTTATTTTATGTATTCTTATGGAACAAATCGTAATTGTGAAAACACATAAACTTGAGAAACCTTTGCAACAAAAGAAAATAATGGAGACTGGAAATAGAAGCAAGAAAAATTAAAAAAAAAAAAAAAATTGATAACCAAGTTCACCCCTCCTGGGCTACGTCTCAAGGTCTAATTTTAGAGTGACTCTTTATTAATAAGATAATATCCTCAATTACATCTGTTTACAAGATCAAAATCATCAAAACAATGCTTCCAATGTTTTTAGAAGGCCCAAAAACCCCTATTTTGGCTTGTGAAATGCTCAATTTGGCCTTTGAATGGCCAAATTAGGCCAAATATATTCTTTGTCTGTAACTTAAAATAATTTTTTTCTACAAACTATTCAACAAAACTCACATAGGAGGACCGGTTTAGGGTTCCGTTAAAAAGATGGGGGTTTGGTTTTCAATCCACATTCGGTGCGTTGCGAAAATATATCATAAATATTTTAATTGTGGGTGGGTTTGTTGTATATGACTTGACTGTCGCACCCATAACCCACCACAATGATATATTATATTTAAGTCACCACTAGCGTACCTTGGGATATGGTGGGCTCCCACCATATCCCTTCCTCCAATCCTAGAGTTGATAAACTGTAAATAGAGATATGCACCCATCACATCTCAATAATTTATGTTACTTGAATGGTAAGGTAGAGAAGTGTTAGCCAATAGGTCTGGGGTTTGATCTTGATGGAGCTCAACAAAAAAAAAAAAATCGTGTAAAACCAAGCCATATGGCCTTTCCTGAGTGGGCCAATTAGCACCACAGGATTGGCCCATAATAAACCAATCGAAAACCAACAATTTTCAACCTCCGTAAATACCCCATGTTGAACTCCCATTATTATTTGTGATGATCCCTGTCAAATTTCCATGTGTCCTTTGACCGAATGTTGACCATTGACCGAATGTTGACCTTTGACCTATTGACCTTTGACTTTTTCCTCTATTTCAATATGAACTGACCTTGCATAAATTTTGCATACGATTTTTGTTTTTTCGCGTTCAAGTTCCATTGGAATCAGAGAGATGACCACTACATATTGATATTAGTTTCATATGCATTTGCGAACTTTTAATTTTGAGCATTTTCTGGAACTTTGAGCCTCTTTTGGATCCTTTGTATCACTCCTCCCCACTTGAATCTTTTGGACCACCAAAATTTTGGTACTAATCTGAAATAAGTGAGGGTAAAGCTCCATCACCTTATAGATCTATATCCATCGTGATTTTCTTGGATTGGTCCCTTTGAGCCCCACATGAAGGTACTCCTCTTGATCCATGATCATAGGAGATTCATACAATCTCAAATTTTCATAATTAACAACAGAATAGATTTTCATATAAGGAAGAAAATCTAATCGAAAATAATTATTTCCAATATTTTCTAAGATTGTGAATGGGCCATAGTAGATCAAATTGAGATTTTTACCTTCTCCTTGCAAACTTTATTTGCTGATGTATAACCAAACTTGGTCTCTCACCTAAAAATTGTGATCAACAAGATGCTTGTCATGCCTGGCTTTATATTTGGCTTAGCTCTTTTCTGAAATTTCTTGCGGAGTTTGATGTACCAACTAGATCTGTTCAGTTAAATTCTTAGATTTCTCAACATCACTATGTCCATCCACTGTAATATCTTTCCCATAGATGAAATCTAAAGGATATTTTGGTAAATAACCATAACATGCTTTGAATGGAGATGTCTGAGTTGATGAATGCTTGGCACAATTTTAGGCATGCTTAATGTAGTGTATCGTCGGAGTAGATGTACCACTGTCATGTTCACCACCTATATATGTCTGTGGGTTTATGGCTGAAATGTTTTTCTCTTATTCAAGTTGGTGTCCATAAGTTCCCACATAATTGACCAAAATTTCCTGAGAAATAAGGAATATCAATCAAATATAATAGATGTGGGTAACCCAAAGTGAACATTTTGAAAGAACAATTGTGTTGTTTGTTTAGTTCTGACCTACGTTTTACACAACATTAAGATATACATCTTACTGAACCTATCCAATACAACATACAAAAATCATGACATTTCCTAGACATAAGTAACCCCCCCGCAAAATCCATGGACACGCTTTCCCAAGGATGCGAAGGAATAGGAAGTGGAGCATACATTCCCAATTTTCTATTACTTGGCTTACTAGTAGCACAAAAAAACACCCGTTTTCATATCTTGATACAATTTCATTGATACGCGGCCAATAAGAATACCTCTTCAATTAACAAATTATTTTCCCTACACCAAAATGACTAGCAATAAGAGATGTATGCGCTTCCCTTATAATATTAACTCTTTCACTTTATGTAATGTCTAAATTTCCAATATGATATAATAGGTTTTCATGAACATGATAATCGATTTCTTCAATTTGATTTCCTTTACTCAAAGTTTTATAGAGATTTTTAAAATCTTCATCTAGAGAATATTGTTTAATGTAGCATTCGTGTGTGATTAAATTATGCCTAAGAATTGTAGAAGCATTGATTATAGGTCTTGATAAAATATCTACAACTTTGTTATATATGCCTTTCTTATATCTGATGACCAAGAGAAATTGGTGTAAAAATCCCATCCGTCTGAAGTGCCTTGATTGTTGTAGCTTAGTTTGTGATCAAAGATATTGTAATGGTTGATGATATGTATATATCATTGTTTATTTACCCATTAAATAATGCTTCCATATTTTCGCACTTTGTACTAGCACATACAATTCCTTATCATATGTAGGATGGTTAATTATTGTAGTTTTAAAAGTCTCAGAGTGAAAGCAAATAGGCTTACTGTTCTACATCAGTATTGTCCCATTGCATAATCACTTGCATCTGTTTCGATTTTGAATGGCTTCTTTAGATCTGGAAGTTCTAGAACCTATCTTGTACTGATTTTCTATTTCAACACATAAAAGGATTTCTATGGTTTTCCTCCCCGCTGAAAAACATGTTTCACACTTGTCAAAGCATGTAGCGATACCACAATAGATGAAAAACCTGCAATGAAATTCCTCCAGTATTGGGATGCTCCCAGGAAGCTTATGACTTCATTTACATTTTTGGGCTTAAGAAAATTTACAATAACGTCAACTTTATAGGGATCAATTTTCAATTCACCACCCCCTACAATATGACCTCTCTACACCAAATATGCCTTACCAAATTCACATTTGTACATATTTAAATAAAAAATTTCCCTTTCTAAGACATCCTAAACCTGTTTTACATTCTTTACATTCTCTTCACTAGTCTTACTGAAGATCAAAATATCATGTAAGTGGACTATGAAAAAATTATCAAGGAATGGTCCAATACATCATTCATCACCCTGATAAATGTTGTGGGTGCATTACAAAATCCATAATGCATTAGTAACCATTCAAATAATCCTTCTTTTGTCTTAAAATCAGTTTTCTAAATATCACTTTGAACAATTCTAATTTGATGATACTACTTCTTAAATCATACTTAGTGAAATAAACAAATGCTTCAATTGATCTAGAAAATCATCAATGCGAGGAAGAGGATAATGATTCTTTACTGTGATTTTATTCAAATATTACAAACCAATGAACATCATGCATGTTCCATCCTTCTTAGGCACCAAAACAATAGGACACCCATAAGGAGGCGTACTTGTTATAGTTACCCTTTTGTTAGGAAACTCTTGCACTTGCTTCTTAATCTCCATGATTTCCAAAACTGACATATTGTACATGCGAATATTAGGAAGTGTAGTATCCTGCTGCAAGTGAATCTCATGTTGAACTCCTCTTTTTGGAGGGAGTCCTTGAATTTTCTGAAACATATTTCCGCAAGTATCAACAACTTCACTTAATTAATACTTAGGTTTAGGATCACATACAAAGAAAGCTACATATTTATCAATATCCTTAGCTTTTTTAATCAGCAATACATAATTCTTGCTAGCATTAACAATTGTTTTCATTTGTCCTGCACTAACGAGAGATAAATTTGTCTTCTTATGATGTGCTCTTACAATGTATTAAATCCCTCCTTTGAAGAGATGATATTTGTTCTCCTCGCGATAGAATATTGATTTTCAATCATACATATAGGTACTTCCCAAAACAATCCCTTAAATGGCAAGAGGTACAACATCACGTACAACCTCATCTACAAAACTAGCAGTGATGGAACAAATATGTTTACATTGTCTTCTTACTTGTAGCTTTGCATTATCACATACCCAACTGAAAGGGTAAGGCTTAACATGAGGTCTTGTTTCTAAATTAAGTTTCTTAACAATCGGGTCAGAAGTAATATTGACTTGAGAAGCAGTATCAAAAACAGTATCAACATTATTATTCTTTCTGGCCACTCTAATATGAAAAATCTCATTCATTTTCTTATCATTTTGAGATTCATAGGATTCATTAGAAGAACTAGTACTTGGATTAGAATATATAACTATCATTCCCATGGTTTTGATCTTGGCTTCATCCCCTGAACCAGATCCAAAATTATGTTGAGTTGTAGTAGCAGTATTTGTTTTCCCCTTGTCAAATTTATTTGGCCTCAATTCTGGATGCAACTTCCAGCAATGTTCTTCATCATGACCATCCTTCTTGTAATGTTTGCAAGTGAGATATGTTTCCTATTTCTTAGAAGTAGATGAATTCTTCCCCTTTACTTTTCCTTTCCCCTTTGACTTATCAACCAATGGTTTGGATGGTTTCTTTAAAGTATCTTCTCACACATTCTTTCCACGACTTTCAATATGTGTAGCTTATACACACACTTCATCTAACTTCGTTCGATTAAGAATAATAATATTTTTTCTAATATAGTTATGTAAACCACCAATATACTTCATAAGTGTTTCTCATGGATCTAAAGTAACACCAAAAGTGAAAGCTTTCTTATGAAGTTCTTGAGTATAAATTTGTACATTTTGACCCTTAGCTTGCCTAATATTTCTCCATCTCATTATTGCCTGTTATTTATATTCAAATGGATAAAATTGTTTTCTCAAAGTAGCTACAAAATCATTCCAAGAATAAATAATCTTACCACTTTTCTTAATATCTTCTTGCATTTTTTCTTCCCTCCATATGAGAATTTTTTCTCCCAACCTAAGAGAGGCAAGTTGAATTTTTGTGACCTAATCATCAATGTTTTGGATCCTGAAATATACTTCAATTTTCCTTACCTAAGTATCCAACTTTTCATCATTCAATTCTCCATCGTATATTGGAAATTCAAACTTTACATCCAACTTAATTAAAGGGGATTTAGGATGTCCTTTATGTCCTTTTTTGTGGAGAAGTAGGAGATCAAGGAGAAGATGGTGAAGAAGGAGCAAAATGAGCTGGACGAGGAGGTGGAGGTCCACCACCATCACCACCATCACCATAGTTACCACGATTACCATTATTGTTACCATCTGGTGGCTTATGAGAACTATTACCTTCATATTTTGGTTGACGATAAATTTCAACTTGCAATTGCATTTTCCTGTCATCAAAAAATATTTTTACCACGCCAGCCATATAAATAAAATTATTTCTGAATTCTCTCTCTGCTGGAGAAAGACCATCATCTTCTTCAACTACCATGGTTCAAGAAGAATGGAAAGGTGGTCTTCTTCATCCAATTTCAATATTGAATTCTTCAAGTGATCATTCTCCTTCCTTGAGATTGGATCTCATGAGCAAGTAAAAACTTGCAATCTCAGTAAAACTTTCATACAACCAAGAGCTCTAATACCAAATTTGATCCAAAAATAAAATGTAGGTATTACTAAACAAATTGCAAGTTAGTTTATGTAATCTTATGCAACAGATCGAAATTTTGAAAAAACATAAAATTGATAAACACTTGTAGAAAAAGAAAAGAATGGAGACTGAAAATAGAAGCAAGGAAAAAAAATACAAGTTGATAATGGAGTTCACCCTTCTTGGGCTACGTCTCCGTGTCTACTTCCAGTGTGACCACTTTATTAATATTCTCAAATTCTAAATTTAATCTATTTAAAAGCTCCAAATCATCAAAACAATGCTTCAAATGTGTTTAGAAGGACCAATAACCCTTGTTTTGGCATTTGAAACACTCAATTTGGCCTCTGAATGGCCAAATTAGGCCAAAACTATTGTTTGTTTGCAACTTAAAATAAATTTGTTCTGAAAACTATTCAACACAACTCAAATAGGTGGACTGGTTGAGGGAATTGGTTAAAAAGGTGGAGGTTGGGTGTTTGATCCACATTTGGCGCAATTCATTTAATGATTTTTGGGCAAATATATCGTAAATATTTTAATTGTTGGTGGGTTTTGTTGTATTTGATGTGATCGCCGCACCCATAAACTGCCATAGTGATATATTGTATTGATATTGCCGCTAACATACCTTAGGATATGGTAGAGCCTCTAGATATGGCAGAATCCTTCCATATCCCTTCCCCCAATCTTGGAGTGGATAAACTATAAATAGAGATATGCCACCATCCCATTTCAAGAATTTATGTTCCTCGAATGGTAAGGTGGAGAAGTGTTAGCCTATAGGTCCAGGGTTTGATCCTCATGGAGCACCCAAAAAAAAAAATTGGACCTGTAAAACAAATCCATATGGCCTTTTCTTACGTGGGCCACGTGGTGCTTTTTCATTTGGCCACATGGTACCACATGATTGTCCCACATTCAACCAACCGAAAACCAATAATTTTCAACCTCTGTAAAAGCCACATGTCCAACTCCCATTCATCCTCATGATTTCCTCTGTTATATTTCCATGTGTCCTTTCATCGATTTTTGGTTGTTCACTGAATGTTGATCTTTGAATTTTTGCTCAGTTTGAACCTAAACTTTGACCTTGCATAAATTTTTCATACGATGTTTGTTTTTTCTCATTGAAGTTGCATTGGAATCAGAGAGACGAGCACTATGAATTGAGCTTAGTTTCATCTGCATTTGGGAACTTTGAATTTTGAGCATCTTTTGGATCATCCGGATCAAATTTTCCATAGGCATTATGAATTAGTTTAAAATAAATTTCTACATTTTCTTAGTTTTCCTTATATTAGGTACTCTACATTGACCCGGTTGCAAGTTCTTTCCCAGTGATATACCTCTTACTCTTCGAGTGGTGTTTTTCTATTTTAAAGATATTTTAAAATTTGACAAACAAAAATTAGCTAAAAATTTGATCGCACTCTTTGTCCTATTCCAAGAACCTCTAAAAATATGTAATTGAGAAAATCATGACCAAAGAAGCCAAGCAAGTATATCGAGTTTTCTGACTATATATTGATGTGATTTCTGAAACCCGACTCATGATTAATGAGATTATGATTACGTCCTATTTAATAAACCCTAAATGTATCTATATGAAATCTCTTAAAAGTGCGCTAACTTGGTTGTTAAGCCTGTCTTGATAAAAACTCGCTCTCAAGGTTGCCTTAATACCAAGAAGCGTGATCTTCACATTCCTTCCCATTTCAAGTTTCCGTCAAGCTCTCCCACCACACAATCATCGATATGTAGAATAGGAACAAAACAACCCTTCGAGAGCTCTTGGTATGTGAAACATGGGAGGACATCACAATGCAATGTTCCCTAGAACTCACTAAAAAATCCTCTTTTCCCTAATTTGCTAAAACCTACCTCTCTAAATATAAAGAAAAACCATTAAAATGAATTTCCCAAAAGTTAAACTTCTATTTTTTTGTTAATTATTATTAACTATTAACTAAATATTAAGCTCAAATTATTATTATTAAAAACTATTATTAATTACTATTTACTACTATTAACCTAAAACTATTATCAATAACTATTAACTCACTATTAATATGACTGTTAACTATTGTTCAATCCTTTAAAATTAAATTTGAAGGTACATAATAGTGGTGCAAGGTAACATACGGGGAGTCTTTCTTAAAAAAAAGCACCTTAAAGCTTAATAAAATTTGAAAAAAAATAGTTTTATTTTTTAATTTACAATTTTTTAATTGTTTTATTTTATAAATTGTTCCCCCTAACTTTTAAATAGATAATCTCATAGATATTTTAACATATGTCATATTCCAAAAATCCTTCACCTTAACCTTTAAATGCATCATCTCGTGTGTGTGTCTATATATATATATATATATATATATATATATATATATATTATTTAAACTCATTTTAAGTCCCTCCAACACTTATATTTGATGATTTAAAGTCTTTCTTGGCAATACAAATTAAATTTCATAAAATAATTATATTATGTATAAATAATAATTATCTTGAGGATAAATTCAGCTACCGGTTTCTAAATGTGATATAAAACTCTCTAATTTGTGATCTTACTGTAGGTGCATAAATTTCATTAATATATATGCGCTTTATGCTGATAAATTGTCTTTTTGGTCTCGAATGGACGAAAGCGGATTTTTAAGCTTGAAGAACACCATTATAGCTGGTGACTTAAACTGTACATTTCATCCTCATGAGATTTGGGGGGATTTTGGCAGTGCTAATCCATTTGCAGAGACTCTTAAGGGTTTTATGAAGGATGCAGATTTTATTGATGTGCCTCTATCTGAAAACTGTCCTACGTGGGTGAATGGTAGGCAAGGGCAACAGTTTATAGGGAAGTGACTTGATCATTTTTTTATTTGCTCCAGCCTTAGTCTGTGTATGTAGGGCACCAAGGCAGTTGCAGAGGATGTTACTTTATCATATCATAGAATGATCTCTATGAATTGGGAATTTGAGCCGAAACCTCCAGGTTTTCCTTTTAAGTTTAATAAAAGATGGTTGGTTGATGCAGAATTTAATGTATTGATTAAGGACTACTTACATCATCATAAGAGGGAGGTGGGTTCATCGGCGATGAACCATATGGTCTCAAATATAAAGGGGATGAAAATCGTGGTTTGAAGGTGGGAGAGGGATAAAATTAAAAGATAAAAGGATCAGATTAGGTCCTTTCTATTAGAGCGAAGCAGAATTCATAAGGAGGTGGCCAATGGCACTCAAATTGATGACTTCTGGGACAGGTTGAAACACATTGAAGTGGAGCTCTGTATCTTCTTGAAGAACGAGGAATCTTCTTGGAGGCTAAAGAGAAGGGCGACTTGGCTGGCTAAGGGGGCCAAAAATATGAAATATTTCCACAAGTTTTCCTCTGGCAGAAGAAAGGACAATAGGATTTGGGACATGTTGGGGCCCTTGTTTTTGTTTAGTTTTGAAATATTGGCTAAGACATTTTGAACTTTGACCCTTTTTTAGTTGCGGTATTAATACACATGGCAACCGCGACCGCGCCGCAACTACCAGGAGTCACGGAGCTACCAAGGCAGCGCGAAAGCATGCAATAGCTGGAGATAGAACAGGGACAAGTGCAGATGAAGGAAACACAGCAGAAGACAGGAAGTGGAACACGCAAATAACAGGAGAGAAGCCAAGAGAAGCCGAAGTAAAGCCACAGAGGAACTGATAGTCGCAAGAGCGGGTGAATAAATAACAGTCACCCGGCCGAAAAGAGAAGGGTGTTGAATAGATGCTAAAGAGGTTGCGAGGCTCGAGACAGGGAAAGACGCGCAGAGCAGCTATGGAGGAATCATGCATCTTCTTCATATGGTTTCTTATCTTCTCTATTCTGCCTTTCTGTTCTGAAATCCATCTGTATCAGATTTGTGAGCTATCAGTAAGAATGCTATGTAATCAGATGTTTGGCCAAGAGATTAATACAATGGAAGGTCGCTGTCTCAATAAGATGTTCATGTGCTTGTAATGTGTTTATGCTGGTTTAAAATTTTATTTATGAATGTCTGAATGCTTATTAAGTGATCTTGCATATATAACTCTGTATATGTAATGGATGCACTGCTCTTCATTAGTTGCGGGTTTGTTCCTTGCCATTGATCTTATCCCCTTCTGCATGTGGTTGCGACATGCCTTGGGTGAGACGCACTACTCTCCGGAGCAGGGTGAAAATGTCGGCGTGTTCCTAGACTACACCGGACCCCTTGTTGGCCACAAATCTTGAACCTGGGTATTGTCCACAAGACCTGATTTCTCGCCAACAAATAGTTCCGTTGCCGGGACCTGCATGTTCTGAGGGGATCTAGATCATGGTATCGAGGATCTTTGAAGGGGCAATACGGTGATGGTGGGATGATCATCTTGACCAGTTCATTGCTCAGCAAGCAGAGCTGACCAAGAAAAAGGAGGCGGCGATCAAGGAGCTTGTTCTTTTCTCTGACTCAGCCAGCGATACGTACGAAATTTTCTGGGGAAGGTTCCCTACGGACCTTTACAATTGGTTGTGGAGGTTACGAGCGACGCTGCCCCAAGAAGGCTTGCGGAAGATAAACCGCAGGTGGACGCACGACGACCTCGTGGCACTGCATCGGGTAGATACTGAACTAACCCGCGCAGTGGACTTCTGGGTAAGGACCACGTTGGAAGGGTACGCTGTGGAGTTTGCTGCCGAGTGCTACCAATCCTTCTCGAAGGCCGAGGCTGTTTTTCACTCAGGGCTGAGGGGGAAGCTGTTGAAGGAGATTCCGCCGTGGATCAAAGCCCTGATGGTGGACGAAGGGTTGATTGAATTCCACAAAACGAGTATGGAAGCATAAACCACCCGTACTGGGGGAAGGATTGAGGGGACCGATGCTGTGTAGACTGTGAGAGTGGGGAGCGGGGGATGGACGTTGAGGCCGCATGCAAGTTGCAGGAGCTACGTGCGCATCGGCGGGCACAGATCGCCGATAGGTGGCGAAGAAGGGTAATGAGAGATTTGAAGAGAAGAGAGATCGAGAGGAAAAATCAGAAGGAGGCGCCTCAGAGGACGGGAGTTATGGGTTTGGATACCCGGAAAGAAGACGGGACAGCAGTGGAAGTGCAGTGGGTGCATGGGAGCCCAGCGACGCGAGAAAGAGAGATCGTGACTAGCGAAGATAACGGAAAGATGCGGCCCGAAGAAAGTTCCGATGATGAATGGCAATGCGTGATGCAGCGGATGTTTCAAGATCAGACGACACCCACCCCTCCAGGCAGCCCTACTTCTCACCTTCTGCATGGCCAGGATCCCGACCTTCCCCTGGTACTGTATCAACCTTTAAGTAATATTTTTATTCAGTTACAAGCATTGAGTCGGTCATACAATAGTTCATCAACGTCAGTAACGTCCGGTAACAGCAGCATTACTAGTAGTGGTATTTTTCCTAGTGGGACCGTTACGCAACCAGGACCTGGAGGCTTTATCCTGGTCAATTCTCCGCAAGTACACATGGCTGGATCTTTCACCCGGTATCCAGAGTTCTCTGGCCAGGGCAATGATGATGTAGAGCAACACTGGTACCTGTGCGAAGCCATCTGGAGGGCTCGCCAGATGCCAGATGCAGGGAAGTTAATAGAATTCCAAACCACGCTCAGAGAGAGGGCTCTGCGATGGTTTATCAAGTGGTCCGAGGCTCATCCTAACCCCATAATTGCGGACGTGAAGCGGGATTTTGTCCGCGAATTCAAGCTTCCCCAGACAGACCAGCAGGGCCTGTCAGAGCTGTGGGAAATTAAGCAGAAGGAAGGTGAGACCGCATGGGAGTTGATGCGGTGATTCAAGGACGCGATCGGGAAACTTAGCTACCCGATCGATCCAAACCACCAGAGGGACTGGTTCATCAAGGCTCTGCTCCCCTTGACACGAACCCCCCTCACTCAGCAGAAGATTGATAATCTGCAGGACGCTTTGGAGCAGGCCATGAAGATTGAAGCCATGGCGGGCTACCCCCAGGAATATCGGGGGGGGGGGGGGACGGCCCCGCAAGATCCTTCTTTGATAGGGTTGCAACACCAGATCGCCAGCTTGACTGAAAAGCTCAAGGAACTTCAGCCGGTGAGACCAGCGCGACCGAATGTTTGGTGTACTCATTGCCTGGTCGAAGGCCACGTCGCAACTGAGTGTCCTCGGTTGCGCGCGGCAGGGGCAGGACCCACGGTCGCAGCAATCCAGGGGGGTCCACCACCAGGGGGTGGCGCGGCGATGAACCCGCAGGGAGTCTACCAGCCGCAACAGACTTATGCGGGGTTCCCACCGCAACCGGGGTCCTCCACCACAGAGTACTGTGAGATTTGCCGGACGTTGGGGCATCCTCCTCGGATGTGCCCGATACTACAGAAGTATTCCACGGTCCCTAATAATGTATACTGCGAATTTTGTGTGTCAACGACTCACAACACTGAGCAGTGCAGGGCGCTTGACACACTTGCGGATCGACTGGATCGTCCCTCGTACCGGGTGAACGAGGCTCCAAGGGGAAGAGGTGGCGGAGGCATGCGGGGAGGCCGCACAGGCGGGCGTGGTCCGGTAAAATGCTACAACTGTGACCAGGAGGGTCATGTGGCTCGAGAATGTCCCCTTCCGCGACAACCCTGGTGTTCCCAGTGCCGGGTCAACGCCCATGCTATAGAAGACTGTCCGGAGCTCATCAAGAAGTGGGAAGAATGGGCGAGGCAGAGGGGAGCAAATCTGATCAACTCAGAGCCGCAAGGGGCCGCAACCCCCGACATGCAGAACGTCGCAATCATGACAAGGGGTGGAAAGAAGATGGGAGAGGATGCCCACAGGAAGGAGCTAGCTTGAGTGGTTCGGCCGGCATCCCCGAAGAAGTTGATCAGGCCCGAAGTCTAGAAGAAGTATTTCGAGGAGGCGGTTGAGGCATTCGCCTAGTTGCGGAACGAGGGAGGTTTGGAGGAGCCCATGCTGCCGGAATCTGGTGCGCAGAACGTCGCAGGTACTGTGGTCGAGGATTGGCTCCGGCTATTCCTTAGGATTGTTGATGACGCTGTGCTGCGGCAGCAACTCCAGCATGCTTTGAACGGAGCACTGCAGGGGCACATAGAACTTGGAGATCCAGTGGACGCTGGCCCTCAATATGTGCAACGTGTCAAGCGGAACAACCAACGAACAGGCAAAGAATTCCGGCTTAACACACAGGTCGCAGGGTTCCAACTCAGCGACACCATGTTGGACTTGGGGTCCGACGTCAACATACTGCCATGAAAGACATGGGAGGCTCTTGGAAGGCCATGGCTAGCCTACTCACCAATCCAACTCAGGATGGCGAACCAATACTGCATTTTGCCAATCGACCGGCTCGAGGGAGTCGAGGTCGACGTTGCGGGGGTGAAGACGTATACCGATTTTGAGTTTTTTGATATCATGGGTGACAAAGATCCCTATCCAGCCTTACTCGGTATTGATTGGGCTTTTGAGAATTACGCCATCATCGACCTTAAGAAGGAGCTAATGATCTTTGAGGATGGGGAGGTACGGGTCACCCAGCCTCTCGACCCGTATCAAGGCCCCTGATATACGGAAACAGTGGACAATCGGGAGGATGCTCAGATGATGGACCATCTCTATCAGATGACTGCAGGAAAGCGGGACGATTATATTAACCTGACCACGACTGGCTCCGTCAGTTGGCGGAGTGTGCAGAGCTCGGAGCTCGGATCCGAACTCGCTTGGGAAGACTGGCAGCAAGGGGGATATGAGACCACCACGCGGAGATGTGCCTCCATTGCTCAAGTCCGGTGGGTAGGGACTGAGATCCGCGGATATCCCACATTTTTGAACATGCAAGCAGTCAATACTTTTATTGCCAAGGTGGAAGACCGGGTCCCAGCTGAAAGCCGGATACCACTTTTGGATGTGGCCTTGCAGTCACGTCGGCACGGTGGTGGAAAAATCACCGCAACACTCTGTTGCGATGGGAGTGCGTGGCGGATGCTCTGCGGGCACGCTTTAAAGAGGATGAAGGACCCTCTAGTACGCTTAAGTATCACGAAACTTCAGACCCGCGACACCATTTGCGGGCCTGCGAAGAACAGTGGCAGAGCACACGGTACCCTGAGGAACTGTGGGTCCACAGGTTTATCCACTCCCTAGGCACCATTCCCCAGGCTTGGTACGTGGAGGAAGAAAGGAAATGGGAAACCTGCTCTTGGCAAGCAGTTGCGGACAAGTTCGTTTGGTGCTTCTCGTTCGAAGGGGAGACGGCGCAGGAGTCTCAGGCCCTACAGGCAATCAAGGAGGTCTTGTTTTTCCGCCAGCTTGAGCTCGACGAGGGCCCGGCTGTGTCACGACCTAAGGTCAGGCATGAGTTGGTTTGTCACCGGATTGATGGCGATCCGGAGGATGACAGTTTGGAGGACCTCAGACATCTCTATTTTGACGAAAAGGAAGGCGAGCAGAGCATCAGTGAGGAGCCGACGACTGAAGGGTTCCATTTACAGCCGCTAAAGACAAAAAAACTGAACATTGGAACGGACGAGAAACCTAAGCTCGCAACGGTGGGAGATTACTGGGACGAGGAGACAACAAAAGAAATTTTCAGCCTCCTCCGGGAATACGAAGATTTGTTTCCGTCCTCAGTTGCGGACCTGAAGGGGATCAAGGGGGATCTGGGCGAAATGTGCATCACGTTGAAGCCGGGGGCTAGACTGGTGAAGCACCGACCCTACCGGTTGAATCCACGTATCAAAGAGAAGGTCAAGGTGGAGATCGATAAAATGTTGGCTGCAGGTCTCATCTTTCCAGTAGAAGAAGTCGAGTGGGTAAGTCCCATCGTCATCCAGAACAAGAAGGACAAAGTGGAGATCCGGGTCTGTGTCAACTACCGGAGCCTGAATAATGCTTGCATCCACTATCCGTTTCCCACTCCTTTCAGCGATGAAGTTCTAGATCATGTCGTGGGGAACGAAGCTTATTCCTTCACTAATGGGTTCTCGGGCTACCATCAGGTGCGCATCGCCGAGGAAGACAAAGAAAAGATGACATTCACCACTGAGTGGGGATCATTCACATACCACGTTATGCCGTTTGGTCTGAAGAATGCACCGACTGTGTTTTCCTGGATTGTCATTGCTACTTTCCAGGAGTACATTCACAAGTTTCTGGAGGTCTACATGGATGACTGGACTGTCTACAATCTGTTGAAGAAACACGCCTCGATGTTGCGTATTATGTTTGACCGGTGTCGCCAGCTGCAGATTTCCTTGAACTTGAAGAAATGTATTTTTGCAGTTCCATTCGGCACACTCTTGGGCCACGTGGTGTGCAAGCAAGGGGTCTGCATTGATCCTGCCAAGGTCGCGGTCATCGTCCACATGGAGGCCCCTGAGACCGTGAAGCAGTTGCGCCACTGCTCGGGCACACAAGATATTACAGGCGGTTTATTCGCAACTACGCAAGGATTACGTCCCCTCTGGAGAAACTGTTGCAGAAGTCAGAAGCATTTGAGTGGACGGCGGAGTGCAGGAAGGCACTTGACACATTGAAGGAGAAGTTGGCGACCGCACCCATACTTGTTCATCCCGACTGGGATAAGCAGTTCCATGTCCATATTGATGCGCCCGGAATTGCACTTGGAGCTGTATTGGCACAACCTGGGGAGACGATAGTTGATCACCCCATGTACTTCGCCAGCCGTCGGTTATCGAATGCGGAGAAGAATTATACCATGACCGAGCGGGAGGCGTTGGCGATGGTGTACTCCCTCCAGAAGTTCTGCCACTATCTTCTGGGCGGCAAATTTACATTCTTCACGGACCATTCTGCATTGAAATATCTGGTGAATAAGCCTGTGTTGGAAGGGAGAATCTGTCGTTGGTTACTACTTTTCCAGGAATTTACGTTTGAGGTTATTGTCAAGCCTGGCAGGTTGAATGTTGGTCCCGATCATTTGTCCAGGTTGGAGACGGGACAGAATGAAGGCTCGTTGGACGATCAGCTACCGGACACTGACCTCTTCCGAGTTGAAGCAGTACCAGATTACCTGGCTGACATTGCCACTTATCTGACCACGGGACAGTGCCCTCAGGATTACACCCCGCTTCAGAGACACCACCTGGTTGTCCAGGCGGCTGACTACCAATTGATCGCGGGGGAGCTGTACAAACTGGGCCTTGATGAGGTGTTGCGCAGGTGTGTTCTCGACCATGAATGGGAAGCAGTGATGTGGGAGTGTCACAGTGGTGTTGCGGGAGGGCATGTGGGTGCGAAACCCACCGCAAGGAAGGTGCTCCAAGTTGGCCTGTGGTGGCTGATGGTACACACTGATTGTAAGGCCTATGTGAAGCATTGCGATGTTTGCCAGCAGACGGGAAGGCCTTCGCACCGGGATGAGCTCCCGCTACACCCAGTGCATGTGTTGTGGCCGTTTGAAAAGTGGGCTATTGATTTCGTAGGTCCCATCGCACCAGTCGCTCGACATTCCAAGGCCTGGTACATCATCACCGCCACGGACTACCTCACACAGTGGGCTGAGGCAGCAGCGGTAAGCGATTTCTCGGCAGACATTGCTGCCCGGTTCATTTTTGAACACATCATCAGCCGCTTTGGCTGCCAACGGAGCTTGACCAGCGATCAGGGTACGCATTTCATTAATGCTACGGTCAAGTCACTACTGGACACATTTATGATTTAGCATCATAAAAGCAGCCCATACCACCCACAGGCCAATGGTACTGTGGAAGCTTTCAACAAGATTCTTGAGAAGGGCTTGACTAAAATTTGCAATGCTCAGCGCGACGATTGGGACGAGTGCCTCCCAGTGGCATTATGGGCCTACCGGACCACAGTGAAACGTTTGACCAACCAGACACCATTCCGATTGGTGTATGGCCGGGAAGCTGTGATTCTCGCCGAATTCACTGTACCCAGTCTTTTGATCGCAACGTCCCTCCAATTCTCAGAAGAGGAGTCACTCCGGGAACGCCTCCAGGAACTACAGGAGCTGGATGAGGCCCGATTCCTGGCGGAATTCCACCAGAAGGTTCAAAAGGCTAGACAGAAAGCGTGGCACGACCGCCACATCAAAACCAAAGCCTTCCAAGTTGGTGGCAAAGTTCTCTTGTATGACAGTCGGTTCCAGAAGTTTCCAGGCAAGCTCCAAATGCACTGGTTGGGACCCTACTTTGTCATCGAGATCTGTGATTCAAGAGCCGTTCGGCTGGCACAGCTGGACAGTACAGTGCTTCCTAGGTGGGTAAATGGCGCACGCCTGAAACCCTACCAGGAGTAGGTACCTTTTATTTTTCATCAATAACTCTCGCAACCGAGAGAACCCGTAGAGTAGCTTAGTCGAATAACTCTCCCGCAACCGGGATGAGCGTAGGGAGTCTTTTCCGTTCATAGGCAGTCTGTCGAATAATTGGTCAGTTGCGGGTACCTCACCGCAACCGACTATGGTCGGGGCGGACCAGTCCAGCGTGTCGCAGTGGCAGTCCAGCGTGTCGCCACGCCAGTCCAGCGTGTCATTCGCGTAGGATCCATCCCCGTGCCAGTGTCAGTCTAGGTCATTTCCGTCAGTCCTTTTGTCAGTCCGTAGGATCGCTCAGATTTGCTTCATAAATTACCATAAGTAGACAATAATTGTACCGTAATCATTTTCCATCACCCGCAGTTCTCTCAGCCATCGTGTCCGCCCATATTCCCATGACACCGTCAGCAATTGTCAGATTACATAAAGGCACGCGATTAATCGCACGATTATCCCAGCCTCAAAGGATGGCAAGAATTAATTGCCGTTATGGAGTCTCATCAACTCCGCTCGTGCCAGCGGATGCCATAATTTGCATGAAGATCAACAGCACGAGAATGACGGACCAGTTCAATTTGGAAGTTGCAGCGACTCCAGAGAAATTACAGCCTTCAAGCGCACTGCACTCAGAAGGAAACTCCAGCAGAATCCTCCAAGTCTACCAACGCCGCACCAAGATGCCGAGAGCTCTCATCTCCGTCCCCGAACCAGTGTTGGATAGCCGAATTCACCGCATAGAGTCGCTAGTGGGCAAGTATGACAATGCAGCATGTATGGACGCTAACCTGTCCGACCCAGCTGAATTCCCCCACCTCCATTGGCAGACCTACATGGAGCACCATTACACGCCAGGCAGCAGCTCCAACAGCCGGATGCAATCAGAATTCAGGGGCTTACAGCAGTCTTCCTTGATGAATTTGAGGACTCTTCCAGTTTTTGGCACCACGGGACCGACCCTGCAATGCACCCGGTTCCTCCTCAGTCGGATACAGAACGGGTCCCTGTGGCTCAATGAGGAAATTCCAATTCATGCCGAACACATTCATCTGCTTACAGGGCTATCTCAGAATGGCGCGGATGTCTCTGCTGCTGGCTAGACATCCTCCAAGCGCGCCCGAAAGTTGGGTGACTCAGACCTGTACACCAAGTATGGCACTCGCCAAGGGGGCAAAGGTGCCAAAATTGATTTGATAAATAAGCCAGAAATTCGGTTTGCTTGCTACCTTATCGTTAGCAAGACGATGCGGGACTACACGAAGGGAGAGTGTACTCTGGACACAATCTCCATTGCAGAGCACTGCATCCAGGGCGCCAAGTTGAATTGGTGCTCATTTGTGCTAAAAGAACTCTTTGCGGCCTGCGAAGAGAACTACAAGCGTACCACCAGTTTCATTTATGGGTACTTGATCTTAGCCTTTGCCATGTGGAAATGACACCTTCCTCCTGTCCGGGTGTCGGCGGAGACGACCGTAAGCCAGCCTCTTGCGATGAAATACACCCCCTGGCAGGTGTCCACAGACCCCAGCACCAAACAGGTGAATGCAGAAGCGTTCCGGGCGTGGTATGGGATGATGACAAATGTGGTGACCGACCAGCAGCGGGTGCCCAGGCACCTGTTGGATGAGTACAGTGAGCAGGTGTGGTTTGGGGTCAGCCACAGGCACACCTTCCTTCGGCCAACTTGCGTGTCGGACACCACCTTTCACATGGCGCCCCTCCGATTCCAGTTGAATGACGACACCTTTCACTGGGAGGTCTCTGCGTGGCCGGGGGTCGTCAAGCACGTCCGCGACGGGATCACCTGCTATAACTTTGATCGGATGTTGCCGGCACAGCAGCCTGCTGTGACCGGCGCAGCGGGGTCATCACAGGTTGCTGCAGAACCTCCACAAGATGCAGCTAAGACTGCAGCGAACCTGCCCGAATTGCTCGTCCCGATTGTCGAGCACCTCAATGACCAGGTACACCGACTTAACGTGGCAACCCAAGTTGCTTAAAATGGTGCCCGTATATTTCCCTCCTTTGCTGAATTTCATATCGGTCAGTCTCGTGTTCCCTCCAATACCGCCCCCCTCATTTCTCCCATTCCCACTAACATGTTCACCTCTGCCACCCCGATCATCACACCGATGGGCGAACCGGGCCCCGAACCCGATTCATCAGACCCACCTCCATCCAAGAGGGCCCGCATTGCTGTCACAGATCCAGTGGTGGATCTTATTGACGACGATCCACCAGCCACTCCACCCACGGCGACTTTGATTCCGGAGGAACCTCTGATCGATCCGTCAGAGTTCCTCAACCTTCGCCTCCCTCACACTTTTTTCACTCTGTCCATCACTCCCTCCACCGCCCGACCACCTGCCACCTCCTTCAATCCATCCAATTCATCAGCCACTATGTCAGATTCTCTCATCCGAGAACTTTTCAGAGGTGACCACGGGGTGGAAGTCACCTCCAGTACTGCAGCCGTGGTACCGTCGGTTGACCACGTGGCCACGGCCCAGGATCCTCCTTCTACTATATCTACCAGGCCAATGAATGGTGGGGCTGATTCGGCTGCCCCTCCCCTAGAGCAGACCACGCAGCAAGACCAGCCGGAGTCCGAGATGGCCACTTCAGTGCAGCAGCAGACGTCGGTCCATCCTCTAGAGACTTCAAGCCGACCAATGGCCAGCAACCAACCTTCGCAGGAGCGAGTGCCGGAGCAGGGCGCACCCAGTACGACCAACGCAGAACCATGGAGTCCAGCACAGCTGTACCTACTCATTAAGTGGGCAGCCCTCAAGGCCGAGCAGATTCACACAGAGCTGTAGCAGCGGTGCACTAAGCAGCGTAATCAGATCACGGCACTTACTGAACAGCGCAATCAGCTGATTAGGGAGAAGACCAACCTACAGGAGCAGGTCAACATTGCTACTCAGGTGCTCTCCAACTTATGGCCCACTGCAAGGGCTCATTATGCCCCACTTCCTACCACTATAGCGGAGGACAGTATAGCACTCCAGGCTCACCACCTCCGGACTGTTTTCCATGTTGTTTGCAGAGAGAACGAGGAACTCCAAGCGGTGTTAGCCGTACGGCCTACCCTTCCAGATCCACCGAGTGTCCATTCAGAACAGGTAACTGCCAAGCAGAATCAGGCAGTTAGTATGCAGGCAACTCTCCATTCCACTGCGGCCGCGGCTTCTGCCCTTCTGCGAAGTCTGCAGGAGTGCTCACTCGCTCTAACTGTCAAGACGCAGCCTATCGCTGCCCAGCTGCAACAAATTTCCTGTGACATTCAGGCGACCGCGAACCCAGCAAGGTTAGATCAGCTCTACGCCCAAGCGGACGAGCTCGAACTTCAACTGCAACAGACTGAGGCCGACTCGACTGCGGCCAAACACGTCCTCCGGTAAATTCGTCTGCCCCTTCGCGCCAATGCTGACGCCATCCACCAGCTGGATGCCAAGGCCGAAGCCCAGCTTGCCACGCTATTCGGGGATGCCCCGACGACCGTAGACGAAGCTTCCGCCACCCGGATCTCTCAAGAAGCCGACTTGCTTGTGCAGGAATGGCAGCAAGTGGTGGCGGACTTCACCGAGCTTAGAGATACAGCGCTCCGCCGGGTCCCGGTGTTGGGGCCCTTGTTTGAACAACCAAGTGGTGGAGCACAGCAGGAAAGGGTGCAGGGTGAAGGCACAGCAGAACAGAGCACGGGAGCGAGCAGGGAAATGGAAGTAGAAACTGTTATTTGTGATTGACTCGCGGACGAGTCAAGGAATTGTGGTCGGGGCCTGTTGGGGCCCTTGTTTTTGTTTAGTTTTGAAATCTTGGCTAAGACATTTTGAACTTTGACCCTTTTTGAGTTGCGGTATGAATACACATGGCAACCGCGACCGCGCCGCAACTACCAGGAGTCACAGAGCTACCAAGGCGGCGCGAAAGCATACGATAGCTGGAGATAGAACAGGGACAAGTGTAGATGAAGGAAACACAGCAGAAGACAGGAAGTGGAACACGCAGATAACAGGAGAGAAGCCAAGAGAAGCCGAAGTAAAGCCACAGAGGAACTGATAGTCACAAGAGCGGGTGAATAAATAACAGTCACCCGGCCGAAAAGAGAAGGGTGTTGAATAGATGCTAAAGAGGTTGCGAGGCTCAAGACAGGGAAAGACGCGCAGAGCAGCTACGGAGGAATCATGCATCTTCTTCATATGGTTTCTTATTTTCTCTATTCTACCTTTCTGTTCCGAAATCCATCTGTATCAGATTTGTGAGCTATCAGTAAGAATGCTATGTAATCATATGTTTGGCCAAGAGATTAATACAATGGAAGGTCGTTGTCTCAATAAGATGTTCATGTGCTTGTAATGTGTTTATGCTGGCTTAAAATTTTCTTTATGAATGTCTGAATGCTTATTAAGTGATCTTGCGTATATAACTCTGTATATGTAATGGATGCACTGCTCTTCATTAGTTGCGGGTTTGTTCCTTGCCATTGATCTTATCCCCTTCTACATGTGGTTGCGGCATGCCTCGGGTGAGACGCACTTCTCTCCGGAGCAGGGTGAAAATGCCGACGTGTTCCTAGACTACACCGGACCCCTTGTTGGCCACAACTCTTGAACCTGGGTCTTGTCCGCGAGACCTGATTTCTCGCCAACAGGACATAAAATTTGAGGGCAGGTATTTATGTTCGACGGAGGAAATTAAAACAATGGAGGTTGATTTCTTCGGAGATTCACTTTATCAACAAAGGCAAGTTCCGATTTCAGAGGAACACATGGAAATGATCGGTGGATTTCCTGTTATGTTTAATGAGGTTGATAATCAAAGGTTATTTGGGGAGGTGTCGGTTGAGGAAATCAAAAGAGTTCTAAAATCCTTTGCCGTTGATAAAATTCTAGGGCCGAATGGCTGGTCCCCGGACTTTTTTCTTCACTTTATCGAGGAGTTTATTATGGACTTGAGGGACATGGTAGAAGAAGCAGGAGTACCTGGAAAGATCAATGGAGGCATAAATTCAACGCTTATAGTTCTTATCCCTAAAAATAAAGGTGAGCTTACCTTTGATGACTTCAGGCCCATCTCGCTATGTAATACTCTCTATAAAATCATTTCCAAAGTAATCGCGGAGAGGATGAAAGGAGTACTGTCCATTTTCATCTCCCCAGAGCAGTATGGCTTTCTAAAAAACAGTAACATTCATGACGTTGTTGCAACAACCCAAGAAACAATCCATACTATCCATTCAAAGAAGATGGAAGCAGTTGTGATGAAGATTGATCTTAAGAAAGCTTACGATCATGTTTATTGGGTTTTCCTGCATCTGGTTCTATTTAAAATTGGGCTACGCAAGGAGGCGGTAGCTTGGATTATGGCTTGTCTGTCCAATACTTCAATGGCTATGATTATTTACGGTTATGTATCTAAGTTTTTCATTCCCAACAGAGGCTTGAGACAGGGGTGTGCACTGTTGCCACTCCTTTTTGTTCTTATAATGGACGCTTTAAGTATTAAAATAAACTGGGCAGTTGTGAGTGGTATGTTTCACGGTATTGAAATTAGTTCTCAACTGTCATCAACTCACAGACTATTCGTTGATGACATTCTCATATTCGGCATGATGATTAGGAAATGCTGGATGGTAATGTATAACGTCTTAAAACTTTTTAGTGATGCAACTGGGATGATTGCAAGTGTTGAGAAGTCCTGCATATACTGTGCTGAGGGGAAGGAGGCGATGTATCAGGAGTTAGCCGTTCTCTTCAACTTCATTAAGGCTCCTTTTTATGATGGTTTTAATTACTTTGGCTTCAGAATGAAACCTGTAAATTATTCTGTGGAGGATTGGAGTTGGCTAATTATTAAATTTTAGAAGAAGATTAACAATTGGACAACAAAATAGTTATCGAGAGGAGGTAGGCTGATCCTGTCGAAGGCGGTCCTGCAACAAATTAAAGTTTATTGGGCTCATCTCTATATCATTCCAAAGAAAATTTTGAAGGAAATGAGGCAGATTATGCCGCAGTTCATATGGGGTGGAGCGAGCGAAAAAAAGGCCACTCATCTTGCTTCCTGGGATGCTCTGACAATCCCAAAAAACAAAGGGGGCTGGGGCATTTTAGACATGGAGGTATTTGGGAATTCACTTATCATCAAGTCACTATGGCAAGGTCTCCATTGAAAAGGCAATTGGCACGATATAATAAAACTTAAGTACTTGGGGAAGTTTCTGTGGTGGATCTGGCTACTTCAGGATGGCTGGCTCGAAAGTGAAAATCAAACATTTGGAAAGGCTTTGGCAATCTGTGGCCTACTATCATGAATCATTTGAAATGGGTTTTTGGTAATGGGACTAATATTCTAATTGGAAGCAGGATGATGATGGGGCTGGATGAGACTCAGCCAAATTTGGAGGATTTAATTCATGTGCTAAATCAAAAGGGATGTTTTTTCATCACTCAGACTATCAAGGAATGGGCTAGGGAGATACCGAGGTGGAAGGATTGTGCATATTTGGGGCTGGACGTGATTTGGGAAGGAAAATGGGCAGAGTATATGGACAGGATAAAATATTTGGGATGGTGCAGGATGCCAGAGGGAGATCGACTGCTATGGGAAGGTAAGGATGTGAAGGAGGGCCTGAAAGCCAAGGATATATATTCGATGTTGATAAAAAATAAGGTGGTGATGGAAAATGAATGTCGGTTCAAAGCTTTTTGGAATTCTAGAGTACAGATAAAAATGATTATATTTTTATGGCTTGTTTGGAAGGACATAAATTTAACATGAAGAAATTTGTAAAAAAGAGGGTGGCAGGGTCTAGGTATTTGATCTTTATGTGGGCTCGAGGAGGAGGATAATTCCCATATGTTTTATTTCTGTCCCTATGCAACTGACACTTTGGCAATTTTTTGTGACAAGCTTAAGATCTGTACCCCAGATTATCAATCGACGGAGGCATGTCTAAAATGGTGGCTTAAGAGAGGGGAACCTGTAAGATCTATTCCCATTATTTTTCACTGGAATATATGGATTACCCGAAACATAAAAATATTTAATGGCATATCAGGTAATCCTTTCACTACATCTTTTCAGATTATCAGTTTATGGGATCATCTGAAGATTAAATAAAAGCCTCCCGCTGATATTTCAAAGCATTTTTTTCCCCACGAGGTATGTTACCCTGTTGGATACTTTGATGGGGCCTCCCATCAATCTATCTGTGGCTGCGGGGCTTGGCTTTTGTTGTCTCCTGAATGTCATTACAAGATTTACAAAAACGGTGTGGTGGACAAATACAAAGGCTGGAGTTCTAGCTCTTTGGGGTTACTTTGGTTTTCCAGTCAGTTGTATATGGATAAGATATGGATTATTGGGGATTCTAAAGTTTTAATTGATCACATGAACCAGAAAGCTACTATCAATGTGGGAGAGAATTAATGTTTCAAGGGGCACATTCTATGTTATTTCTTTCCATCATATCTATAGGGAGAAGAATGAAGCAGATCGATTATCGAAAAAAGGGTTGGAGGGCAGCTTCGGTGAAATGCATTACCAGTTTCATAAGACGAATGGTTGTGGAGCAATAGGTTCTGTTAAATTTTTGTGAAGGATTGGGCTTATTCCTAGTTTCGATTAGTTTTGCATAATTCAAAGTTTTTGTTGACTGTTTTTGTTCATGGCTTAAGGTATTAGCTGGAAGATGTAATAATTTTTTACTGAAGTGATGATACTACTGAACTTAGCTCTTAGAGGGATTGGCTCATGTGTGAATCCAGACTCTTTGGATTGTGCCAGTGTGATTCGATTCGCTTGACTCTAAGGTAGCTTTCTGTAAGTTGGAGAAATGTAATTTTTGGAATGAATATGGGTGTATCTGGTACTTAATATAAAACCAGAGTATTTTTCCTGTTGAAAAAAAAAATTGTGATCTTATTCTATTAATCAATAATTTCAATGAGGAAAACCTAAAACTTATTAATAATTGTATTTACATATTTTTTCATATAATTATTTATTTAAAAAATATACCAATCATTTTAATATATGTTACAATTTACTAAAAATAAATTTCAAACTCAATTTTTAATTATTATATAATAAATTTATAAATACAAGAATTTAGTTTTAAAATGAATTACTTTGCTAACGTTTCATCGTATCATTCTTCATAGCAACATTTTCAATTTTTCTTTTTCCTGTTATCAAATACAGTCACATGCATCTTATATGCTATGATCAACACCCTGAATAAATATTTATATCCAAAAGTAAACAACGTAAAGAAAATTTACTCCACTATTTTATGGGATTATGAATAAACATGGTTTAACTACCTTATATATGAGAATTGACTAGTTAACCCTGTTAGATTCGAATGGTAAATTGCCCTCTTTGAACACGCATTTCTATTTAAGCGTTGAAATCCCCTTCGGAGGTTTGACAGTTGAGGGCATCTTCAGTATGAGTGAACGCGGAATTTACCTTATTAATCCTATCTTCAAAATAATTAAAAAAGTTACCGCTGGAGCATCTAATTTGAATCATAATTTAAGTCAACTCAAACAAATAAAGTATTTCCTTTAGGCATCTTCAGTGTGAGTGAACGCTGAATTTACCATCTTAATCCTGACTTCAAAATAGTTAAAAAATTACCGCTAGACTATCTAATTTGAATCATAATTTATGTCAACTCAAAAAAATAAAGCGTTTCCTTGAAATCATATAACGTTGAAAAAGTCTTGCACACATAATTAAAAAACGCCTCACGTATAGCCCAATCTAACGGATATCATATAACGTTGAAAAAGTCTTGCATATGATAATTAAAAAACGCCTTACAGGTAGCCCAAGCTCACGGATGTCTCTCTGAGGAACATGGAAAGTACCTTCCCTCCATCTTCTCTGATGCCAAAGGTATATAGTTTAATTAATTTGTAATTTCTTCGCAATTTAATAGGGTTTATTGTCTTACTTAATTGCCGGACTTATTATGTTGCTAACGTTCTTTATGTGAAAATGAATCAATGCGCAGTGATGATCAAGACGTGAGACTATTTTTTTTATGAATAAAATAGTTGCTCCTGTCCATATAGAGGCATATAGTTTAATTAATTCCTCATTTCTTTGCAATTTAATAGGATTTAGTGTGTTCGTTCACTGCAGGCCTTATAACGCGTGGATAAGATGCCATTGTGCTTTATATTAAAATGAATTAATTATTTATTATGATTGAGTTACGAGGAAACACTACTGTTTTTTATGTGTAGTATAGCTGTTTTTGTTTATATACATTTGGAGCTCGTCTTCATATATTCCCGTTGAATATTGTGAAATCGACTACATATTGTGAAATCGACTACGGGATTTCTTAATGATTTATAATATAGTCTTCCTAGTTAGTTTAGAAGGGGAAGGCATTGTTTATAATCTATAAATAGCAGGTCCAATCAAACAAATTGCGGAGCACTTCCTTATATACACCACTCTCAAATGTAAAACGACGTACCATCTTTAATTAATTATAATACTCTTATTGATTCCAAGAACAAAATTTTAATGATAAAAATTTATTTTTTTAATTATAATTTTTTTTAATATATAAATATATATATATTTGATATTAACATATAATATATATTTTAAATAATTTATTTAAATTTTTTGTTGAAATATTTTTGAAAAATATAAAATTTAAAACATTATTTTTTTATTTTAAACATATTTTTAAATTTTTATTTTTATTTTAAACACATTCCTTTACACATAGACTCAAGTATTATCCCATCAATTACATAATCTCTTAATGAATTAATAATATATCCATTGATTATTTTCCAACAATAGGTACTTGTTTCATTATCCATTAATGTGACCTTAGAAACAAATTACGGAGCACTTCCTTATATAACGACGTACCATCTTTAATTAATTATAATACTCTTATTAATTATAATACTACGACCAAAACTTTAATTATAAAAATTTATTTTCTAGCTATTTTTAAATATATATAAATATAAATCAAGTTAAAATTTAGTTAGTATATATTTTTAAATAATTTATTTAAATTTCTTGTTGAAATATTTTTGAAAAAAAATTGTTTTAAATATATATAGATATATAAAGTTGAAATCAACATAAATTAGTTAGCATATATTTTCAAATAATTTATTTAAATTTCTTGTTGAAATATTTTTAAAAAATATAAAATTGAAAAATTAATTCATTTTTTATTTATCTTTTAATTACTTTACAACATATTCATTTTTTAATTATAAATTACATTATTTTTCTATTTAAAACATATTTTTAAATTTTTATTTTTATTTTAAACACATTCCTAAACTCAATTATTATCCCATCAATTACGTAATCTTTTACTGAATTAATAATATATTCATTGATTATTTGCACTTGTTTCATTATCCATTAATGTATCAATTACGTAATCTTTTACTGAATTAATAATATATTCATTGATTATTTTCCAACAATCGGCACTTGTTTCATTATCCATTACTGTGACCTTTCAAACTTGTCCGTAAGCTAGCCACCTACAGTTGATATGATAACAATTCCTGAGTTTATGGCTATGACTATTGTAGACTCCACGTGTTTAATCTATATGGAGGACTTATAAGATATTCAAATTTGATGTACAAGAACTAAATTATTTAGAGCTAAGCCAATTACTTGATTTAATATCATTTTGGAAATTCGATGCATAAAATTAAAATCAAGAAGCTAGAATAAAATAAATTATAATGTAGGGAAAATTTTAATAGATTCAGAGGTATTTTAAAATTTGTATATATATGTATAAAACAAATAGAGTAGTTTTAAGAGTTAGTTTAAGTGGTAGAATTTTTGTTGGGAGGTCACAGGGTCAAATCTCTTTGAGGCCTTTGAGGTTAGGTCTGGCCTGTAAGGCCGATGGTTAAATCCTCTCAGGAGGGTCTGCCGAGATTTTCCAGTGGACGTAGAGAGTAAATATGTGTGCGGGCACATTAGATTAGTGAATTTTCCAGTGGACTTAGAGAGTAAATATGTGTGCAGGCACATTAGATTAGTGAATTTTCCAGGGGACTTAGAGAGTAAATATGTGTGCGGGCACAACTTAAAAAAACAAAGAGAGTGAATAATCAACTACATTCAACTTTAAAAAAAAAAAACAAAGAGAGTGAACAATCAACTACATTCAACTTAAACTGAAGTACATTGCAAAGTATGTAATTAAACTGAACTACATTATAAAGTATGCAGTTATGGTTAAGAGCATGTGTTTTTTCTTAAAGACGTTACAGGTTCAAAATAAGAAGGAGTATGGTAGAGTATGTATGCCTTCTTAGACTTAGCCTCTAGAGGTGAATCCCTTGTCTCACAAACAAAAAAATCTCATACACCAATTTAATATCTAACTTGCCCATAACCTTAAAATTAAATAATAATAATAATAAAATTAAATATTATTTTTATTATAAAAATGAAATATAATTGCCTCTTTACTTTGTTGCTTTAATGTAAAGTAGTCCTTACTAGTTCGTTGCTTTTTCTATACGTAACAAAGTAAGAGATAAGTGCATTCAAATTATATAAAGTAAAGTAATACTTGATTTTAGATACATTGTATTCTAATTAACATTGTTTCATGATTGCTAGATGTTCAAATTAACTAAATATTTTAGTTTATTTGGAATTTTATAAAGATCTGTTGTAAAATATTTAGTTAGAATTTTATAAAAATTTGTGAGAATCACAACTTCATATTTTCAAGTCTTTAATCTTTATTCCTTAGGTTTAAAAACTAAATCTATATAAAATTTCAAAATTTTAAGCAAAAACTCTAAAATCTCTAAAATTTATTATGTTTAGAGAACGTCACTACAATCAGCATTTGCGAAATTGCTGACATGAAGTGATGTCATGGGTGGCGGAGAAGCATTAATGAAATACAATCATCACTCGGAAGACGAAATTGCTTACTTCCTCTCATCATGTAATACATATTTTGAAAAAAAAACAATTTCTCCTTATCCACGATGACGGAATTTCTTTTTTTTTTTAATTCTCTGGCTATATGATTAATTGATATATTGAGCGCTCATGTTAACATCGAATGCAGAAGAAGAGCCAGTCCGTCCAGAAGGAGTCCCAGGTTCATACTTTCAAGAAGAGCTTTCAGATATGTCCAAGGTATGCTAGCGCTTCTTCTTGTTTCATCCATTTTTTCCTTGCGTGTTCATTATATCTGAACTATACGCACGATTGTGCAGAAAATCGTGGTGAAGGTGGACCTAAATTGCGAAAAATGCAAACGAAGAGCCATGGAGACGATTGCAGGCGTTGAAGGTAATGTCTCATTTTATTTATTATGACACAGGGAAACGGGTCGTAAAATCTGAAATATCATGCCCTATATTTTACTTGGTCTATGAATTCATCGCAGGGGTTGATTCTATAACAGTTGATGACAAAAATAGTCAGATCACTGTAATTGGGGATCCAGATCCTGTTACCCTTGTCGACAGTCTCAGAGAATCTGGATACGCCGAGTTGGTGAGCGTCGGGCCTGCAAAACAGCCGGAGAAGAAACCTGAAGAGAAAAAGCCTGCAGTGAAAAAGGAGCCGACTCCTAGTACAACTTATGTCGTTTGTGATCCCTACCCCCGCTACACTTATTACGGCAGCGACGAGAACCCCAACTCCTGCTGCATCAGCTGAATTTCTTGTTAAATCGTTTACTTTTAAATCAATATTTCTCTTCTCTGAATTAGTACTTCAGGATCTGCGCGTGGACGCCCCCTGGCCTTCTATGGATATTTATCACCAAGGTTTCGTCGAAAGCCACACGGTTTAAATAATGCTCTCAAAGTAGGGTTTGTCATTTTAATTCAGAGAAACAGCCTTGGATGGGCAAAGACTAGGGAACGAATTTGTGGTCACCTTGAACTACAACAGAGGACATTGATTTCAGTCTTTCTGATTGAGTTTAGACACAGTGTATGAATGTAGACTTGTTCAATTGTTTCAATAATTTTCATTGTTTCTTTGAAATTTAAAAAAAATCCAACAGCTATATAAAATTTCATGTGTAGTGAAGATGATGAATATCTCATTCCAAATTAAAGCCAGGCAGACAAAAATGACATCAGTTGTTTTAATGGATATCTTAGAAAAATTATTCAAATATCCCGGACCATGTAAATCAATATAGATGAGATCGTAATCTTTAATATCTTAATGAAAATTCTAACAAGGGCGGCAGTAAATCCTAACAAGGGCGGCAGGGCGCGGCAGTCCCTGCCAAGTCTGAATTATTAAAGGATATTATTAAAGTCTGAATTATTAAAGGATTCTATGCTAACAAGAAACTTAAAAAAATGTTAACAAGTGTTTTATGATGCTTTACCAGATGTTGTAAGCTTTTCTGTTATCAATCAATGAACAAAATTCGGACTACAGATGTCTGTCATTCCCTATCTATAATTCTAATTGAACTATTACTGCATGCATGTTGGTGTTATTCCATATTGATGGTAATCTATGAGTAAGGTATGTGTAAACAATTAAGTAAGTAAGTAACGTATTTGTAAATTATTAAATAAGTGATTTCGATGGGATTTCTTTAGTAATGAGGTTATTGTGCTTCTTGCTCAGTTTAATAGTGTGTAGAGATTTCAAGTTAGAATGACATTGTATATATGTTTACATGTTTTCTCTCTGCATTTCTTGGAACTTTATAATACAGTTGTAATAATTTGCTTTAATAGTGTGTAAACATTTCAAGCTGGAATGAGATTATATATATTAATTTGTTGGTCAATTCTAGTTCTTTCAGACTAAATACTGGTATTTTGGTAACTTTTGATCCTTCTATGTTTTGTTTGCATTTTATAATAATTTGATGTGTTGGTCGAACCTCCAAAGACAATGCTAGTACTAAGATATAAATCAGTCAACATATGTGTAAATCACCCCAACAACTAAAACGCTAAGCTTCCATAAATCATATCCATAGAACTATGGATACGTAGATTTTCTAACATACCTTCTTGTTATGGGATATAAGAAGATGTAATATTATATCTTTATCATAAATTGGTTTTCAAAGATGAAAGTCATGGTGTTACAAAAACACTAATACACAATCGATCATTAATCATTTGTTCATTAACATCTAGGTCTCTCGGTTCCGTACATCTATTATTAATAACAAAGATCCTAAACTCAATTAAATTTCAACGTATGGATCTCTTCACTAAACAATTAGTACATGTTAACTACATTTTAAAATATTCAAAAACATGGATTGCATTCAAATGCAGTGCCCTCTCAAATGATAATGAAAGTTTACTTGCACATGTTATTACAATATCCCAATTGAGGAATATATTCTCCATCATGTTTAGAAACTTTTCTTTTTAGGGTCAAGATCTAATTTTTGGAATAAAAATATGCGTGATTATCTAAGTACTGGATTTGAATAAAAAGATATTCGTTTACTCAGATTAAGTACCAAATTTGAATAAAAAGACATTCATTAATTTGAATAAAAATACATTTGTTTGCTCCGAATCACTTACTTCTGTTGCACTCAAATGTCCCTTAAGTCTTTTGAAGGGTCAAGCTATCAATGTGACATAAAAGTCCGATCTCATGCTCACATAAAGTGGTGAATGATGAAACTTGATTATATCAAGCCAAGGCACCCAACCAAAATAAAGCATAAGGAAAACTAAACTAAATCCTACACACCGGGAAACTGGATTAGAGGCCAACATTAGCAGTGTGCTCAAACTAATCGTTATATAAAAAATAAAACGGGACTAACCAACCAGGACTAAGCTACTCCTTTTGAATGCCATGACATCCTCTTGCATTTTTGAGCTCTCCTATGACGCCATTTTCCAGATGTTGCTACTGTAATCCTCCTGAGTCTAAAGGCATACAGAATCAAAATAAAAACATTGAGCTAACTCTTGTCTAATGTAGTCGAGACCTACCCTTAGCCTTCCTCCTGCGCGATCGATTTCCCCATAGAGACCCAGAGCCGAAGAAAAAGAATCGCAGAGAAAAACCTAGTTGAACTATTAGGTCCCTATATTACTAGTGTAGTCCCTTATTATTGTTATTGTATCCCCCTTACTATTATTATTGTACCCCTGTATACCCCATATTGTTATTATTATGTCCCATAAAATACCACTACTGTTATTATTGTGCCCTTACATTATTATTGTTAGATCGACTTGGGTTATATTATGGCCCCATAGACTCCTATATCTAGAAAGGAGGTTATTTCATCTATATCATCCAAGAATTGTTCATTTATGTAATTTAAAGGAGGTTTCCCCCTCAAATATGCTTATTTATAAGTTGTTGATCTACCTTTTTTTTTATTTTATGAGTGTGGTTCATAACATTTGGTATCAAAGCTTTGGATTCTAGGGTTTCACTGCCTCAAACAGGTCATCGTAGCATTTTTGCTAAAACTTTTTTTCTCCAAAGTTTCTGAATCTACAAAAAAAAAAATTTGAACCGAGATGACCATTGTGTAAAATCTATAGATATTGGTTTTCTATATTTTTAGAGATATGATCTGAGGGAGTTAGGGTTTTTGCATGCTCCTGAATTTCATCTCAAACAGGTGGCGGAGGGAAAATCGTTGTAATTTTCTCTTTAGACATTGGATTGGAATTCTGTAAAAGGTGGCAAAAGGTGCACGAACTGTAGTTTCTTGTGTATCAATTGTAGATCTGAAGGGCGAAACAGTGACACGTGACATGCCGTACAAGTTAGCTCTACTGAAGCAATCCATAATTAGGTCATTACAGGAGATTTGACATAACTTTCTCTTGAAGAATCAAAATCAGGTCTGACCTATGACATTGGAAATAAGACTTAGAGAGATAGAACAGGACCGAAGCTCAAATATTGGAGATTAGAAATTATAGAGATACATCAGTATCAATATCGAGCTTCTCAAAAGCAAGAAAAAACTGTGTATTTTTGTTTTTAATATTGAATAACTTGTGTTTGAAAAATCAGTTTCAAGTGATTCTGAGGGCATATTGAAGCATAGATAGCAGCGTTGGGTTCTATAATTCCTCCAAAAATTAATTCCATGACTATTAAGGCCTCATAAATCTATACGATGACGCATGAATATGAAGAAGTACAACATGATATATCAAAATTACGAAACTATGTGCAACAAATCTCGCTCTCGCAAAAAGTAACCAAAGATGAAATGGAAGCTAAGAAGGATGGTTTGAAGAAAGACATGGAAGCTAATATGTATGGTTTAAAGAATGACATGGAAGCTAAGATGGATGGTATAAAAGGAAACATGGAATATTTGAGGAAAAACATGGAAGGTTTGAAGGAAGGTTTGACTAAAATGGATGGTATAGAAGGAAACATGGAAGTTTTGAGAAAGACATGGAAGGTTTGAAGGAAGGCTTGACAAAGTTTATACAAGAAAATATTCCTGACGGTGAAAAGGTAGTAGAAAAAACTCATGAAGAGAAAAAAATAAATGTTAATCATGATTTCATAGACTCTAATGTTGGATTTAAGACCCACTATATAATTCCAAAGATCGATATCAGGAAGTTTGATGGCAAGGATATTGTAACATGGATGCTACAAATGGATCAATAATTTGATTTCCATAATGTGAAAAACATGCAAAAGGTACTCATTTCAACTTTATATTTATAAAAAAATACATTTGCGGTATCTATGCCTTTGCTCTCGTAAACAAATTCTCACTTGTTCAATTTTTATGGAGGAAGTGATAGCACCTTATGAGGATACAAAGAGAAAAAAATTCTTTAGCCAATTGATAAATCTCAAACAAAAGGGTTCAATGGTGGAGCACATTAAGCACTTCCAAAAATTGAATATAAGGGTAAAGGATATACCAGAGGAGCACATGATTGACGTCTTCATAGGGACTTTAAAGAATAACATCCAACATGAGGTTTGCCTCTGGGAACTTGATTCATTGCAGAAAGAATTCAGGTTGGTAATAAATATTGAAAGCAAAATTATGGCGACAAGGAAGCCTACCACTCACAACTATAAATATGGAAGTGTTGCTACTCCTTGAATTCCGCAACCTACAAGGTTGAAACCACAACAATTGGAAGAAAAAAGAGAAAAAGGTATTTCCTATAGTTGTGATCGAAAGTACACTAAAGGTCATAAGTGTGCTAAGAAGAGATAATTTTACATCGATTGTGAATAGGAGGAATAAAAGGAACAAGAAACATCAAAATAAGAGAATATACACGAGGAACCAACCGTATAGGAAGAGGAAATGAATTCAACCATATCTTGTAATTCATTGGCAGGAATTACCACTCCTCAAAGTCTGAAGATAGAAGGACATATCAAAAAGAAAAATGTAATAGTGCTAATTGATTTAGGTAGTACTCATAATTTTATTCATTGTAATGTAGCCAAGGAATTGAGTTGCTTCCTATACCCAGCACCAGAGTATCAAGTGATGGTTGCAAATGGAGGAACTATAAATTGCTCTAGAAAGTGTCATAATATCAAGCTAACCATGGGGTAATATGTATTGAATAGTCCAATTCTCTCGATTCCAATGGGTGGTGTTGATGTTGTACTAGGAATACAATGGTTACAATATTTGGGGAGGATAGCTTTTAATTTTGAAGAAAATTTCTTGATTGTTTTTTTGGAAGGAAATAAAGTTGAATTACGGGGTACCAAAGGGAAGCTAGGAAAGATAATAAGCTCTAATGTCATGAAAAATATTCTAAAGAAATAACCATGAGGTGTAATTGCATAATTATTCTCACTAGAAGTTCCAACATCAAAATCATCTATTTCTCCAGATATCCAAAAGGACTTGGACAATCATTCCATGGTGTTTGAAACTCCCAAAGGACTCTCACATATTCATGATCATGATCATGCTATTGATTTGATTCCAGGAAGTTTTCCTCCAAACATCAGGCCTTACATATATACTTATGTCCAAAAGAGAGAAATTGAACATATGATTGCAGAAATGCTAGAGGTTGGTATAATTCAACTTAGTCAAAGTTATTTCTCTGCTCCAGTAGCATTGGTGCACAAGAATGATGGATCGCGACGCATGTGTCCAGATTATAGGGAGCTCAATAAGCTCACTATTAAAGATTAATTTCCCATTCTTATGATTGATGAATTATTGGATGAATTACATGGAGAACTTTATTTCACCAAGTTGGATCTCAGTTCAGGATATAATCAAATTGAAATGAATAATGAAGAAATTTTGAAAAACATATTTAGAACACATGAGGGTCACTATGAATTTTTGGTCATGTCTTTTAGCCTTACCAATGCACACTCTACATTTCAAACGTTGATGAATTCCATTTTCTAACCCTTCCTTAGAAAATTATTGTTAGTATTTTTTGATGATATACTAATCCACAACAGGTCTTGGAAGGATGATGTTCAACATGTTTATAGGGTGCTCAAAAAATTGGAGGAGAAACAATTACATGCAAAAACATCCAAATGTTTATTTGGAGTATAAGAGGTGGAATATCTGGGTCATATTGTATCTCACGAGGGTTTTAGGGTAGACCCTAACAAAATTAAAGCCATTAAGGAATGGAAATTCCCCACAACCATAAAGAACTTGCAAGGACTTCTCGAGATAGCAGGGTATTATCGCAAGTTTGTTAAGAGTTGTGGGAGAATATGAGCACCTTTAACAACATTATTCAAGAAAGATGAATTTTCTTGGAATCCTGAAGCAATTAAGGCCTTTGAACATCTTAAATAGGCAACGTGCCAAGCACCAACCTTAGCTACACAAGACTTCATAAAAACCTTTTATGTGGAATGTGATGGCTTAGGAAACGGAATTGGTGTTGTTTTAATGCAAGAAGGAAGACCCATTGCTTTTGAAAGTCGTCCAATCAAACGAAATTAATTACATAAAGATATTTATGAGAAGAAAATGTTGGCAATACTACATGCACTAAATAAATGACGACCTTACCTAATGGGAAGACACTTCGAGGTAAAAACAGATCATGAGAGTCCTACATACTTTTTCGAACAAAGACTATCTTCAAAAGAGCAAAAAGAATGTGTCACAAATATGTTGGGTTATGAATTTGAAATCATCTACAAAAAATGGAGGCTAATTGTTGTTACAGATGTACTCTCAAGAAAGGATGAGGATTTGGAAGCATTTCTTTGTGCCATTTCTATTATCTAACCATATTGGATAACCGAAGCTAGGGAGGAATGGAAGAATGATGAAGAAGTGTGGAAACGTATTCAAAAGTTGTAGCAAGATCCCAATAGATATGATACATTTAGTTTGAAAAATGATTCCTTATGGAAAAAATATTGCTTATATCTTTGTAAGAATTCCCAACTAAAACAAAATATTATTTTGGAATTGCACACCTCTCCCTTAGGAGGACACTCGAGATTTTTAAAAACTTACCATAGGGTGAAGAAAGAAATTTTTTGGGATGGCCTTAAATCTAATATTCAAGAGTTTCTTGCAGAATGTTTGGTTTTCCAACAAAATAAAGTTGAGAAAATTATGACCCCTGGTCTAGTACAACCTTTATCCATTCCAAGTCAATGTTGGGAGGAGGTTTCAATGGATTTTATCACATGTTTACCTAAATACGAAGGAAAGTGTGTCATCATGGTCGTAGTTGATAGACTTAACATGTATGCACAATTTTGTGCAGATTAGAGAACAAGGCACACCATAGATTTCCCTGGTTTAGACTCTACTAAGCATACTTTAAAGAAGATCTTAAAAACAATATCTCAAGTTGTACTCAAGCAGCATGGTCTCACTGCTAATTTCCCTGGTTGCACTCTATTGAAATCATTCCTAAAAACAACATCTCAAGCCGTACCAATGAACATGGACTTACCAAATTTTCCTGGTTATAATCTATTCAATCATTTCTAAAGTAACAAGCTAGATGGAACTAGAGGGAAGTTAAGAATCCTCCAATCAGACCTTACAAAAGAAAACATTAAGACAGTGAAGAGCAAATAGAACTAAGGTGCTTTCAAAAGACATTTCTTAGTCTAAAATTTTTGCTCTACTGTAACATAGAAAGATGAAAAAATAATGAAAACAAGAAATAACAATAACAGATAGAAGCACTTCACCAACAGCTAAGCTCAGGGATCCAGTGATCTAGCCTCCTCCATCAACAAACAAATCAGGGCATCCACAAGTTCCAAGACATCAATTTCCTTTCGACTTCCAAGAAACTATGCATTACTTCAAAGAGTCATCAAATGCCAACAATAAAATGAGTTCAGATGCAGTATTTATGCTATAAATTAGGAGGTGAAGCCTAAGATAGTGTTTGAGTATCAATTATTACAGAGTAAGTGCACTCCTAACCTTGAAAACCATGCAAGGCTTAAGGCAGGAATATCTATAGCTACTTCTCTGTTTCAATAACTCTTATCTTATCTTCAAAGGAAGAATAGGTGAAATGTTTGACTTTAAAGGCTTTGTAATAAATTTGCAATTACTATTGAGCTACTTCAAAATATCTCTCACTGTGTAATAAATTTCCTATGCCTTTATGGAAAGAAATAATGTTGTAGGTGGTAGTTTGGTCTTTGGAGGAGTAAATGATGCTTGATTTAGTCATTAGAAGTTGTCTCTGGGTTAATATGTATTTTCTTTTAACATTAACTTTGTATTAGGCCTTTGAACATCGATTTAGCCTTTATAATCTATTTCATTGTCTTTTCGTCTTTAATCACTGACTGACTATTTATTTATTCTTTTTTTAAACCTTTGACTTTCATCCTTTCATCGTTGTCTTCATGGATAATCCTCTGTGTTTATGGCTTCAGATTTAGGATTAGCCCCTTAATCCTTCCAATCTTCATTTATTTCACTGTTTCACTGTTTGTTTGCTTTGTCTTTGTGTAGGGATGTGCTCTTATTCATGGATAAAAAATTGAATGTTCATTGATGATCATTGGGCATCATTGATTAACCCAGACAGGGCCACTGATATCCCTTTTTAAAATTGGATGCAAACCCTTGGATCCTCACCTAAGCTTTCATCAGTCATTTTAAATTGTGAGAGGGCTTGATAGACCCCTTTTTTCCATTGAAACCTACACCAAAGAAAAACTAGTTAGTTAAAAACCTGCGGGAGTGGTAAGACTGTATTTTCAGGGTTTGGAGCTGTCAAGAGGCATTTGCAAAGGAGAAATGGAGCAGAGGGTAAGGTTTTGTATGTGGAACCTGGTAGAATTAGAACAAAGGCGAAGAGATATGAATTTTGGCATGGGGAGGGAGAAATCAGTTTTGGAAAACCATGGTGGTTTATGGCGTGCGTTAAGGGTGGTAAGTGGTATTGGATCAAACGTGCGTGATGCCACTAGCCAAATGACGCGTGGCGAGGTAAATACCACCTATTTCGTGTAGGTTAGGGGTTATAAAAACCATTGCTACTTTCCGCGCGATATGGGTTTGGGCCATTAGATCTCAAGTGATGAGATTGACAGTGCGGAAAGATCCAGGAGCAACGCGTAGGTGTGGAGGGTGGAGCCCAGGGACAAATGGCACATGGTGAATGGGCGACGGAGTTTTAGTGGAAGGCGGGGCCTAGCTCAATGACGTGGGCATGTTTGTCACATTGTGTGGGGTTGTATTGATGCGGGATGAAAGGAAAGGATGCGATAGCCGTCGAATCAAGGCCGAAAACTCCAGATCAATGGTGGATGTGGTTTGGTGAAAAGGTGAAGCAGGATGGGGGAAAGCAGTCCCAGTTTAATTTTTCAAAGGTGAGGGGGCATTATTATAAGGTTTGCGGGGGTGTATAAAGTAAAAGGGGTAGAGGTGTATTTTTAAATGGCAACGGGGCTAAGATATAGCGAAGGTTCGTGGTCTTATGTGAGCAAGGGGCTAAGGCATTTAAGCCGAAAGGGGCTTTAAAGGCCTATTTCATAAAAAAGGTGGGTTTAATACAAAAACAGGGTTTTTGCAAGGTTTTAAAGGGTCTGATAGGCTAAAACGTTAAATTTAAACAATGTAAAAAGGGGATTTTTACATTGTTTAAGGTTTTTTAGGAAAAAATGATGAATAAGGGGGTTTATGAGGGGTTTTTAGGGGAAAAAAAATGGGTTTTAGGGGGGGAAAAGGGGATGAATGAGAGTGTAGGTGAGGTGATAAAATGAGGCAAACAGGCCCAGAAAATGAGGTCTTCTTAGAGCAGCGGGGTGAAATTTTGAGAAGGAAAAAGATGAAGTTTTTAATGAATCAGTTAAGCTTAGGATGATGAAGGTAGTGAGATTTCTAGAACTCACAGTGTTTCTCAAATATTGTTTCTAGAAATCTAGGATTATAACTTAGTCATATTTTGATATCAGCAAAAATTACTGATGACTAGCAGTGGCTCCACTTGGCGAGGGCAACTTTCCTTTTAAGGTGTCGAGAACCTTCAATTTACCAAATCTCTGAGTTTCAGTAGATCAATGCCTTATCCATTGGGCAGAGTTCCATTCTTTTTCATTTGCTGATATTTCTTTGAACTAAAAATCTTAACAATATGCAACATATGATTTCTTTCAAACAACATTTCTACCTACCCAATCCTACTTGTCCTAAAAAAAAAATTTCTTCTTCTTTGAGTGCACTTGAATTGGCAAACTGTTCGAATTTATATTTTTGAAAATAGAAATAAATTATCTACTTCAATCCTTATTTATTCCAAGAGTTCAGATTAAACTAGTGAACTTTTTTAATTCTCTACCTAAAACTATTTGACTGCCAAGATTAAGTTGTTTGGTAGTCTTGATTCTCTAGCTAGTGACATGAAACTTAAAGCATGGTTCAAATTAGGTTTAGACAGTCTAATTCACCATAGTTGTGGCATTGAAACAAGCTACACACAAACATTATTTTCATAAAATTAAATTTAGAAAGATAAGGCTGTGATTTGTCATTAGTACTGCATCCTTATCTATCTCTTTGGTTCTGTTTTGAGCATGTGGAACCAGGATCTTTATATTTCCCTAATATATGCTTCTTGATAAGTCAAGTCTGAAATAATCTTGACAATCATTGTTTCTACTAACTTATCAACATAAATGTAAAGCATGTTCAGCCATGATTAGGCTATATGACTGAACAAGATATCTTTTTGAATCAGTAGTGGCATTTAGACTTGCACACTTTCAGTAGTACTGTTTTTTGGGTATGGGGCTGTACCTTTTTTGAATTTTGCCCTTTTTTCTTTTCTTTTCTTTCATTCTTTTGGTATTTTTGTTCTCAATATTTTCTCATGCAATGTTTTATGTACAACGAATGAAAGATTTGAAGCTAATACTCCTGACAGAAATAATGTTTGAGCATCCTACCATTGACAGGACCTCCAAATAATTCTTCTCCATTCAACCCTTATAAAAAGAAAGCATTATGACCCCTAATTGAGTGAATTATGTAAGGCTCTTTCCACAAATTCTCAAATCTGCCATGTTTACCTCTATCTTTCCTTCTAGAATCCCATTTTAGGACTGTATCTCCAACTTGGAAATTATTATCTTTGGTCCTTCTGTCAAATATTTTCTTGATGCCTTCTTGTACTTCTTGTGTCCTTTTATACCCTTCCTCTCTTGTCTACTGTAAAAGAATAGTTTGATTTAGCCTTCTCTACATGTCATTTTGTTCTGTTTGTACTTCTTGGAGAATTTTCATGAATGGGACTCCCATACTGCATCTATGCCATATACCAGATGATATGGGGACATATTTATTGATTTCTTGGTCGTTATCCTATCAGCCCATAATGCATGAACCATATTACTATGCCATGATTTCTGATTTTGATCCAGAAGTCTTTTGATAATGTTGATCAGGGTTTTATTGGAGGATTCAGCTAGGTCATTTCCCCGAGGTAAGTAAGTTGTGGAATGTCCTAAGGTGATATGGTATTTATAGCAAAAGTCAGCCATTCTTTTGGATTTGAAGGCAGCAACATTGTTTGTAATGATGTTTCTAGGACAACCAAAATGGGATAGTATATTGGTTTCAAGGAACTTGATAATGAAAGAGTCAGTAGCATTCCTAGAAGGGATGGCTTCTATCCACTTGGTAAAGTAATCTGTGGCAGTAAGGATCCACTTATGTTGGGCAGATGAGGTTGGGTGAATTTATCCAATAAATTCTAAACCCCATTATTGAAAGGGAACCTCAATACTGATGGGATACAAAGGTAAAGGTAAGAATTTTATCTTGCCATAAAAAATTTGACACTTATGGCAAGTCATGACTAGTCTCTGAGTATCAGGGATAAGGGTGGGCTAATAATAGCTAGCTCTAAGAATCTTGTTTGTTGTGGTCTTCCAATAAAGGTGGCCTCCACATTCTCCCTCATGCCTCTCATCCATGATTTTTCCTACATCATCCTCAAGCAAACATTTAAGCAATATGCCAACATCATTTTTCCAATATAACACTCGATCTAAAATGCGGTAATTTAAAGCTTTTTGTTTCAAGAACCTAGCTTTAGTCTTTGATAGAGTAGGAGGAGTATTAAGATAGAGAAGCACAAAAATGATATCAGCATACCAAGATTAATTCAAGAATATTTCTTCAATGTATGGAGCTGTGAATTCTTCTTGTTCTTCTAAAACATCAACCATATTTATATCTAATGCTTGGAAATTTGATTCTGCCATGAGTTTTGCTAATCTCTGTCCTTTAATCAGCTTGGTAGGCCTGATCTCTAAATAATATTCTAAGATAATTGCAATCCATATTTCCCTTTTACCATCAGGGTCTTGATTTAGAATGTCCTTGACAATTGTATGTGGGATGAAAGCAATGATATGTGAGTGTAAAATGTAGACTCGGAAATCCTTCAATGCTTTTATCAAGGCAAGGGCATGTTTCTCCATGATATTATATTTGAGTGGAGCATCCTTTAAGGCTCTACTGAAAAAGGATATTGGTTGTTCTTGCTCTATATTATTCTTTTGCAACAAGACTGCAGCAATGGTGTGTTCAGAGGAAAATGAAAAAATGTAGAAATCCTTGGTGAAATCAAGACTGACAAGAACTGGTGTTTGAGTGAGAGCTTGTTTCACTAGTTCAAATGAATGCTTGGCTTCTAAATTCCATTTAAATAATGTTTCCTCTTTTAGCATGTTTGTGATATTTCTCAAAATTTCAACAAGGTTAGGAATGAACCTTCTTAAAAAATTGATCTTCCCAATAAAAGATTGCAACTCGTTGAGGTTTCTAGGATGGTTGATTTTTAATATGCCTTTAATCCTTTTAGGGTCTACTTTGATTCCTTCTTTAGATATTATGTGACCAATAATTTTTCCTTTCTGGAAACCAAAGAATGTCTTATTGGGATTCAAAGATAAGCCATATTTTCTACATTTCTCAAAAAAAATTCTCAAATGAATCAAGTGTTCTTTGTCTGTTTTGGAGAAAACAGTGATGTCATCAAGGTAAATGATTATGAAATAGCCTATGTCTTCTGAAAAGACTATGTCCATGGCCTTTTGGAATTTTGCGCCTGCATTTATCAAACCAACTGGCATTTTAACATACATGAATGTACCCCAAGGTGTGGTGAAAGAAGTTTTGTGTTGATCACTCGGGAGTACTAGCACATGGTTGTAGCCTGAAAAACCATCCAACAGTGATATTCTCTTAGATCCAACCACCTTTTGAAGTATGTGGTCCATTTTGGGCAAGGGATAATTATCTTTCAGGGAGGCTCTGTTTAGATTTGTAAAGTCAATGCAAAGCCTAATTTCCTCAATATTCTTCCTAACAGACACAAGGTTGGACACCCATTGTGAGTATATAAGGGGAACTATGACCCCATCATCATACATCTTTTTGATCTCTTTCTCAACTAAAGGTAAGAACACAGGGTTTATCCTTCTTAATTTTTTTTTGAAAGGCTTATGATTTTCTTTGAGAGAAATTTTGTGTTGAATAATGTTGGTATCATATGATTTTAGATCTTTGTACCCCCATGCAAACACATATCCAAACTCCTTGAAAAGTTCAATATATTCTTGTTTGATATGAGTAGGGAGAGTGTTAGATAAATTGATCATTTTGGGTTCATTTATGCTGCCTATGTTATGTTCTTCTACACTAGTTTTTGTAGGCTCCATCTTTGGTTTTTTAGCTACATTATTGAAATCAAAAAGCTCCTCTAATGGTGTAAGACTCCTTAGTATTGAATCATTTTTACATTGTAAAACTTAAAGGTCCTTTTGGTCTATTTTGTTTAGTAATTCTGATGTATAAAGATATTCAAATTGGTTTATACTAGCGGTAGAGGACAACTCTATTTCATGGGCTTGCTTTTCATCAAGATAGTCTTTTTAAGGGCTTTAGTTAGGTGTTAATTCAGCAAAATCATTTCTTGATTGCAAAAAATCATCAATGTGTTTATCACCCTCAAACACTTGCCAATAGTTTTCATTGTCAGGGATTGTAGGCCTATTTTTCACTTTAACATTGAGTTGTTCATTTATCTGGGGTATTTGGCAATTTCTAGCAGCAAAGGCAAGTTCATTTGCAAGGTTGTTTTGAGTTCTAGGGATGAAAGTGAGTTCATATTTTTCAAAGGTTTTTAGGAGCTCTAGGGAAAAATTCCTATATTCTCTTAATCTTGGGTTTTTGGCTGAATACTCCCCTTTTATTTGCCTAATGATCAACTCTGAATCTCCTTGGATTGATATTTTCTTGGCTCCTAAATTTTTAAGAAAATGTAAGCCAAGGAGGAGGGCTTCATATTTTGCAATGTTATTGGTGCATAGGAAATCAAGTTTATAGCAATGTCCTTTGTTTGTATTATGTATCCATACACCACCTCCAGAACATGTTTTGCTGCAAGAGCCATCAAAGCTCATTTCCCACAGTGTTTCTATCTCATGCTCATTTTCCTTTTGATGTTTAAGGCTACTAAGGTTAGGGCTATTAGATTCTTCTTTTGGGGATTGATTTAATTTTTCAGGTGGAATTAATCCTATCTTATTTTCCTTTTCTTGTTGTTTGATTTCATCTTCATTGTACAAGATAATGGAGTCTAAATCCGAATGAATAGAATAAACAGGAGTGTTGTTTGGCCTATATATGTTGCTTACCATATATTTCATATGATATTCTCTATATAATCTTCTGGTTTGGTTAAAAACTGGGATGGTAGCATAAGACATGTCCATTTGAAGGCTTCCTTGAAGTTTGGCTCCCCATGATCTACATAGAGGCATGCCATACTTCCGGGGAATGTCAGCAACCACTATGCCCATAACTAGACCCTTAGCAAGAATTTGTGTGAGATTGACACATAAATCCTTGATTAGGACCAAACACTTAACTCTTCTTGAATCAAAGGAATACATGTCCTTGTAAGGTTTAGTAATTTCTAGGCCTAATCTCTCCATCACCACATTTGGCATAAGGTTGTGAGAGGCACCAGAATCTAGCATGGCATCGTGTAAAATCTTATCATGTATATTTAAGCTGACATAAAATGGAGGAATGGTTCCTTCCTGGTATTTTCCTTCTACTTCAGGACCAAAAAATAATTCTGGTTTATCATCTATCAAGTTTAATGTATCAGTATCACTTCCTATATTCAAAGCTTTCAAAACTTGGTTTTTATATACATCCTGGGTTACTAATTTAGCTAAGGGTATGCTAATTTTGATCTTGGAAATTTCACCCTCAAGGCTGAAAGGGACTAATGTTTTTGAAATATTTACATCTACTTTTTCAATCATAGTCTTTTCAGCAATTTTGATCTGCTGATTTTTATTAGGACCGTTATCTAGGACAGATTTCTCAAGGCCACTAGCAGAAGTACTAGGGAAGCTTGGGTCAACACTTTGTTGATTAGTTTTGTCCTTGTTTGAGTCAGTTTTCTTAGTCAAAGTGTTATTTTTGTTAGAAAATTAAATATTACAGAGAAATGAAACACATAAAATATGCAGAAAACACAAGCACACAAAACACATAAAACCAGAGTGACACATATATACGTGGTTCACCCAGTTTGGGCTACGTCCACCCTGAAAAGCTAGTCCTTTGTTTCTATTATCCAGTAAAAGGAAGAGAAACAACCTACAACAGATTCGTTGTAATATCCTATGTTCTCTCTCATAGTCTCCCTATCTGTTTCTTGCTCCGAGAATACACATACAATACACATCCGCAATAAATACCCTCATGCAAAGTTAGGGGTTGCCTTCTAGGGCAAAAAAACCTAAAATAAACATAACTTCTACCGTGAGATCATCCGCCTAATGAACAACTTAGATTGACTAGAAATTACTATACTTTTACAAGGAAATTTTACATCTGTTTTTAGCTTCGGGGGCGCTACCCCTGGAAAGCCCCGCTAGGGGGGGGGGCTCCATAAAGTCACAGTCATCCCCCCTGGACCCCCCAAGTAGCATTTAATTATAGGCGGCGTTGCCACCCCCATTATGGTACAGGGGTCCAATGTTGTGATACAAAATAAACAAGATAATCAGGCTCCACACCCAACAATATCCCACTTGGAGACTGATTGTAGCAATTCGACCGCTGCTTCATTTTTTGGACAATGACTCCTCTTTGGACCTGGCTATTTCTCATATTTATCATCATCCTTGAAGAACAATTGATACTGAGTTCTTAGTTTCTCCCTGGTTACAACTTTTGTTAGCATATCTGCAAGATTTTGGCTAGTGTGTATCTTTTCCAGCTTCAATTGTCCATCTTCCAATACTCACTGTATGAAATGGTACTTGAGCTGTATGTGTTTAGTCCTGGAATGAAATGCTAAGTTCTTTGCAAGATGAATCACACTTTTTCTATCACTGTATAATGTGCCCATATCATGCTTCTTACCCAATTAATCCATAAACCTTTGTAACCAAATCATTTCTTTAATAGCCTCTATAGCAACAACTTACTCTACTTTTGTTGTTGAAAGTGCAACAACACTTTGGATTTATGAAACCCAACTGACAGTTGTTCCACCTACAGTAAATACATATCCTATAGTGCTACTCCTGTTATCTCTGTCACCTTCCATATCTGCATCAACATATCCCTGTAGATCAATGTTTGAAGCACCAAATCATAATTCTTGATTTGTGGTACCTCTCAAATATCTGAGAATCCATTTCACTACCATCCAATGTTCTTTTCCTGGTTTGTTCATGTACCTGCTTACAACTCCCACTGCATGTGCAATATCAGGCCTTGTTCAGACCATTGCATACATTAAGCTTCCAACTGCTAATGCATATGGAACTTTAGACATGTAGTCCATTTCTTCTTGGGTCTTGGGGCACATCTCCTTACTAAGTTTGAAATGGTTAGCAAAAGATGTACTAACTAGTTTTGCATTCTTCATATTAAATATTTTCAACACCTTTTGTATATACTCATTCTGAGACAGTGTTAATTTGTGATTTTCCCTATCTCTAGTTATTCTCATACCAAGGATTTGTTTTGCAGCTCCCAAATCCTTCATTGCAAAGGAATTTGCCAATTTTTTTTTGAGAACATTTATTTCCTGCATGTTAGACCCTGCAACAAGAATGTCATCTACATATAATAACAATATAATATAGCTGTCATCATTTTTCTTTTTCAGATAAACACAACGATCAGAGTGACATCTAGTGTAACCTTGTTCAGACACAAACTTGTCAAATTTTAGATGCCACTGCCTTGGATCATGTTTTAAGCCATACAAGATCTTCTTTAACCTGCACACTAATTTTTCTTTCCCTTTGACCTCATATCCTTTTGGTTGTTGCATATAGATGTCTTCCTCCAAATCTCCATGGAGAAATGGTGTCTTTACATCTAACTGTTCAATATGTAAATCTTCCACTGCTACAAGACTTAGCATAATTCTGATTGAAGTCATATTAACAATAGCAGAAAATATTTCATCAAAATAAATACCTTTCTTTTGTGAAAACCCCTACACCACAAGTATAGCTTTGTACCTCTGTTTTCCTCCATCTTCTTCCTTCAACCTGTAAACCCATTTATTCTGCAATGTAGTTTTACCTGCAAGCAACCTGACTAAGTCCCAAGTCTGGTTATGCATTAAGGAGTCCATCTCTTCTTCCATTGCTAGCTCCCACTTCTTCCTGCTTTCAACCTGCATTGCTTCTTCATAACATTCAGGTTCACCAGAATTAGTGAACAATAAATAATATAATGAAGGAGAGTATCATTCAGGGGGTCTACTTATCCTAGTAGATCTTCTGACACCACTTTCAGGTGTTTTAGGTGCCTGTTGCTATTGTGGTGGTTGTTGTTGTTGTGGCTCTTGATTATTATTATTTTCAGGCACCTTTACATTTTCTGTGATCTCATCAAGAACTGTGTATTCTTTGTTTTCTTTTTCCTGTTTCTTTTCCTACAACTGATTCTTATACAATACCTTTTCATTGAATATTACATCTCTGCTCGCAATGATTTTGTGATTTTCATAATCATATAAGTGATAACCAAAATCATTAACACCATATCCAATAAAGGTACCTTTCTTTGATTTTGCCTCAAGCTTTGTTCTATTTTCTTTATTAATATGGACAAAGGCCTCACAGCCAAAATGCTTTAAAAAAGAATAGTTTACCTTTTTACCTGTCCTTACTTCCTCTAGAATACCACCATCCAAGGAACTTGAAGGCCCTCTGTTTATTAGATAAACAATAGTATCTACAACATCTGCCCAAAATTGTAAAGGCAATATTGCATGCAATCTCATGCACCTTGCACACTCCATGATTGTTCTGTTCATCCTTTCTGACACACCATTTTCTTGTGGTGTTCTTGGAATTGTCTTCTCTCTACGAATTCCATGCTTTGAACAGTACCTATCAAACTCTTTGCTGCATTATTCACTTCCATTGTATGATCTGAGACACTTCAAATTCTTTCCTATCTCAATCTCAACCAGATATTTCCATTTCTTCAAAGTATCAAATACATCAGAATTATTCTGAATAAAATAAATCCAATTTTTTCTAGTTGCATCATCAATAAAAGTAACATAATAATGAGAGCCACCAATAGATGATACCTAAGTAGGTCCCCATACGTTTGTATGCACAAGCTCTAATTTTTTGCTCTTCTTTTCTTTCCCAACTCTGAGAAATCTGACTCTCTTCTGTTTTCCATAAGTGCAATTCTCACAGAAATCCAAATCAACATTCTTCAAACCCATCAACAAATTTCTTGAGTGAAGAATCTTCATCCCCTTCTCACTCATGTGTCCGAGCCTATGATTCCATAATGCTGCATCTGCTCCTTTGGAATTTAAAGCATTAACATAGTTAGAAATACCATTGCATAAATACAATGTACCAACCTTTTTGCCTTTTGCTATTACCAACGCTCCTTTGGTGACCTACCAAGTTTTATCTGTGAAAGTTGTCACACAACCTTCACCGTCTAACTGCCCTATTGAAATCAATTTTTTCTTCAGATTTGGAACATGCCTTACCTCCTTTAATATCCATTGGTTTCCATTCTCTTTTTTTATAACAACTTTACCCATTCCAAAAATTTTATAGGGCTTATCATCACCCAAATGAACTTGTAAAAAATCTCCTTGAACATAGTCATGAAAATATTTCTTAACAGGTGTGGCATGGATTGAGGCCCCTAAATCTACAACCCAAGAATTAGTAACATTTTCAAAAGAAATAATCAAAGCGTCTTGTAACACATCACTTGTAACATTTGCTTCATGATTGTTTTCTTGTTGTGCATCTCCTTATTTTCCCTTCCAAGATCTACAATATTTCTTTAGGTGTCCTTTCTTTCTGCATTTCTAGTACGCTATTTCCGATCTAGATTTGGATCTGCCTTTCCTTGGTTTACTGCGATATCCTGAGCTCTTTCCTCTTTCCATTCTTCTTCCCCTAGACTCTGCACTCAAAGCATTACCCGATGGCTCACCAGAGCTTTTCCATCGCATTTCCTCGCTAAGGATAACACCAACAACATCATCAAACTTTAAAGTACTAGATCTAGAGACAGAGTTACTAATGGCCATAACTAAACCATTCCAGCTTTCTGGTAATGAGCATAGAAATAAAAGAGCCCTAACTTCATCATCAAAGTCTACCCCTACAGAACTTAACTGACTGGTAATTGTATTAAAATCATTTAAATGGTTTGCAACAGATCCACCTTCCGACATCTTAATATTAAATAAACGTTTCATAAGAAATACCTTGTTTGAGGCCAAGGGTTTTTCATACAATTTCACCAATGCCTTAATCAAACCCTCTGTTGTTGTTTCCTTCAAAATATTGAAGGCTACCGATGCTGCGAGGCACAACTGTACTATTCCGAGTGTCTTTCTATCAATAATATCCCACTCTACATTTGTCATAGCCATTAGCTTCTTTGTTTTTCCACTCAATGGTAGGTACAGATCTTTCTGATATAGATAGTCTTCCATCTGCATCTTCCACAGTGGGAATTTTTGGCCGTTAAACTTCTCAAACCTAAACTTACCACCTTCCGCCATTTCTCCCACTCGAACCAGGAACCCTTATTTCCTGCGAGTTGATCAGCCAAATAGACCTTCGGCTCTGATAGCAGTAGTTAGAAAATTAAATATTATAGAGCAATGAAACACATAAAATATGCGAAAAACACAAGCACGAAAAACACATACAACTAGAGAGACATAGATATACGTGGTTCACCCAGTTTGGGCTACATCCACCCTAAACAGCCGGTCCTTCGTTTATATTATCCAACAAAATGAGGAGACACAACCTACAACAGATCTGCTGTAATATCCTATGTTCTCTCTCACAGTCTCCCTATCTATTTTTCGCTTCGATAATACACATAAAATACACAACCCCAATGCAATACCCTCATAAAAACCAAGGGGTTGCCTTCTAGGGCAAAAAACCCTAAACTAAAAATAACTTCTACTGTCAGATCATTTGCCTAATGAACAACCCAGATTGACTAGAAATTACTATACTTTTACAAGGCAATTTTACATCTGTTTTTAGCTTCTAGGGCGCTGCCCCCCCTGGACCCCTAGGTAGTGTTTACTTATGGGCGGCATTGCCACCCCCATTATGGTACAGGGGTCAAACGTTGTGATACAAAATAAACAAGATAATCAAGCTCCACACCCAACAATATCTGTTTGATGTCTTTTTAGGAAGATTTTATGAAGTTTTCCTAACAACAGGTCTGTGTTTTTATCATTATAAGTTTCTCGGTTCCTTTTGCTTCTAAGATCTGTTGGAAATATTGAGAGGGGGGGTGAATCAATATTTCTTTCAATAGAGCATTAGTTAATCTTCAATTATTATCAATTTTTGTACAATGATATCATCAAACAAGAGGAACACAAATGCACACATTTTTTAAGGTGGAAACCCACTTTGGGACAAAAAGCACCTAATGCTTTTCTAATAATTCTTTAATATTCAACTCCAATTGAAAATAAAGCTCCAACTTCCTAGAATCTAGAAAAGCATTCTTCTCCAGCTCCCACTGGATGAATGTTCCAACGCCCAAGATTCTTCAATAGTCAACTAAATGGATGCCCCAACACCCAATGAGCTACAACTCACCCTAGCACCACCGTACCACCCTATAGAAGAATAAAAGAAGAATGGACTCTCGTACCAGGGAAAATGGTCCCCTTTACAATGATATAGAATGATGTAGAAGAAGAAGATACACTAGACCATAATCCCAACTATGACACAACCACCTAATGATGATCCTAAACCACCCTACATTACCTCTTCAACTCTTGGGAGATAGACACTACTAAAATTTGTACAATAATGTATTTACAATGACTTAGTACAGTGATACCTTTACAATGATTGTATGCAGTGCTGCCCACTTGAAGACTTCATGTGATGAACTTCTTGCTAATTTTTTGTACCTTGGTTGCTGCTCTTGTCATGCTACCCTTTGCTGCACCTTGATTTTCTTTTCTTCCCTAGAAAGTCTAGTCATTTGTAGCCCTTGACAACACATGATCTAGCTTTTTCTTTGCCTTCTAGGAGCTTGATATTGAATCTGGTGTATCTCTGTTATTTCAGATCCCCGATATCTGATTTTCGATACTGTATTAGTCCTTTGATTCGTCTTTCCAATTCCAAATGTGTGACCTAATTTGGATTCTTCAAGAGAGAGTTATACCTAATCTCTCACAATGCCCTAATTATGGACTCTTTCAATACATCGAACTTGTATGGCGTGCCACGTGTCACTGTTTATTTATTTGGCTCTAAAATTTATAGAGTGAAAACCAAAGGTTGTGCACTACCTACCAATTTTACAAAATTCCAATCCGATACTCAGAGAGAGAGTTATGATGATTTTCCCAAGGTCACCTCTTTGAGATGAATTTTAGGAGCCTGCAAAAACAATGATTTCAACAGATCATATCTCCGAACATATTGCACACCTTGATCTGAAATTTTCACAACAGCTTCCTCAGGATTTCAGCTTTGCCTCATAAAAATTTCAGCTTTTGAACCTTCGTAGAAAAAAATTTAGAGGGAAAATTCCATGATGACCTGTTTCAGATGGAAAAATCCCTTGCATGAGGAGGATATGAGGATCACAATTTATATAAATGCTTAGGTTGAGAGGGGCTTCAAAAATTGAACGTGGGAGGGATTTTAGGAGCTTAAAAAATATTAATTATGACTTTTCAATGACCCATGCCACAACCCCATGGGGTTTTAGCCCACTAACTAGGGGTACAAATTTCAAACATGAGTATCTCTCAAACCGTTAAGAATTACATGGTGTGCCATATATCAATGGAAACATCTCAATAAGTAGAAACCATAAAAATCATTATTGACCTAGAATATATTAATTTGGTAGGTAAAAAATTCCATTCAATATTGGGTTAGCCCTTGGTGCTGCTTAGGTTGACATCAATGACAACCGCTGATCAACAATCTCCCCCTTTGGCGTTGATGGCAAGACAAGTACCCCCCTTGAGATCATGACACCTATTCCTACAACATTCTCTCCCCCTTTGACATCAATGGCAAAGGGTAACTCCCCCTGACACACAACCATCCTGTGGACCCATACACACTTCCACTCCCCCTTTATATTCCGAATAAGGAAAATCTAATGAGAACTTGGGAGAATCCAAAGCTTCTAGCAAAGATATTCCAATGCTTCACGAGTACTCTCACGATCATCAATACTTCCTACCCAATTTGCATCTGTAAAGGAATGAATAATGAATTTTTTTCCCTTGGGATACCACAAGCCATATTCTGTTGTTCTCTTTAGATATCGAAGAATTCTTTTGATGGTAATAATATGTGATTCTTTTGGTGCTGCTTGGAATATTTCTACTTGTCCAACTGCTTGCATAACATCTGGCCGGGAGGCTATTACTTATAGAAGACTACCAATCATAGATCTATACAACCTTTGATCCACATCCTTAGATGAGTTGTCTATGCTCAATTTGCAACCTGTTACCGTTGGAGCAAGGATGGGTTTGCAATCTTCCATTTTAAATTTCTTGAGAATTTCCTTGATGTACTTGGCTTGACATATAAATATTCCTTTCTCTTGCTGAGATATTTGAATCCCTAAAAAGTATGTCAGCTCACCAAGTAATGACATCTCGAAATCACTTTGCACCCTTGTAGCAAAATTCTTACTTAGTCGATCATTATTGCTACGAATTATTATATCATCCTCTTTAGCTATTAGACATGCTTTAGTTGCTTCATCCAGAACATATATGTCATTTGGAGCTCGAATTGCTGTAGCCACAATTTCACCATACATGTCTTTCCTGATTTCACATTTTGTGGAGTTGAATAGTATTGTGTGTCCTTGATGACACATTTGTCCAACACTGAGCAGATTGTGATTCATGTTTTCAACCAATACAACATTCTTGGCTAGAGCATCTTTTCTTCTGAGAGTTACAGTACCTAATCCTATAACATTTGAATATCCATCATTTCCAAATGGAACAATTCCATCCTTATTCTTTTTCATAGATATAAATTTATTTCTATCTATAGTCATATGTGTTGAGAAACCGCTATCAACATACCACACATCTTTGTTGTTTTGAGCCTTGAGAGTGAGAGCAAAATTATCAATCTTATTCTTCTTCCATGTTCATTCATTCTGTGGCTTCGAAGATTCTTCTGGAGGATTTCCAAGTCTGCATTCTTTGGCTATGTGTCCAAAGTTTCGACATTTGTAGCATTCAATATTATTTATTAAATTTTTAAATCTATTGATGTTTCACTGAGCCCTGTGAGGTTCATATTTGACAGATCTCATGGAATTGTATTTTTTCCTACAGTACGTGCGACATTCTACAGCTTTATGACCAAATTTACCACATGAGTAACAGTGGCCATAAAAAATATGTTGGTACCTAGATGGAAATTTTCATCAAGGAACTGTCTTCCAAGGCTGTTCTTGTGAATCTTTTCCAATGAATTCTACATGCATGTCAGATCTCATAGGTTCACTATATTTTGTTGTAGAAGGTCCTCCTTATTCATCTTTGTAACCGATGCCATTTCTGTCGTTGTAAGATCATTGATTGTTGATGAGTTCTTCCAATGCCCTTGAGCTATTGGCATAGTTTTGGATAGTTTTTCCTTTCTTCACTTCCTCACGCAGCGAGACTACATCGGTTTCTAATTCTTCCCTTTCTTGGTTGCTTTCTTCCAACTTCTTTTGAAGTGACTCTTCAATGCATTTTTGTTCTTCAACTTCAATTTTGATACCTTAAACCTGTTCTTCAAGAGTATTGGAACGGATCTTCTCCGCCTTGAGATCTTTTATAAGCTTGATTTCTTCCTTATAAAATTCTTCTATGGTCAATCCTTCTTCTTCATTGTTTGATACCTCTTGTTTATTGTGCTTGGCCATAAACAATACTCTCTCATTGGCTTCTTCTTCATTGTCATTGTCTTCATCAGATGATGAGCTATCTTCTTTAGAGAGAAAGTTCCTTTTGGATCCTTGATTGTTGAATTTCTTAGAGCCTTTCTTTCCTTTCGATTTTCCATCACTTCTATTTGGACATTTTACTGCGAAATTCCCAACCTCACCACTGCTGAAACATATCAATGGAAGTTTATCTTTGAATTTTCCCTTACCAATTTTTAGTTTTCTCATGAAGTAAGCATATTCTTCATCTGAAAGAGCTTCTCCATCATCTCCCTTTTCTTCACACTTGCACGTGCATGTCATTTCAATTGAAGGTTTTTTTCTCTTATTGGTTTTCTTAGATGCAACAAACATAGTTTCTAGATTTAAAGTACCCTCTTCTTCATCAAGTCTCATTTCATATGCTATGAGAACTCCATGTAATTCCTCTTTGCTGAGTTTGTCCATATTTTCATTGTAGTCTAAGATCGATACCTTTGGGTTGAATCTCCCTGGTAACGTTCTAAGAATATTTTCTATAATAGTCTTCTCATCAACTGGCTCTCCCAATCCTTCCAGAGTATTGGTTATTTCATCAACGTATTGGAAGTATGTAGCAATGTTGCAATATTCTTTCATTTTGAGTTGCTCAAATTTTTCTCTATAGATTTGAAGCTTTGCTTCTTTGACATTTGAGTCACCTGAATATATATTCTCAAGCTTGTCTCATACATTTTTTGCGGTTTTACAAACCAACACCTTATGATAAGTAGATTCAATAATTCCACCGATAACAATATTCTTTGATTTTGCATCATTTACTAAATTCTTCTTACCTTGTTCATCCATGATTGATGTAAATCCATTTTGAACAGTGTCCCATACTTCGTAACCTTGCGCCAAGAGATAGACCTCCATTATTCCTTACCAGAGTGCATAATTATTTTCATTGAACAGAGGTACACCATTCTTGGTATGCTCCATGACCTCCTTCCAGCTGTTAAACTGCTATTGAAGGAACCAAGCTTTGATACCAATTGTTGGAAATACTGAGGGGGGGGGGGGGGGTGAATCAATGTTTATTTCAATAGAGCATTAGTTAATCTTCAATTATTATTAGTGTTTGTACACTGATAGCAGAAAATAAGAGGAACACAAATTCACACAGTTTTTAAGGTGGAAACCCACTCCGGGATAAAAACCACCTAATTTTTTTCTAATAATTCTTTAATATTCAACTCCAATTGAAAATAAAGCTCCAACTTCCTAGAATCTAGAAAAAAAATATTCTCTATCTCCCACTGGATGGATGCTCCAATTCCCAAGATTCTTTAGTAGCCAACTGAACGTATGCCCCAACACCCAATGAGCTACACCTCACCCTAGCACCACCCTATCACCCTGTAGAAGAATAAAAGAATAATGGACTCCCGTACCAGGGAAAATGGTCCACTTTACAATGATATATAATGATGTAGAATAAGAAGATACTCTAGACCATAAACCCAACTATGACACAACCACCTAATGATGATCCCATACCACCTGACACTGCCTCTTCAACTCTCGGGAGATAGACACTAGTACAATTTGTACACTAATGTATTTACAATGACTTAGTACAATGATACATTTACAATGATTGTATGCAGTGCTGCCCACTTGAAGACTTCATGTGATGAACTTCTTGCAGTTGTTATGTACCTTGGTTGCTTCTCTTGTCATGCTACCGACTACTAAACCTTGCTTTGATTTTCTTCCCTAGAAAGTCTTGTCCTTTGTAGCCCTTGACAACACATGACCTATCTTTTTCTTTGCCTTCTAGGAGCTCGATGTAGAATCTGGTGTATCTCTGTTATTTCAGATCCCCAATATCTAATTTTTAGTACTGTATTAGTCCTCTAAGTCTTATTTCCAATGCTAAAGGTCTGACCCAATTTGGATTCTTCAAGAAAGAGTTATACCCAATCTCTCACAATGCCCTAATTATGGACTATTTCAGTAGAGAAAAATTTTACGGCATGCCACGTGTCATTTTTTCTTTATTTGGATCTGAAATTGATAGAGCGAAAACTAAAGGTTGTGCACTATCTTCCACTTTTAACAGAATTCCAATCCGATACTCAGAGAGAGAATTATGACGATTTTCCTAAGGTCACTTCTTTGAGATGAATTTCACGAGCCTGCAAAAACAATGATGTCCACATATCATATCTCTGAACATATTACACACCTTGATCTAAAATTTTCACAGTAGCTTTCTCTAGATTTTTTCTTCGCCTCATAACAAATTCAGCTTTGGAACCTTCACAGAAAAAAATTTAGAGCGAAAGTGCCACGATGACCTATTTTAGATAGCGAAATCCCTTGCATGAGGAGGATACGAGGATCACAATTTATATACATTCTTAGGTTGAGAGGGGATTCAACAAGTGAACATGGGAGGGATTTCAGGAGCTTAAAAAATATTAATTATGACTTTTCAATTACCCATGCCACAACCCCATTGGGTTTTAGCTCATTAATTGGGGGTACAAACTTCAAACATGAATATCTCTCAAACCGTGAAGAATTACATGGCATGCCATGTATCAACGGAAACATCTCGACAAGTAGAAACCATAAAAAGCATTATTTACCCAGAATATATTAATTTGGTGGGTCAAAAATCCCATGCAATATTGGGTTAGCCCCTAGTGCTGCTTGGGTTGATATTAATGACAATTGTTGATCAACAAGATCATATTGTTTGTGCACCTCCATTATTGCATTTTCAAACCCCAATTGGTAGTCTTCAGAATCCTCATGATGGTTTTCAGTTTGTTCTGAGGAGAGGAATCCTTGTTCTTCTTCAGTGAGGAAAAAATCTATCTCACTTTCAGATCTGATTAGATTTACATGATTCTCTTCCAACCTTTCAATTTACCTTTCTTCCTCTTGATCTATATAGTTTTCTTGAAAATGAGGCCTAATTTGTTGGTCGTTATCTATTTGTCTATTTTGAATAGGGTCTCTTCTTAAATTGGGATTTCTATTTATGTTTTGGGGATTAATTTGGTTTTCTCTAGGAGGCACTCTATCATTTAAGTTTATATTTTCAAGCATTCTTTCCATTACCCTCACTAAGTTGTCTATTTTGGCGTCAGATGATGAGGTTGATGTCATTGTTTCATCTTTATATGTAACTCTTTTTTCTGATTTCAACCTAGCTATTTTCTCAATCAAATTTTCTTCTACACTTATATCTCCCTTCTGAATATCTTCTAAAGTGAATGGGTCTCTTTCTCTTAGCTGGTAGGCCATGTTTGGGTCAAATCCTTTAGGAAATTTAGCTAACGCTAAGCCTAGTGGAGGTTTCATGTTTGGGGGAAGTTAATTGTAAACACTATTGGACCTAGTGAAATAATCTTGGACACTTTCCCCTGTGTTTCTTTTGAGGTTGCTATATTCTGAGAGGATTTGGAGAGGGTTCTTTTTTATTTCCCATTTTTTTATGAATTTTTTGTATAGAGAAGGGATATCATTTATGCTATTAGGAGTTAAGTTTTTAAACCTTTTTTGGCTTCTCCTCCTAAAATTTGGGCAAAGATTCTCATCTTGATGGTCTATTCTTCTATTTCCATGTAATCAAAGGCATCATACATTTTATCTACATGTTGTTGAGAAGTAGTAGATTCAGTTCTAGTGAAATTGGGATTCTAGATTGATAATAATTTGGTAAAGGAACCAGAGGTTGTGGTAACACTAATGGAGGATACCATGCTGCCATGGTGGGAACAAATGGGAGATTTACAAGAGGTGGATGTGTGGCAGTAAAAGAGGGATGAAATGGAGTATTTTGAACAGTGGAAGAATGGATAGGAGTGTTGGAAGTATTTGGGCCAACAAACTGATTTTGAGAAGATTTGTTATGGAAGGAGCTAAAGTGATGGAGAAGTTGAAAATCAGGTGGAGTGGAAGGAGATGCTTCTCTGCCAAAGTTTTGCTGCAAATTTGTGGGCTGAAGATTAGATTTGTCAATATCACTATGTGACTTGGTTCTAAATAAGTTCTTTGAATGGTGCAAGTCAAAGTGAGGAACTTTAAAGAATATAAGGTTTTCAGGGACAGATCTTGTTCTTTGGATGGTCCTAACAGTAGTTAAATTTCCAGCTTTAGAATTTTGCCACAAAATATTTTCTGGATCATCAACTATTGTAAGAGGATTAGGGTCTGGATGAGATCTGGTATTGATCCTATGTGAAGCCAGATTTCAAGTTCAAAATTTAGAGAGACTGAATGTTTTAAGTAGTGTTTTCAAATGTTTGACCTCTCTTAGTGTTTAGTACCTTTCTAGGATATGGGACTAGCTTCTAAACTTCTTGGGACTGGTTTAACACAATCCTAAGGGAATTTGGAAGTACTAGTAGATTAATAGGCCTGCTAGGGCCGATGGAGTCGCCAGGTGGAAATTTTTATCTTTTTGAAGGTAAAATGTATTATGGTCCACCCCCAGATAAGTAATAAAAACTGATCTAAGAATGTTTTTGGGTTTTTTTGAGTTTTTGTGTGTTTTTGTGGTTTGTAAGAGTGTTCTATACTTGAATCATCATTTAGCTAAGATGGTGAAACAAACAAGGACTACTCTATGGCCATCAGCTGAGTTTTTTGTGATTGATAATGCTTTCTAGAGTCCTAAGGTGTACTTAGTTTGTAACTGACTCAGAATGTCCCAGCGCGATTGTCAGAATGTTGGTGTCCCGTGATTTGGAATATTGGCATACCAAATGACAAGACAACATGGAACTAGTCTTTAGAGTCCTAGGACCTAGCCTTCATAGACTCAGAGAGGGATCTCTCTATTTGTTTGCAAAGGATGTGTACTTTTTTTCTTTTAAGGGTTGACTTTAGGCTAGTTATTAAGTATGAGGTTTTGTTGTTCATTTTGGTTGGAAATAATGATCAAGAAGCATAGGTAGAATGAGGAAATATCTAAGTCATTGGGCAATGGAGTCAAACGTAATTCATGTTAAGTTCACTAATGGATCGGGGAGTATCATAGGGAAAATCTAACTTGGCCAGTGGATCCTCAAATTTTTTAGGATAATGAGATGAACATTAAGGAAAAGAATGAAAAGTAGGACAAAGGGCAATTAAAAATCCTTTATCATGTACTTTAAAAAAGAGAAAACTTTCAAGGTAATTGTTTGAAGCAAGCCAAAGGACAGGGAAAACCGTAGATTTCTTTGGACAAACTTTTAATAAGCAAAACTTTTAGAAAACAATCTAGCAATGAAAGGACCACTTTCAGATAAGGAAAACATATAAGATAACAGTGAGAGTAGCCTAATATCAAAAAAAAATAATCTAATATGCTTTTGACTAACTCTCTAGGGATCTTTCGAAGCAACCTTTAAAGGCAGACCAGAGGACAGGGCACATCATAGACTTTCCCGGCTTAGAATCTACTAAGCATACTTTAAAGAATATCTAAAAAACAGTATCTCAAGTTGTACTCCAGGAGTATGGACTCACCACTAATTTCCTTGGTTGCACTCTATTGAAATCATTCCTAAAAACAACATCTCAAGTTGTACCAATGAACATGGACTTACCAAAGTTTCTTGGTTATACTCTATTGAATCATTTCTAAAATAACAAGCTAGATGGAACTGGAGGGCAGTGAAGAATCCTCCAATTAGACCTTGCAGAAGAAAACATTAAGATAGTGAAGAGAAAACAGAACTAAGGTGCTTTCAAAAGACATTTCTTAGTATAAAACTTTTGCTCTACTGTAACACAGAAAGATGGAAACATAATGAAAGCAAGAGATAACAATAACAGATGGAAGCACTTCACAAACAACCAAGCTTAGGGATCAAATGATCTAGCCTCCTCCATCAACAAAAAAATCAGGGCATCCACAAGTTCCAAGACATCAATTTCCTTTCAACTTCCAAGAAACTATGCATTACTTCAAAGATTCATCAAATGCCAGCAATACAATGAGCTCAAATGTAGTATTTATGCTATAAATGAGGATGTGAAGCCTAAGATAGGGTTTGAGTATAATTTATTACAGAGTAAGTGCATTCCTAACCTTGAAAACCATGCAAGGCTTAAGGCAAGAATATCTATAGCTACTTCTCTATTTCAATAACTCTTATCTTATCTTCAAAGGAAGAAGAGGTGAAATGTTTGACTTTAAAGGCTTTGTAATAACTTTGCAATAACTATTTAGCTGCTTCAAAATATCTCTAACTATGTAGTAACTGCCCTATGGCTTTATGGAAAGAAATAATGTTGTAGGTGGCAGTTTGGTCTTTGGAGGAGTAAATGCTTCTTGATTTAGTCATTCGAACTTGTCTCTAGGTTAATATATCTTTGATTTTAACATTAACTCTGTATTAGGCCTTTGAACCTTGATTTAGACTTTATAATTTGTTTCACTGTCTTTTCTTATTTAAACACTAACTGACTGTTTATTTATTCTTTGTTTTAAACGTTTGACTTTAATCCTTTAATTGTTGTCTTCATGGCTAATCCTCTATGTTTATGGCTTCGGATTTAGGATTAGCCCCTTAATCCTTCTAATCTTCATTTCTTTCACTGTTTCACTATTTGTTTGCTTTTTCTGTGTGCAGGGATGCAGTCTTCTTCATGGCTGAAAAGTTGAATGCTCATTGATGATCATTGGGCATCATTGATTAACCCAGATAGGGCCACTGATCTCCCTCTTTGAACTCGGATTCAAACCCTTGGATCGTCTCCCAAGGTTTCATCAGTATTTTTGAACTATGGGAGGGCTTGATAGACCCCTTTCTGCCATTAAAACCTGCACCAAAGACAAACTAGTTAGTTAAAAGCCTATGGGAGTGGAAAGACTGTATTTTCAGGGCTTGGAGCTGTCAGGAGGCGTTTGCAGAGAAGAAATGGAGCACAGGGTAAGGTTCTGTATACGGAACCTGGTAGAATTCGAATAGAGATGAAGAGGTTTGAATTTTGGTGTGGGGAGGGAGAAAGTAGTTTTGGAAAACCATGGTGGTTTATCGCGTGTGCTAAGGGCAGTAAGTGGTATTGGATCAAACATGTGCAATGCCACTAGGAGATCGACATGTGGCGGGGTAAATACCGCCTATTTCGCGTAGGTTAGGGGTTATTAAATTCATTGCTACTTTCCGCGCGATATGGGATATGGGCCGTCAAATCTCAAGTGATGAGATCGACGATTAGGAAAGATCCAGGAGCAACGTGCAGGTGTGGAGGGTGGAGCCCGGGGACAAATGGCGCATGGTGAATGGGCGACGAAGTTTTAGTGGAAGGTGAGGCCCAACTCAATGACGTGGGCAGGTTTGACGCATTGTGTGGGGTTGTATCTATGTGGGATGAAAGGCAATGATGTGACAACCATCGGATCAGGGCCCAAAACTCCAAATCAACAGTGGATGTGGCCCGGTGAAAAGGTGAAGCAGGATGGGGGAAAGTGGGCCTAGTTTAATTTTTCAAAGGTTAGGGGGGGGTTATTATAAGGTTTGCGGGGGTGTATAAATTAAAAGGGGCAGAGGTGTATTTTTAAATGGGGATGGGGATAAGATATAGTGGAGGGTCGTGGTGTTATGTTAGCAAGGGGCTAAGGATTTTAAGCCAAAAGGGGCTTTAAAGGCCTATTTCATAAAACGGGCTGGTTTAATACAAAAGCATGGTTTTTGCAAGGTTTTAAAGGGTCCGATAGGCTAAAACGTTAAACTTAAACAATTTAAAAAAGGGATTTTTACATTGTTTAAGGTTTTTTAGGAAAAAATGATGAATAAGGGGGTTTATGAGGGGTTTTTAGGGGAAAGAAAAATGGGTTTCAGAGGGGAAAAATTGGATGAATGAGGGTGTAGGTGAGGTAATAAAATGAGGCAAACAGGCCTAGAAAATGAGGTCTTCTTAGAGTTGTAGGGTGAACTTTTGAGAAGGCAAAAGATGAAGTTTTAATGAATCAATTAAGCTTAGGATGTTGAAGGCAGTGAGATTTCTAAAATTCACAATGTTTCTCAAATATTGTTTCTAGAAATCTAGGATTATAACTTAGTCATATTTTGATATCAGCAAAAATTACTGATGACTAACACCCACTATCTCTTTGGTTACTGCAAAAAAATGCAGCAAGCTCATTTCCCAAACCACGAAATTTGTTTTCCTGATGATCCACCACGGATTGGCCAGTTCCTATCTGGAAGGTTGTAATTACCACGAGTCGGTCAAGACTTCAGACTACGCTTCACCCGTGGTGGTGGAAGAATTCCTAGGGGTCCCAAGGCAAGAATAATACTGTGGTTGCGAGCTCCAAACATGGCTCCTCTACATGACAACAACAAATGGAGAAGGTTGTGGAGGAGTACGAGGACATCTTCACCTCACACACAGGGTTTCCTCTGCACTATCATGTCAAGCACCGAATTGACCTGACCCCAGGTATGTTGCTACCCATTGGACTGATCCAGAGGCATTTGTTTTGGAGAATGATGAAATCAAGAGGTAGATTCAAGAGCTGCTGCAGAAAGGTCACATCCGGCCAAGTTCATTGCCCTGTGGGAGCCCGGTCATGTTGGTAGAGAAGAAGGATGGGACTTAGAGACTCTGTATTGACTATCAGGCACTGAACAAGATTACTATCTAGAATAGGTACCCGATCCCACGGAAAGATGACTTTCTCGACCAACTCAAATGGGAAAAATATTTCAGCAAGATCGAATTTAATTCTGGGTATCACCAAGTACCAATCAAACACTCGGATGTGTGGAAGACTACCTTCAAAGCCAAGGAGGGCCTTTTCAAATGGATTGTCATGCCTTTCGGGTTGACGAATGCTCCCGCAAACTTCATGATGTTGATGGATGACATCTTGCGTCCATTCACCAACTCATTTGTAGTCGTGTACTTAGATGATATTCTGATCTTTAGCCATACTTGGGAAGAGCACCTCCACCACATCCAAGAAGTCCTCCAAATACTAAGACAACACAAGTTGTGTGCAAATTTCGAGAACTGCACTTTTGGCATGACCTAGGTTCAATATCTGGGATACATTATTGATGAAAGGGGGGTGCATGTGGGTCCAGCCAAGATCCAATTCATTCGGGATTGGCCAGCCCGAACCACTCTAACATAGCTTCACAACTTTTTGGGTCTTTCCAATTTCTACCACAGGTTCGTGTTGGGTTTTTCTCATATCACTTGGCCCTTGAGTCAAGTCACCAAGGGAGGAGCGAAAGAAAAATTATTTTGGTCGGAATCTCAACAGAAAGCATTCATAGAATTGAAACATCACCTCTGTTTTGCCCTAGTGCTCACATTACCAGAATTGAAACAACCATTTGAGATTGAGACAAATGCCTCTGATTATGCTATTAGGGCAGTTCTTACTCAACAGGGGCATCCAGTGGCATATCAAAGTGAGACATTGTCCGACACAATTCGCAAGTATCCCACTTACGACAAAGAAATGTATTCCATTGTGTAGGCTTGTCGACAAAGGAAGCATTACATTTTGGGGAAGGAGACAATCATCCACATAGAACACCGACCCCTGCAGTTCATACAGACACAAGGGAAGTTGCAGAATGATCGCCATCAGAAGTGGTTCACATATCTACAACAATTTCATTTGAACATAAAGTATAAGAAGGATAGCACCAATAATGCTGCAAACTACCTCAGCCGACCACCGATCATGGCCATAACCACCGTTCTCAACTCTTGTGGGCACGAGACTTCTGATTGGCTGCTTCTCTACAAGAGCGATCCAGAATTCAGCCACACATACAAGGCACTCTTGGGGGGTACGCAAGTTCCAAGTTTTCACCTCCAAGATGCATTGTTATGTCACCTGGGACACCTTTGTGTTCCTTCAAGCGAGCCTACCAAGATAATATGGGAAGTGGACTACAGTCGAGTCGCTGGGCATTTTTGGGTCGAGAAAATAGTGGCAGTACTACAGAAGTATTTCTATTGGCCAAACCTTCAACAGGATGTCGGGAAGTACATTAGATCCTGCACTACTTGTGCCATTGCCAAACTGATCATCAAGAGGCAAGGCCTCTATACTCTGCTATCTATCCCTAGTCGACCTTGGGAATTCATCTCCATGGATTACATTTTAGGTCTTCCTTCTACTAAGCATGGAAATGACTATGTTTTCATGGTCATCGAAAGATTCTCAAATATGGCCATTATGGCAGCCTGCAAGCATAATACCATAGCAGAAGCCATTGCTAAACTCTTCTTTGAACGAGTGTGGGTGCACTTTGGGATCCCATAGTCTATCATATTAGATCGTGATAGCAGGTTCCTCAGCACATTTTGGTCTAGCCTCTAGTCAATGTTGGACACCAAGCTCACCAAGTCCACAGCTTTCCATCCCCAAACTGATGGTCAGACAAAGGTTGTCAACAGGATGATTGTACACATTCTGCGCATGTAAAATTCAAAGCATCCACGCACATGGGATGAGAGCCTCCCCTATGTACAACACAGTTATAACAGGGCTCTCCACATCTCAAATGGTCACAGCCCCTTTTAGGTGGGCTTGGGATTCCAACCACTATGTCCCATTGACGTAACCATGCCATTTGCAGCTACTCAGGCCAATTCGGATCATGTCCAGTCTGAAGATGACAAAGCAAACAACTTCATCGAGTGCATTCAACACATCCACCAATAGGTTCATGACATATTGGATATATCCAATGCTAAGTACAAGCAACGACATGATCAACATCGGGTGCCACACAACTTCCAGGTGGGTGACAAAGTGTGGCTACATTTGTAGAAGGAGCACCTCACTGAACCCCACTGCAAGCTTCACCCACTCCGATATGGCAGTACATCATCACCAAGGCTATAGGGAATAATTCCTTCGAGCTTAGTATTCCACCATTCCTTCATCTGCACCCTGTTTTCAATGTAAACTACCTTTGTCCCTACTTCCCACCTCTACTGGACACCTATGACATTGCAAAAGAACTCACACCAAAAGAGTTAAACCCAAACTGCATGGACAAGGCCACCACAGATTGTATCATGGACATGCAAATCAAGAACACTCGCCAAAAAAAGATCCAATTGTATCGGGTTGTCAAAGCTGGCCAACTCCTGCACCAAGGCAAGTGGTTCACCACGGACCAAGTTCAACAGAAATTTCCTCATCTCATGGAGGAACTCAACGCAATGGGAACCATTGCTTCCTAAGGGGGGAGGAATGATCCAGGTGGATATTGGTGGCCACCCGCCTATTCCACTTAGGGCCCCACCATTGTCTCTTTCAGTTTTTCAGTTTCAGCACAAGTTACTATTTTTAGCAGTTGTTTGGGTCCTAAACTTTCAGAGCCGTTTTGAGGCCCTAAACGACGTTTTTTTGGAAAACCAGGAGAAACATGCATCCCCGAACCAATTTTTCTCACTTAAAATTTGTAATCCTTGGATATATCTTTCTAACGATGTATGGATTTCGTCAAACGAAGGTCATATGCCAAAGTTACATCCTTGGGAAGTTGAAACACCAATTTACCCAAACGAGGCCCATAGTTTTGGTGCTTCATCTCCTAGGGTTAGGGTTTTGGATGTTTAGGGTTTTCCATTATTTCTAAATAATAAATACGCCCTTGAGCCTCATTTTAACTCGGTTCAGAGGCCTATAGCCACCACATATCTTCTCAAAGATAAGCTACGAGCGCCCTAGCTAGTTTATTTCCATTCTATTTGTAAGCAAATTTCAATTCTTTGATATTAATGAAATGAAGCGTTATTTCCACTGCATCTCTGTATGGATGGTTATATGTGTATTCTATTGCATTCTTGCATAAATTTGGATCAAGCTCCCAATGGTATGTCCATCTTTCATTATGTTCAAAATTTTGCAAATAAATGTAGTTACAGTGCTCTAATGGCTATTTTCTCTGCACCAATGGCTCCAGAATGCTCCAATTAGTCAAAAATGACTCTTCATTCAATCTGAATGGGTGAAAATTGAATCTCCTACTCTTTTTCCTATTTACACCAAGAAAAATTCCACTAAAAGTGGAGGAATCCACTTATCTGGAGTTAAACTAGGAAATTCCGTCTTTTTGGGCACATTATCCAAACTTCCACCATTTTAAACTGCAACATTTAAAGTTTGTGAATGGGGTGGCCACATGCAAGCCCAAAAAACCGCGGGACTAACCGTAACTATTGGAGGTTAAAACTTATCCGCCCGGAGTTCGATGTTAACGGTTGCATGTGACAACAGGTTAGCGGAACCGCTGGTGGGTTGAGCTATCGAGTTTACGTGAAGACCACGGTTGTTACATTTGTTATAAACGTTTCCATGTGACAATGTGTTTGGGGAACTACTGGTGGGTTGGGACCGTCGGTGGTTCCCAACCCCCACATTTAAATGTATTACAACATAAATAAAAGTAGACAACTATAAAGGTTAATAAACACTTGTAGCTCGGACGATGAAGACCTGTGCATGCCTGCAAGGTGTCTGGGGGTCGATTCCTATGCCCTCCAGAAAATTTTTGATATGCCATTTTGGGGACATGTGGCAGCCTTAAGGTTGGCCACGTGTCACACGATGATTGGCTCTTCAAACAAAATGTACAAAATCATTCAACCAATAAAGAAGCAACACTTGTTAAAACCCAATTGATTCTAAGGAAAGGAATATTTCTCAGAATATTCCCTTTTTGTGACCGTGCATTCCTTTTTGCTGACTGTGCATCCCAGTCAAACTTGGTCAAACTATCAAAATTTTACCTATTTGGCATTTCAATCAAAACGTGATATCTCCCGCATACGACATCGGTTTTTCGAACCGTTCATGGCATTAGAATTGAGAACATGATATATACACAAGAATCCTAGTTTCAACCCAATCCTATAACTTTAAATTTTGAGCAAAATTTATGAACTCGCGATCACTCCTCCCCGTTGGGAAGATTTTGGACCCCAAAAGACTTGATTACCTATTGAGTAGATGAGGGTACAACTCCCTCACCTTTCCAACCTCCATCCATTTTTCCTTGCTTGGTTTAGTGCCTTTGAGCCCAACTCGACGATAGTGAACACTGCCCCTCTTGGATGCTCTTGTCCTCCTGTCAAGAATTGTTTATTCTTTGAGCTAATCCAGAAATTCTGGCGAGAAATTTTCAATAGAAGGTAGTTGAACATCACTTCCTTGATCATTGATCAAAGGTGGCTCATACAGACGTAAATTTTCAACATTAACAACTGAATACATTTTCATATAAGAAGGCAAGTCAAGTTGAAATGTATTATTATCAACTTGCTTTATGATCTTGAATGGACCATAACGAATGGGATTTATCTTTTTACCTTCCCCTTGCATCCTTTCTTTTCTAATGTGAAACCATACCTCATCTTCCTCTTGAAACTTGTGAGCAACTCGATGTTTCCCATGCCTCTATTTGTATTTTCTTTGACTTTTATGAAGATGTTCTTGAACTTGTTGATGCATAATCTGAATTTTCTTAATGAACTTTCAAGCCTTGTCAAAGTCACTATGGCCATCAATTGCAACATCCTTCCCAAAGATGAAGTATAATGGCGATTTTGGCAAATACCCAAAGCATACTTAAAAAGGTGATGTCTGTTTAGAAGAGTGCTTTGCCCAGTTTTAAGCGTGCTAAATGTAATGCAGTTGTTCATCCCACAACTTAGGATGTTTGCTGCAATATCCTCTCAATAGATGCGCAACGGTTGTCTTAACCACCTCGGTTTCTCCATCTGTTTGTGGATGAAAAGCATTACTATTTTTCAACTTTGTGTCCATCATTCTCCATATATTTGACCAAAAATTCCCAATGAATCTTGAATCCCTGTCACCAACAATAGAATTTGGCAATCCAAAATGAACCCAAACATGTTGAAAATAAAGTTCAACAGTAATGGTTTTCTTACATGGCATAAGTATACACATTTTACTGAATCTACCCACAACTACATAAATATAATCATGATGTTTTCTTGACATAGGTAGACCTCCAACAAATTCCATGGAGACACTCTCCCATGGCCTTGATGATACCGGTAGTGGCATGTACAACCCAAGCTTCCTATTAATAAGATTTCTTGTTTCACACATAGGGCAACCTCTTATAAAATGCAACACTATTTACCATGCGAGGCCAATAGCAATACCTCTGTAGATGCGCCATTGTTTTTCTTACCCCAAAGTGTCCAGCAATAAGATATGAATGAGATTCTCTCATTAGACTTAGCCTCTCTCCTTGTGGAATACAAAGCTTGCCCAAATGAAACAGAAAATTGTTATGCATGTGATAATCTTTTTCTTCAACTTGATTCCCTTCAATCAAACTAGTATACACATCTTGAAAATCAATATCATGTGCATATTTTTCTATGTAACTCTTCTGTACGACATAATCATTTTTTAGTAAAGTAGATGCACTAATGATGGTCTTGAAAGCATATCTGCAATTTTATTGAAATTACCTTTCTTGTATTTTATAACCAAGTGAAATAGTCGAAGAAATCCCATTCACCTGAAACTTCTTGATTTCTGCAATTTTGTTTGGGACTACAAGTACTGTAATGGTTGGTGATCGGTATGTACAATAGTATATTTACCCATCAAGTAGTGTTTCCACTTATTGACACTTTGTACCAACACATATTGTTCTTTTTCATATGTAGGATAATTAGTCATGACACCATTCAAAGTTTCAGAATGAAAAGCGATAAGCTTACCATGCTGCAAAAGAACTGTGCCCATGGCATAATCACTAGCATCAATTTGTATCTCGAATGACTATCTCAAATTTGGTAATGCAAGGACTAGAGCTAAACTAATATTTTATTTTAAACGTTCGAAATCTTGCTGTTGTTTTACTCCCCATTGGAAGCCTTTCTTCACACTTGTCACTTCATGCATAAGAGCCGCGATGGAAGAAAAGCTAGCAATAAAATTTCCCAATACTGAGCTGCACCTAAGAAACTTCTTACCTTGGTTACTATTTTGGGTGTGGGCCAATTCAAAATGGCTTCTGTTTTAGATGGATTAATTCTCAATTCTCCTCCTACAATATGTCCCAAATAGACAAAAGAAGTCTTTCCAAACTCACACTTTGACATCTTAAGAAACAATTTCTCCTTTTTCAAAATATCAAGCACTCCATTCACATGAAAGACATGATATTCTCTTGTTTTGCTGAAAATAAATATGTCATCTAAGTACACGATCAAAAATTCATCAAGGAATGGATGCAAAACACTATCCATAACAGGCATGAAAGTTGTTGGTGCATTACACAAACCAAATGGCATAACTAGCCGCTCAAAGAGTCCTTGTTTGGTTTTGAATGTAGTTTTCCATATATCACTTTCTGCAATTACTACTTGATGATATCCACTTCATAAATCTAACTTAGTAAAAAAAAAATTCTTCTTTCAGCTGATCAAGAAAATAATCTATTCTTGGGAGTGGGTAATGATTCTTTACCATAATCTTGTTCAAAGCTCGAAAATATACATACATGCGCCAAGTCCCATCTTTCTTTGGTATCAATACTATGGGTGAACTGCATGGTGAGGTGCTTGGCCTTATGATTCCTTTGTCCAAAATCTCTTTTATTTGCATCTTTATTGAATAATTCTTCATTATCTACATGTGATGCATATCAATGTTTGGAAGAGGACAATCTTGTGGCAACTGAATATCATGTTGAATCTCTCTCTTTGGAGGCAATCCTGTTGGATCCTGAAACATATCATGATGTGCATTAAATACATTATATAAATCTGATTTCAAATTAGGACCACGTCCCTCAAATGATTCATGATTAACATCAGCTTTAGGATTAATCATAAGAAGAATAAAATTCTTACTTGAATTAATTAGCCTCTTTACCTATCCATTATTTACCATAGTGATGTTTGTATTCTTGCGCTGTGATCTAACAATGAAATCCTTGCCATATTTGAATAAATGATATTTGTTATCATGGCGATGGAAGATATCTTTCCCGTCATACAATTAATGACTCCCCAACACCATACCTGTTATGTCAATCGGAACCACATCTAATTCAACAATGTCAACAAAATTTGTAGTGATTGCAACTGCAATATACATTTCTTCGAAACCTATAAATTTCCATCCTTACAAATCCAATAAAATGGATATGGTTTTGGATGTGGTATGGTTTCAAGGTTAAGTTTGTTGAACAATTATTTGGAGATTAAGTTTACTTGTGACCCACTGTCAAACAATGTGTCAATATTGGTATGTTTGGATATGACCCTCACATGAAACAGTTCTATTCTTTCTTCTTCATTCAAAGTGTTTAGGTGACAGTTTGATGTATTGGTATTGGGTTTAGTTTCAATTTATTTTCCCTTCATGTTCTTCAATCCCATAGTTGTAATCTTATATTCATCGCCTGAATCATCTCCTAAATCATGTTGAGTTGTAGCAACAGTTTTTTGTTTCCCTTTTTTATTGGGTTTTTTTGGCCTCATTTCAGGATGTAATTTCAAACAATGAGTTTCATCATGGCCTTATTTTGAACAATGTTTACAAACCACTTTTTCTCCCTCTTTCTTAATATATGCATTTTTTTTTTTTACCTTTTGAGGTCTTCCATTTTGCTTTACCCTTAAAATGCTTCTTCCTATACTCTTCAGAAATGTTCTTCCCTCTAGCTTCTAGACGTGTGGCCTGAACACATATTTCATCTAGACTGATGGGGTTAAACATGAGAATAATATGTTTTAGGTAGCTATGTAAGCCTCCTATGTACTTGAGCAAATTATCTTGGCTCTACAAATCTACCCCTAATAAGAAATATCTTCTCCTAAATTGTTGGGTGTATTCTTGCACATTTAGTCCCTTCAATTGCCTAAAGTTTTTCCATCATTCTGTATTTATGGATATGAGCTATGGATAAAAAATGTTGTTTTATAGCAGTAATGAAATCTTACCATGATAGAATAATCTTACCATGTTTCTTGATCTCCTCCTTTGTCTTGGCTTCCCACCAAACAAGTGTTGTATATTCCATTCTCATTGAAGGTAATTGGATTTTGGTGTCATCATCTTGAAGGTTCTAGATTCTCAGATAAACCTCCAATTTCCTAATCCAATTATCAAGATTTTCTGCATTGACTTCACCATTAAAAATTGGAAATTCAAACTTAACATTAAGTTTTTAAAAATGACTTTTACGAGTGTTCTTTGACTTGTGTGGGTGATGTACTGAAGAAGAAGTAGAGGATGATGATGAGGAGGGTGGGGATTATGGATCTTCATTGCCCTTCCTTGTGAAGTTTGGATCCTTCTCCTTCTAGTCCCTCATTCCTTTCTTGATAAAGGATTCTAACCATCTCAATCATGTCAAGAAATGATTTCCTGAACACTCTTTATTCCTCCTCGGGATCAACTTCTTCATGCATTTCTCGTTCCTCTTGAGGCATGCTTAATGTAGCTTCTACTTCCTTAGGAGGAGAACTAGGTGGTGGAGATTGTGGCAATATTGTTCTCCTTTTCTTTGGCTCTTCTTGAGACCCTTCTACTTCCACCAATTTGGCTTCTCCTCTTTTTAGCTTGAGCCTAGTAAGAATCTAAAACTTGTAAATAAATAAACAACTCTTTACACTAAACAACACTAGAGAATAAACTCTAGCTCCGATACCAATCTGATCTAAATTGACTATATTAGTTTTGCTATGCTAAGTGTCTTTCGGTTTATAAACATGTGCATACTTGTCTCATTAGTTTGCTTAAGGATTCAGGTTTTTGTCCATGAAATGTAGATGATTTTTAGTGAATTAGAAGCATGAAATAAGCACAAGTAACACTGAATAACAGTTTAAAATAGAGAAACAAGTTACCACATGAAATTTATGCAACAAGCATGATGAAGCAGTTCACCCCTTTTGGGCTACATCTGTTGGTCCAGCTACCAATGACATGTTCATCTTTCATTATGTTCAAAATTTTGCAAATACATGTAGTTATAGTGCTCTAATGGCCTTTTTATCTGCACTAATGGCTCCATAATGCTCCAATTAGTCAAAAATGACTCTTCATTCACTCTGAATGGGAAAAAATTGAGTCTCCTAATCTTTTGTTGAGTTACACTTAGAAAAACTCCACTTATCTGGAGTTAAATTAGGCAATTCCGCCTTTTTGGGCACGTTGGCCAAACTTCCGTCATTTTAAACTGCAACATTTAAAGTTTGCAGTTGGGGTGGCCACGTTCCAACCCCAAAACTGCAAGACTAACCATAACTGTCAGAGGTTAAAACTTATCCGCGCGGAGTTCAGTGTTAACGATTGCATGTGACAATAGGTTAGCGGAACCACTAGCGGGTTGAGATGTCGGGTTTAGGTGAAGACCACAGTTTTACATTTTTTATAAGTGTTTCCATGTGAAAATGTGTTTGGGGAACCGCTGGTGGGTTGGGATCGTCGGTGGTTCCCAACCCCCAAACTTAAATGTATTACAACATAAATAAAATTCAACAACTATAGAGGTTAAGAAACACGTGTAGCTCGGATGTTGAAGACCTGTGCATGCCCATAGGAGGTCTGGGGGTCGATTCCGGCGCCCTCCACAAAAATTTTGATATGCCATTTTGAGGACACGTGGCGGCCTCAGGGCTGGCCATGTGTCACCCTATGATTGGCTCTTCAAACAAAATGTACAAACTCATTCGACCAATAAACAAGCGACACTTGTCAAACCCCAATTGGTTCTAAGGAAATGAATATTCCTCAGAATATTCCCTTTTTCTAAATGTGCATTCTTTTTTGATGACTGTGCATCCCAATCAAACCTGGCCAAACTGTTGTAATTTTACCTATTTTGCATTTCAATCGTAACACGATATCTTCCTCATTCAACATCAGTTTTTCAAACCATTCGCGACGCCGAAATCAGGAAGACGAGATCTACGCAAAAATAGTAGTTTAAAATCAATCCTATAACCTTGAGTTTTGAGAAACATTTATGAACTCCTAATCAGTGTATCCCCCTTATTGCTATTTTTGTACTCCTATAGTCCCCATATTGTTATTATTGTGGCCCATAAAATCCTACTATTGTTATTGTTGTGCACTTAAATTATTACTGTTAGGGCGGCTACGATTATATTGTGACCCCATGGACTACTATATACAGAAAGGAGGTTTTATCATCCAAGAATTGTTCATTTCTGTAATGTAAATGAGGTTTCCCCCTCAAAGAGGCTTATTTCTAAGTCATTCATCTATCTCATTAAAATATATAGCCTATTAATAGTAGCTATAAATTAACATATATTTTACCATATAATTAAAATAACTATTGTTATCATATTTAATTTTAATTGATAAGCACATAAAAACTTAATACTTAAAATATAACAATATTTTTAACCATGGATATTCAACCAAATTTATTATGAATATTATTATTATTACTTTTGAGATGTATCTAAACCCTTTATGCCCACTACTATCACTGGGTATTGAATCAATTTTTTAATAAAATTAAGAATGAGAATACTTTTAAATAGAGGTGTGAAATTTATATAAAATAAACAATATTATTAAGAAATAGTATATATCCATCATAACTAAATATTTACCAAACTATTTCTAAAATTTCCTGCCAAAAAAAAAATTGCATGTTGAGAAATTTGATCCCTTATGATGTTTAGTAAATCAAAAATTAAAAGACATCTACACTCACTCATTATATATATATATATAAAACGATTATATTAATAAAATGTTAATGTAAATTAATTGCTTTGTAATATTATTTTTAATTTAAAAATAAGTATTTGTAACACCTTATACGACCAACATTTTCAGATTTGATCATGACTCATTAACTATGACATGAATTAGTAACTTATATTTAATTTCAAGAAATGAATTTATGATTTGAACAGTAATCAATACGTTAAATTATTAGTAAGTCATATTTGATTGTTTAAATAAAAGGTATATGAATTTTAAGGGGAAAGTAAGAGAGGAAATCTCAAGAGGAGAGGCCTAGTAGCAGTTACCAACTTCCATACAGTTAATCAATTGTGCTTATTGATCTTTCTCACCATAGATAAAAGGGATCTCAGGTGGGAGAAGATGGGTTCTACCCTCAGAACAATCAGAAGAAGAAGAAAACATTAAATGAGATAAGAAATGGGAGATTGCAGAGGACTCCAGAGCTGGAAATAAAAAAACAAGAGGAACCTTTTCGTTTTAAACGCATGCTGGATTGAACCTGGAACATGTTCAGAGGTCTACAAGAGAATAAGTTTGGGTTGACAGGATGCCAATCTCTGTCTCGTAGTAGGGGCTTGGGGGGAGCATCAAACCTAATATTCTATCTCATTGTTAAGGTGTAGGACCTTTTTGCTGAGATTTTCTACTGAAACTTTACTAGATAAATATTATCTTAAAAATACCAAGTAACCTACATATCATGTTTTTTTATTGTAGTAATGCATGAGAATTTACGGTGCTAGATAAGTAGACATAAATGTTGCTAGTGCTTAATAAATACTTGTTCTTGTTTATTAATTTAGAAATGCTAGAAAAATTACAATGCTGAATAAGTAAATATAAATGATGCTAGCACTTAAATTGTCATTAATTTTGTTTATTTATTATAGAAACACAAGAAAAATTGTAGTAGTGGTTGAGTAAACATATATGCTACTAGTACTTCAACTATAGATGGTTATGCTTTTTTTTTTATAAATATAAAACCTCTTACACAGGTTGGTGAATTCCATGCGTTATATTATCATGTGATAAGGTTAAGAACCTTGACTACTATGGTGGAAATCCAGTAGCAATGAACAAGATTTATAGGAGTTAAACCCTTTCTTTTTATCCTTAAATTAGTAATGTTAGATAGTAACAAATTACCTACAAGAGGGAAGAAATTTGTTAAAGGGGTTTAAAAAAATATGTTGGCATGCTTGTTAATCTTAAGACTGGGAAGCCGGAGACCTGCACCTCAATAGACCTATTAAGTTAAAGTTTTAATTAAAAAAAAATTATTAGAGAAGATGAAGGTTATAGCCTTATCAGGTTGGGAGTAGTGGCACGTGCCTGCTCTTGGTTGATTCAATCTAGGGGAGACCTCTGAGTCAAATAGTCCAGAAGGGAGACCTATACTGCCATTAGGATAGGGTTGTATAGAAATTAGGTATGAAGCAACCAATTTAATGATATTTTCTATCCTCGGTCTTTTTAAAGATAAGATACAAAAAAGAAGTTGTCTCTCCATAGATTAAACAAACATAGCTGTAATGTTATACACATGCAATAAATGGAAAGGTTTAAGAATTAAAAAATGTGAAAGAGAGACCAGAAAAATTATTTCCTAGAGGATTAAAATCCAAAACCATAAATATACCATTTGAAAAGAGGTTTGTTCCTTTAAAAATATATTTATAACATCGCGAGGAAGAAAATCCATACAACAAACGAACTAGAAGTTAAAATAAATGGGGCTGAGCATTATCGTGCATTCAGCAAGAGCATAACTTATATAAATGCAACCACGGTCGTAAGCATGCATGAATATTCTAGCCATAAAAGATAATTTAAGAAAAAATATAGTCCATTTCGCTGATACAGGGTTCCACTATATAGATTATACATTAAGAATAACCCTGCTAGGGTTTACGAACAAAAAAAAATATGCATTTATTAACTTCTGAGAAACCAAAAATTTCAAACTAGAAGAATGAGTCAGGTAATGGGTCCTTTCGGGCAAGGAGGATGCACTTAGGAATGTGCCAAACCCCTGGGTTTAAACCCTTCGATTCGAACTGTCCTCACAACAACTCATACCCCAAACAAAAAATTTATTAACCCTTTCACAAATAAGCAAATGGAATTGTATGTGGACCACACCCAGTGAGTAATACACCAAACGAGTAAATACCTGGTGGAAACAAGTTTGATATTAAACCCTGTCTGGCGGAGAAACCTTGTGTGTGAAATTTTGGTAGCATTATAAGTACCTAACAACCATAAAATGGAGGAAGGTTAGCATTTCGAAAAATTCAAAAACAATAGAGATAGAAATGTATCCGATGCAGAGGGGAATGGAGTAATACTTGAGGAACAACAATTTCCCTATTGTGGTTTCCCTCTCGCGCATGAAACCAATGAGGAAGCTTATTTCCTAAACCCTCAGCTGGAGGAACTAGAGGTAGAAAAACGAGCCAGTAGAACAAGTTTTTACCGGAGTTACCAAATGCGTGTAGATGGAGAGGAAGCATTAATGCTTGTGGAAAAAATAAGACCAATGGATGAACACTCACCGGGGAACTAGATGGACGAATTTCCAAGGACCGAGCACATTAGATGAGAAGACCAAAAACTGAATGAAACATGACAATAGGCTCCATTAACAACAATAGTTGCAAAGTTGGAGTGCAGCGCAGTAAACACCAAATGAAAAACACACCAAGGTTTTGGGCCAGAGAAAAACCTAACGAACCCTCAGTTGATGTTTTTCGTCAGACGGAAACAATATATACAGTGTGAAGTCCTCACCTAGCCAACCTCGAATCCCAAGAGGGATCAATGGCACCAGATCATATCTACTTACCATGTACTATTGAAATGAAATTACATTTAACATTATAGAAGAAAAAATCATGACCAAGTACCAATGATTATGTCTACGTTTTTTAATAATCAGAGTATCTAAGGTTTCATTAATACATAGGGTCAAAAAATATAATGGCAAGTAAACCTTGCGGTTTAATTCACCATAGGTTGAAGATAATCCAAGACTTAAAGGCATTTTCCCAGTAATTAAACTGTGTGTACAATTATGTTAGCCTTGCCTAATATGTGTCATAGATATAGTATTTATTAAATAAAGAAAGGTGCTAATGTATGAAATTCATAATATTTTAGTGATATACAAATTAAACTATGTGAAGTAAGAAGTATATTGGGGAATAATTTCTCGTAATGGTGCTAGTTGAGATATATGTATTTACCTAGATAAAAGATTTTTTTTTAGGTTTAACTTTAGTGGGTGTTACATGTGGTATCAGAGCTCCAGGTCACAACACTGAGACCAGAGTAGGCACTACGTGTGCGTGGATTGTTTCATAAGTATCAAATAGAAGAACTATTACAATCACAAAGGGATCTGCAGGCCATATGCCAAATAGATCCACTGGGGAAAACCAGTCAACACCAAGACTGAAAATGAACCTAGAAATGTGGGTGTTGTTGGGAATTAACCAACAACACCAAACAAATAAATTACTAGAAAAAAAGCAATAATAAACTCAAATATTGTTGGAAAATATGCAACACCTGCAAACATAAATGGAGTGTATGAGGACTTATAATGAGCAATTGATGCAAGAACAAGAAATATCAAATCATGTCAGACAAGAAGAATCATAGAACAACTCAGCCAAGTCCTGAACATGAGACTCAAGAGACAAGGGTGCAACAACGATTTAATAAATACAATTCAGAAGACAGCCATATGCAGTCGAGCATGAGGTTTTATGATGAGGAGGAATCAGATACAACAACCAGCTTGGAAAGGGCCAAGAAACAAAAACTGTAATTACAAGGGGAATTTTGAAAAATTAAACCTCCATTCTTTGATGGAGAGGCAGAGGAAAAAGTTGAAGCTTGGGTGATTGAAATGAAAAAGTACTTTGAGGTGTATGAGTATAATAGTAACATGTGAGCTAGATTATATATCTATCAGCTACGGGGAAAATCTACCATGTTGTACGAGGACGTGAAAGTGATTCATGTAATCGAGGAACAAAAAATCACTTGGGAAGAATTCCAAAAGAACCTCAAAATAAAATACTTAATGAAGCAATATTATGATGAGAATTCCAAGGAGTTACATGACCTGTGCTTAGGACAGCTGAAGATGCACGAGTATATTGTAAAATTTACATCCTTGCTGAGGTATGTACCTTATCTCCAAGAGGATAAAGAAAAGTACAACAATTTCTCAGCGGATTTCCAGCACACATGAAGGAGCGAATTGAATTGGATAGCCTGGAAATGATGGATAAGACATTACGGAAGGCTCGTATGTGTTACCTACAGTCTAAGAAAAAGGAAAATAGTAGAAACTAGCCTCCAAATAAAGGGCAGAAAAGCTACCCAACCTCCAAACAACAAAACCTAGTAATTTTAGGAATTCATCCAAATCTGCTATGAACAAGTCCATGGGTATAAGTAAAAAAAGAAAAGAAAAGAGGAAGGTGAATACAAAGCAAAATGAGCCCTCTAGTAGATAGGAGGGTATTCAAGTGAAAAAACCACCTTTGTAATGTTGTGGCTATGGAGAGGCGCACTATTACAAAAATTGTCCTCATTGCAAATTTGAGTAAGTAACCAATGTGCAAGAAGCATATACCATGGGGAAAGTAGCTAGAATCATGCCTTGGATAATGCATCTCTATAGGATTGACAAGCAGACTTTCAACCCTCAATGGTGGAACAGGAAGGTAAGATACTCAAGAAAGCTATGTCTATTTTAGTAGATCCAAGAGCTAGTTTGAGTTATGTTAATCCTAAGGTAGTAGAGAAGTGTGATTTAGAAACATAGAAATTTAAAAGTCCATGGTTAGTACAACTACAAACCGGGGAAAAAAAACGGGTAACTATTCATGTACCAACATGTTTGATTAAGGTAGGAGAAGCACAAATAAGTGTTGAGTTAACTGTTTTACCCTTGGGATCGTATGATCTATTGTTGGGCATGGATTGGTTAGAAAGCCACTGGTCGATAGTGGACTGTAAAATCAAAGCCATTAGTTATTTATGAGATAATGAGACAAGACGTACACTGTAGGGAATTAAAAGACTAGTAAAGCTATGTCACATATCCACTACAAAGTTGGGAAAATGTCTCAAGAATAGATGTGTGATATATGATGTACATGTGGGATTTAGCAACACAAAGGAAAATTTTGTTGCGGTGGAAAATATACCAATTGTACCAGAATTTGTGGATATTTTTTCCCGAAAACATACCTGAATTACCTCCTAAAGGGGACATTTATTTTACTATTGATTTAATCCCTGGGGAAGCATCGGTATCTAGAGATCCTTATCAGATGAGCATAATAGAGCTAACAGAACTTAGAATGCAGCTCCAAGAATTAATGGAAAAAGGATATATCTCACACAATTTTTCCCCTTGGGGAGCACCAATACTATTTGTGAAGAAGAAGGATGGAATGTTGTGAATGTGCATATACTACTAGCAACTCGACAATTTAACAGTTAAGAATAGATACCCTCTACCCCTGATAGATGATCTCTTTAATGAAGTGAAAGGAGAAAACGTGTTTTCTAAGATCGATCTAAGATCGGGGTATCATTAGATTCATGTCAAGGATGTGGATATCTGCAAGAAAACATTCTAAATCCGTTATGGACACTATGAATTCATGGTTCTTTCATTCGGATTAACAAATGAAACCACCATGTTTATGAGCTTAATGCATGGTGTCCTCCATCCTTACCTCGATAAATTCGTACTAATCTTTATGGATGGAATTTTAATCTATTTTAAGACCATGGGTATCATAAGGAACATTTACGCATTGTACTACTGGTATTACAAAAACAACTATTATACGCCAAATTTAGTAAGTGGGAATTCTTTAAGGACCAAATCCAATATTTGGGTCATGTTATATCCACTGAGGGAATAACAGTTGACCTAGAAAATTTTTGGGCCATCATGGAGTGGTTGGTGACTAAAAATGTGGGAGACATAAGGTTATTTATGGTGTTGTCTAGGTATTACTAGTATTTTATTGAAGTATTTTCACATATAGCATATCTTATTACCTCTCTACAAAATAAGGGAAGGAGTTTCCTTTGGACCAATAACTTCTATCATAGTTTTCAACAATTGAAGCACCTGTTAACAACGACTTAAGTATTAAACATTGTAGATCCAAATAAGGAGTTTATGATCTATACTGATGCGTGTAAGAAGGTGTAAGAGAAGTGTTAACGCAAGAAGGAAGAGTGATTTCATATGAGTCGTGGAAATAAAATATCATGAGAAGAAATAATCTGCTTATGACTTGGAATTAGTGGCTGTAATACATGTGTTAAAAGTATGGACATTATTTATTGGGGAAAAAAATGTGCTAAAACTTGATCACATTAGCTTAACTAGTTATTTCAAGCAGCCTACGTTGAATGCACAACAAGCAAGGTGGAATGTGTTTCTAAGTGAATTTGAATTTGAAATTCAACACATAAAAGGTAAGGATAATCACGTTGTGGACACACTAAGTAGGAATATACATTATATATATGAATTTCATTACCATAAGGTCGCAAATAAGGACCTAGAATATCAATTTTTTGACCAGCAAACACAGCAGGATGGAAAACAAGGAAAACAATCTGAATTTCAGATTAACGAAGAGTAGTTACTAACCTTCAGAAGAAGGATTTATATTCTGAACCAGAACTTTGTTAAACAAGCACTCTTGGATGAGTTTAATCTAAGACCCTACACAACACACCTCAGGTACTAGAAGATGTTTTCAGCAATTAAGAAAAAAAATATTTGTCTGGAATGCGTAAGGACATTGGAGAATATATAATTAAATATATAGAATGTTAGTAGGTTAAGGCTGAACATCAACATTCTGTAGGCCTTATGCAACCTATAACTGTGCCTAAATGTAAATTAGAGGTTATAACCCTCGATTTCATCATAGGACTGCCTAGGAAACAAATGCATAATGACTTAATCATGGTGGTAGTGGATAAGCTTAGTAAATCAACCCATTTTATCTCAGTGCAATCCAATTACAAAGAAGTACATATCATTGAAAATTCTATGAAGGAGATATTCAAACTGCATGGAATTCAAAAGTTGGTAATTTCAGTTCGCGACATGAAGTTCACATCTGCATTCTGGAAAGCCTTGTTTATAGGATTGGCAATGCATATCTAGTTTAGTATTGCGTACCATCCGCAAACGAACAAGAAAACTGAACGAGTCAATCAAGTTTTAGAGGACGTGTTGCAGATGTATGTCATGAAACAACTTGGTAAATGGGAAGAGTACCTACATTTGGTGTATTTTTCGTATAACAATGGGTATCCTGAATCACTGAATATTACCCTGTTTGAGGTAATGTATGCAACAACATGTTGCACTCTTATAAATTGGAACAACACTGAGAACAAATTTATGTTAAGGCCTGAGATGCTCAAGGATATGGAGGGGGAATTAACGAAAATTCGACAAACTCTGAAGATTCCTAGGATCGGTAGAAATTTTATGCATATAAAAAAGAACTTGTCGGGAATTTAAGGTGGGAGATTATGTGTATGTTTGGATCAAGCCTAGGAGAAGCAAATTAAGATGGACTACTTCTGCAAAACATGCTCTTTGTTACTGTGGTCCCTTTCAGATTTTGGAATGAATATGATGCGTAGCTTATCGGTTAGCTTTAATCAACCACATAAAGGTCCATAACTTATTTCATGTATCACTGTTAAAGTGATACATATACGATCCTAGGCATGTGATTCAATGGGAAAATGTGCAGGTAAATTTATTGCATTATATTACTAACATATTTAGAAGGGGAGTGTAACTAATTATTTTATGTTGAATTTTTATTACATGTTAAACCAGATGGCGAGTTCCTAGTAGAGCCTCAATGCTTCCTCAATCAGAGAGAAATCTTGTTGCGGAAACAAGCCATCGTCCAAGTTAAAGTGCAATGGAATCACTTTGGACCTGATGAGCCCACTTGGGAGGACGAGGAATTTATTAGGGAGGCTTACCCAAAGACGTTTCAGAATGAGTAAGGAACACCAGGGATGGTGTTCACTTAAGGGAGGGAAGATGTAAACCCTCGTACATCAAATATTTTCAAAATTGATTATGACTCATTAACTATGAAATGAGGTAGTAACTTATATTTCATTTCAATAAATTAATGTATGATGTGAATAGTAATCGATATTTGAAATTGTTAGTAAGTGGTATTTCATTGTTTAAATAAAAAGTATATTAATTTTAAATGGAAAGTAAGAGAGGAAAGCTTAAGAGGAGAGGGATAGCAGTAGTTACCAACTTCCAGATAGTTAATCAGTTGTGCTTCCTGATCTTTCTCCCCATAGATAAAGGGGATCTCAGGTGGGAGAGGAGGGGTTCCACCCTAAGAAGAATAAGAAGAAGAAGAGAACATTAAATTAGATAAGGAATGGGAGATTGCGAAGGATGTCAGAGCTAGGAATAAAAAACCAGTGGAACCTTTTCTTTTTAAAATCATGTTGGATTGAACTAGGAACATGTTCTGAGGTTTGTGAGAGAATAAGTCCGGGTTCAGAAGATGTCAATTGTTTTTTGGTATTAAGGGCTTAGGGGGAGCACCAAACGTAATCATCGATCTCATTGCTAGGGTGGAGGACCCTTCTGTTGATATTTTCTACTCAAGATTTACTAGATAAATATTATCTTAAAAACCCCAGGTAACCTAGATATCCTATTTTTTTATTGTAGGATTGCAGGAGAATTTACAGTGCTAGATAAGTAGACATAAATGCTACCAGTACTTAAAAAATACCTGCTCTTGTTTATTAATTTAGAAATGGTGGAAAATTTATAGTGTTGAACAACTGAATATAAATGTTGCTAGTGCTTAAACTATCATTGTTTCTATTTATTTATTATAGAAACACAACAAAAATTGTAGTAATGGTTGAGTAAACATATGCACTGCTAGTACTTAAACTATATATGGTTATGGTTTTTTTCTTTTAAAATATAAAACTTGTTACACAGGTTGGTGAATTGCATGTGTTATATTTTCATGTGATAAGGTTTAGAATCTTGACTACTATGGTGGAAATTTGGTAGCAATGAATAGGCCATATAGGAATTAAACCCTTTCTTTTTATCCTTAAATTAACAACGTCGGATAGTAACAAATTACCTACAGGAGGGAAGAAATTCATTAAGGGGTTTGAGAAAATATGTTGGCATGGTTAGTTCATCATAAGACTGGGAAGCGGGAGACCTGTACCTCAATAGACCTATTAAGTGAAATTTTTAGTTAAAAAGAAAACATTAGCAAAGAATCTGAAGGTTGTGGCCTTATCTAGTTGAGAGTAGTGGCGCAGGCCTGTTCTCGGTTGATTCAACCTAGATGAGACCTCTAAGTCAAATAGTCCATGAGGGATACCTATTCCACCATTAGGATAGGGTTGTATAGACGTGAGGTATGAAGCAACCAAGTTAATGATATTTACTATCCTTTGTATTTGTAAAGCTGAGATATGAAGAAGAAGTTGTCTCTCCATATATTAAACAAACATAACTGTAATGTTATACACATATGCAATAACCAAAAAGGTTTAAGAGTTAAATCATGTGAAAGAGATACCATAACCACCAATTCCTGGAGGATTACAATCCAAAACCATAAATATACCATTTGCAAAAAAAATTGTTCCATAAAAAATATATTTATAACTTCGTGAGGAAGAAAATCCACACTACGAACGAACTAGAATTTGAAATAACCATGGTCGAGCATTATCATGCATCCAGAAAGAACATAAATTATACATATGCAACCATGGTAGTAAGAATGCATAAAGAGTCTATCCATAAAATATAATTTAAACAAAAATACATTCCATTCCGCGATACAGGGTTCCACTATATAAATTATACATTAAAAATAAGCCTGTTAGGGTTTATGAAAAAAAATAAATATGAATTTCTTAACTTCTCAGAAACCCATAATTTCGAACTAGAATAACGAGTCAGGTAATGATTCCTTTCGGGAAAGGAGGATGAACTTAGGAATGTGCCAAACCCCTGGGTTTAAATCCTTCAATTTGAACTATCCTCATAGCAATTAGACCTCAAACAAAATTTCTATTAAACCTTTCAAAAATAAGCAGAGGGTACTGTCTGTTATCAAAAATTTGTACTTGATTGGCTGTTGATCAAACAAATCTATGTAATTGTTTCAAGCTATCTTTTGACTGAGGCTTAGCCTCTTTAGTTTGAGAGGGCTCTCTCAAGGGGTTTATGATATTTGATAATGATAGTACTATATGGCTAACTGTATTTGAAAAGTAACTTGTTTTTTTATGTATGTAGGTTGAAAATAATGCAGGGTTGCTACCATCGGGCTTATGGAGTCAACAATCAGTAATTTCAGCGGCAAGGTTTCTTGGCACATAAGCTGAGGCAGATAGGGGTCTTTAACAAAGGAAATTCACTCATAAAACATTGGAAAGCATCTTCATTTCATTACTAAAGGAAGTCAGAGAATAGAGTTATGAATTCTGAGTAATAGAAATGAAATCTACTGCAAGTGGTAAAATATAATATGTAGATCAATAAGACATTAAAAAGACCATAAGAATATCAGGATTGTCAAGAAGAAAGCCCCTCTGTATTACTGATATCAGTCAAAATACATAAAGTAGCAGTTTGGTGAAAAAAATCTCCAACCCTTCACTAATTCGATGCTTTGCCTTTAAATAGACATTCTTACAACAACGATGATCTTCGTGGAGGCTAGATTCATCGAATTCTCCTATGACACATCACATAACTACAAAACATGACTTCTAACAAGAAACTGGAAGCTACACCTTAAAGAAGACATTTCTTAATAGGACTCAAACTGCTATTTATTACATCACTCTACCTTATCTTTGAAACAGTTAAATCATGGTTACAACATAAGTGTCACATGCTCGAAAAAGCCATAACATAGTTCATCACCACTTTATATATTAAAAACTCTCCTAGACATGTGGAATAAAACCCTCTTTTTTAGGAATGCATAATCCTTATCTTCAACAAGATCTTTGGCCGATGACCTATCTCCACAACACTTCCTTCAAGTCATAAATTTTTGATGTTAAGGTCCATTGACATGTTGGAGGAGTCTAGCTATCCAAACCTTCCATTAATATGCTCCAAAACCATCAAAAGTAGCTCGCTACGAAAACATTACAGTTTCATAGAAAGCTTTGGTAGCATTGAAAAAGAAGCTTCGGCACCCAAAAACTCTACTCTTTTGTTGTTTCATGGTGTCAACCTAGTCATGAAACATCACCACCATCAGTATCCCTCCTTAAAAACTGAAAACGGTGAGTTTAGAGCCACAAAGGCTGCTACAGGTTTTTTCGTAGCGTTTTCCCGGCTTTAAGCTTAGGAAACGCTACAAAACTGTGTAAAAGTGTAGAATTTCCAGATTTCAAACTCTCTCCAAAAAGTGACCTCTAGTTGTAAAAACTTGATCTCCAACATGCCATGAACCTTCTAAAACACATTCAAACTCAACTTACAACTTCTATGGTGTTTCTTCCTCATTTATGATCAGTTGAGATATAGACTTCTCAACCACAGTCATCTTCAAACCTTTCTTCTCCAACTCTTCATGAATCAGTTCTAATTGCTCTTGAAGATATTTGAATTGGTCCTTCAGTGTCCTATTCTTAGATTGCAAATGCAGGTTCATGTTTTTGATATGTTTAACCTCTCATCTCAATGGCTGAGTCCATTTGATCAATTTCTCTATATTTTCCAAGGTCTTTAACACACTTATGACCTGTTCTTCCCAAATTTCTTTCATTTTTTCAAACTGGACCTTCTAAACCTTCTCCTTCCTTTCTACTTTCCTCAAGACTGATATTTCATCATTTTCCAACTTCAACAACTCCTTAAGGATTTCAATCTCTGTTTTTTCAATGATTTTCTCTTTACCCTTCCTTTTTTTGATGATCAATTCTTCTTTTGCAGGTGAGGAGAGGTCTATGATGCTTGGTGGTGGATGAACAATTTCAATGAACTTTTGAGCCTCTTTGGTGCATTCTAAGACCTTTCTTGCATGTCTTTTCAATGGTTTTCTAGCTTGAAACATGAATCCTGCATCTTCACCTGCAAACCCTAACTTCTTAGCTGTTTTACCTTTCTTGAGCTTTCTTCCTCCCTCATTTATGTATTCAGCTTGGACAATGGGAGTTTCTTCAATATCAATGGCATGCCAAATGTCCTCTAAGTTACCCTTAGCCACTTTTTGACTCCTTGTAACTCTCTTGCTGCCATGTTTGCTCACTGTTGCCTTTTGTTTTGCAAGTGTAGCTTTGGGTGTATCAAACTTCTGCAGAGGCTCTGTCTCCATGATCACTGGCTCAAAATTCGCTGATACTAAAGGTGATGAAACATATCTAGGTTTGGGAGTTCTTTTAGGAGTGATAGCATCTACTTCAAAACCACTTATGAACAGAAAAGATGACTAATCTATGGCTAATATTTTTAACTCCTCTAACACTAGCAACTTGGTCAAAACATGATGAAAAAAAGAGGTTTCATTTCCTTCTAGTTTAACTTGAACCTTTTCTGACATTTTAGCTAAGCTTATGTAAAAACAGAAAGGTAAATCAAGAGACCTCTTACCCAAAAAATGCAGCAGAAGCCTAAGGTGGTAGGAATAAACCATGTGGTATCTCCCTTCAAAGGTGAAGTACTTATAAATGATCAGCAATAGTTTTGAGTATTTTTACTTCATATAGCTCCTTGGGATAGAATTTGTGAGATCAATTTCACTATGCTTTGTCTTGATGAATTCTTTACAGTCCTGCATGGTGAAATTGATACCTTTGAACCATTTCTCTCCTGTAGAGATTCCTATTTTTGTTGCAATTGTCTCTAGTGTTACTATAATGTTTAACATTCATACCTTTGAATCTGTCCCATTGAAGCTGATAGCAAACTCCTTAGAAACCTGCACATGACACCCTTGCAATATTTGGCAGAACTGCAAACATCCTATTCTTCTGAAAACTTCTAAGGCATTTGGGTCTTCATTTAAAAAATTCATTTCTGATGGCTTATATCTGAGGAAGTGGCCACCTTTTTTGGTCTTCTTATTTGCATCCATGGTGATTTTATACCTTCTCAGCCTCACTTGAATAGTGACACCTTAAACTTTTGAAAATGCCAGCAACCATCTTAGCTTGGTGAAACAGCTCTCCAGAACTCAATAGCATGCAAATATGAAGCAGAGAATGAAAAAATACTCAATTGGGTAACGTTTTAAAATTTCGATGGCAACTCATGGCTTAATCATGACTCATGCATGTTAAAAACAGTAATAATGACCTCAACCATGGCCTTCATACCTTTGAAATGACCCTAACTGATTCGAATGAAATCCACCCTAACACTTCTAATCATGGACTGACAACTTGTACTGGTTTTGACAAGACAGGCAGAAAAATCCCTTTACGTAGTGTGGCTAGTTCATTTCTTAGAAGTTTTGCTACGAAACTATTAGGCAGTTTCGTAGCGAAAAATGTCTTTTTACAGTGTAAAATGCTATGAAAAGAAGAAAAATTGGCTAATGTTTCACTTTTTCTGAGTGATAATAGTGGCTCCACTTGGGATGGTGTGCCCCTATGGTACACCAAAGAACATGTAGCTCCAGTGCTATCCATCTTCTTGGAAATAAAAAAATCTGAAATTTTCCAAGCTTTCCTTCAAACTATAATGGCCTTCACCTCAGGCTCAAGCTTGATGATCAGCTTGTCTTTATTAGCAGAAAAAACCAACAAAATGGAATGTGTACAATGGAATGAAAGATAAGTAGAACTTAAGAGGAATAGTGCTTCAAAAAGCTGCCATTGACAAGCCCTCCAGCAAAAGGTTGTCCATCCATCTCCTACAGTATGTAAGTGTTGTTTGCATGGAATGCAGCCACTATGAATGGACCCTTCCAAATATTCTCAAACTTACCATGTTTCCCCTTTTCTTCAATCTTGGCCTCCCACTTCAATACCACATATTCAATCTGAAATTTTTCCTCTTTGACCTTCCTGTCAAATGTCTTCTTAATTTTGTTTTGAGATTGTTGATTGTTGTTATAGACTTCCTCACTTTTTTCCTGCAAGGCTATCAATTGATTTATTCTCCTCTGAATTGCATTTTTCTCCTTCTCTAATCCTTGCAGTGGCTTCATGATAGGCACTCCAAAGGATGAACGAAAGATGGGTTCAGCTCCATATACCAACTCATAAGGTGAAGTGCGAATTGACCTTTTTGTGCACACTCTGTCAGCCCATAGAGCATACTTTGACAACACCTTCTTGATAATCCTCACAATGCTCTTGTTAGAAGATTCAACAAGATCATTACCTTGTTGATAGTATGGAGTAGAGTGTCCAAGTGTAATATTATATTGATGAAAAAAACTGATCAACCTCTTGGATTTGAATGCCTATGCATTGTCAGTGATGATCTTCATAGGACAACCAAATCTAGACAATATGTTATTCTCCAAAAATGGAATGATAACTGAATAATTTGCTTGCCTAGTTGGGATTGCCTCAATACACTTAGTGAAATAATCAGTTGCTGTCAGGATCCAATGATGCTGACTTGAAGATGATGGATGAACCTCACCAATAAAATCTATCACCCACTATTGGAATGGTGCCTCAACATAGATAGGTATCAAGGGTAAAGGAACAAGCTTTTTCTTACCATAAAAAATCTGGCATTCATGGCAGGCAACTATCTTTTTGTAGACATCTTTGGACATAGTATGCCAGTAGTACCCTGATCTAAGAATCTTATTTTCTGTGGCCTTCCAATAATGATGACCTCCACAATCTCCTTTGTGAAACTCCTCAATCACTTTTTCTGCCTCCTCTTCTAGCAAACAATTCAAAAGAGTACCACAAGTATCTTTCGAATATATATTTTTATCTATGATGCAGTACCTCAAGGATTTCAACTTCACAAACCTTGCCTTAGACTTTATCAATTCAGCAGGAGCCCTATGATGATGTAAGACAAAAACAATGTCTTTGTACAAGTCAGATAGGATGTACTTTCCTTCAATGGGAATCAACTCTTCATCTTCATCTAATATCACTGAAATTTCTGCAATTAAATTCATATCAAGACAGTCAAAATTGGACTGTGCCATCAGCTTTGCTAGCCCTTGACCCTTCAAAAATTTTGTAGGTTTGATTTCTATATCATATTCCAGCAAGTTAGCAATCCACTTCCCTCTCTTACCATTTGGATTAGCTTGAGTCAAGGTGTATTTCACAACAACATTAGGAACAACTGTTATGGCATGAGAATGTAGAATAATTATGAAATCATTGATGGCTTTGATCAAATCATAAGCTTGATGTTGTACTTCAGTTCTGAATCAGCTAAGGTCCTTCTAAAAAATGAAATAGGCTGCTGAGTACCTTGTTGTCCTTTCTGTAGCAAAACTCGAGCAATTGAATTTTCTGATGAAAATGTAAAAACCAGAAATTCCTTTGAAAAATCCAGCCTAATCAATACTGGTGCTTGAGTGGGTGCCTTCTTGATCTCCTCAAATTAGTGATTTTCTCCCCACTATCCATTTTATGTCAGCTCCTTTCTTCAGCATCTTGGTTATGTCTTTGACAATCTCAGCAAAATTAGGAATAAACCTCTCACAAAATTTATTCTTCCAAGGAAAGATTGAATTTCCTTCCTGCTTCTAGGCATATCTACTTTCTAAATGGCATTAACCTTTTTTGGATCAATCTTAACCCCATGTTTAGATATAATATGCCCAAGTAACTTCCCTGAAGTCAGAGAAAAAATGCTTTTAGTGGGATTGAGAAAAATTCCAAACCTTCTACATTTCAGCAGAAATTTCTATAGATGCTTCAAATGGTCTTCTTCTCTCCTTGAGAAAAATGTTATGTCATCGAACTATACAACCACCAACTTATCCTTCTCCTCAACAAAGGCAGTGTCCATTGCTCTTTGAAAGGTCGCTCCTGCATTCATCAGACCAAAGGGCATCTTGGCATACATGAATGTACCCCATGGTGTGGTAAAGGAAATTTTCTCTTGATCTTTTGGGTGCACTAGTATCTAATTGTATCTTGAAAAACCATCCAGCATAGAAATCCTGTGGAAACCAACAATATTTTGCAGAATTTGATCCATCTTTGGGAGAGGGTAGTTGACCTTCAGCGAAGATTTGTTCAATTTTCTGAAGTCAATGCAGATTCTGATTTCTCCACTCTTTTTTATGACTGGAACCAAGTTTGCAAGCCATTTTGAGAATCTGATTGGAATAATAATTTTGGCATCAAAGAGTTTCTTGATTTCCTTCTCAATCAGAGGCATGAGAAGTGGATTAATCCTCTTCAACTTCTACTTGAAAGGCTTTTCATTTTCTTTAATAGGAATTTTATACTAAATAATAGTAGGATCATACTTCTTCAAATCAGCATAACTCCATGCAAAAACATATATGAAACTTTTCATCATCCCAATATATTTCTATTTCATGTCAACTGAAAGAAACTTTGAAAGCTTAATCATTTATGGCATTGCTACTATACCAAGGTTACAACTCTTTACCTCTTCATCATCAACTTCTATCCTAGGACATTTGAACACATCATTTTGTTCAAAAAAAATTTCAAGTGGGATGAGACCTTTAGATATATTTTTATTCTTCAGCTGAAACACTTCAAAACTACTTTTGATTTCAACAAGCATGTTTTGTTGGTCAACTTGTGTGCTTTTGAACTCCTCTTTCAGCTCTATGAAATTTTTAATTTTCTGGTCATCCTCAAAAACTTGCCAATGGATAATGTTGTTAGGAATAGCAGGCCTATGGAAAAATTCAACCTCATATCTTTCAGTGGAATGTGCGGGGATAACAAATAGACTTCCAGAGACAACTAGGGAGTCAGGTACTGAGTTTTGATCCCTAGTCTTCACAATAAATGAATATTCTTGAAAATTATCTAACATATCCATGATCAAATTTTTGTATGCTATAATTCTCACATCCTTGGTTTGATATACACCCTTAAATTTTTTAATAACTAATTCAAAATCTCCATAAACATAAATCTTTTTGGCACCCAATATGTTCAAAATTTCTAAACCAAAAACTAGAGATTCATACTTAGCCATGTTATTTGTGCAATCAAAGTTCAGTTTAAAAGCAAAGAACTTACTTTCATCCTCTGGAGTTGTGATCCAAATTCCTGCTCCAGCCCCCTCTCTTCCTACTGATCGATCAAAGTGTGACAACCACCAATATTCTGCCTTCTCTTCACTGATTTGCTAATTTTGTGCCTGCTGATTTTCTGCTTCCTAAATTTCTGCTTTCTTCTCATCTTCCGCTTCATCAGTTAATTAATTGAAAATTATATCAGATCCTAATTCAGTATCAACAACATAGAATGGGAAATTTTGTGGTTTTTCCTTACTAATTACCATATAAGCCATCCTTGTTGCTCTGTATAGTCTTCTTTTCTCACCAAAAACAAGAATGGTGGCATAAGCTAGGTCCATCTGCATGGTTCCTTTGATATTTGTTGCCCATGACCTTGATAACAGCTTGCCAAACTTGGGTGGAATGTCTGCTACCACAATTTCCATTACCACTGTCTTGGCAGGGACTTGTGTGAGGCCAACAACAACAGATTTTATTAAACTAATGCACTGAACTCTTTTTGAATCAAAGGAAAACAAATCCATATATGGCCTAGTGATTTCTAATCTCATCCTTTCCATGATCACTTTAGGCATGAGGTTATGAGAGGCCCATGAATCCAAAATCGCATTGTGTAATGTCATGTCACGAATGCTAAGGCTAAATAGAAAGGAGGTACCTCTTCATTCTGCTCATCTTCCAATATTGGTCCCAAATATATGGTAGGATGTTCCTCTTGAACATTAAGGATTTGAGAAGCTCCTGGTTAAGAATTCAACATTTTTAAAATTTTACTTCTATATTCATTCACCTTAAGAATTTCTCCAAAAGGGATTGAGATCTTGATCTTGGAGATCTCATTCTCCAAACTGAAAACAAAAGAAGTTTTTTCAGTCTATTTGACAAGAGGAGGAGGTGGTGGATCTTTTCTAACCTCAGTAGCTTTAGGGGAATCTTTCTTGGGTTGTGTTTTGTTTGTAGTAATTGGAAAATTTATGTTTCTAAGGTTGTATTGCTTCTGCATCTCAAAGATTGCATGTTGATATCCTTTAAGGTAATCAAATGGTTCCTAACCCTTGTTAACATCATGATTAGACTCATCATGTTATTCCTTAGTAAAAAATATCCCTGACATGTTTTCATCCAAGTAATGAATAAAGTCTTCTTGTATTTTAGGTTGATCTTCTTCATCAACTAAATTTTGTTGAAAAGGAGGCCTTACTTGAGGGTCAGGTTGATTTCTATTTTTCCTTGGTCTATCCTAGTTTTGAGGTATTCTTAACTGTGGATTTTTAAACTCAGGTTCATGTTGTGTAGGAGGAGCATAAGTGTTTCTAAGGGCAAGCCTATCCAACAATTTTTCCATTGTCTTCATCATGGAGTCAAATTTGTCATTTGAGTTGGAAGGCTTATCTTATTCTTTCAATTTTGTCTTTCCCATCTTGAACTTTTTAGCTGCTATCATATTAACCTCCACCTTCACAACATCATTTTTCATTTCAGCTAGTAAAGGGTATTCTCTTTCTCTTAGAAGGATAGAAAATTCATAATCAAAGGCACCAACATATCTCAGTTGAGCCGCTCCTCGAGGAGGCTTAAGATGGGTAGGGATGGAGTCATAAAATTTATTAAATCTCTTAGAGAAATTTTCAATAGTTTCATCAATAGCTCTTTTCAAGCTATTGTACTCAGTGACGACATGTACATGGTTGGTTCTATTTTCCCACTTTCTCAAGAAGCTATCTTCAAATTAATTCCAATTATGAAAGCTTCCTAAAGCAAGGGATTTGAACCACTTTCTGACCCCACTAGTAAATCCCTAAGAAAATGATCTCATCTTGACATCCTCATGGTCAACCTCGTCCCTGTCTATAAAAGTCATTAAACTGTAATCTCTTCATCACTTCCCCAATATTTTATTATAGCAGAGTATTTTCTAGGAAGGGCATTAAGGCCAACTAGGAGAACAAGAGGGGCATACCTAGCAGGTGCAGCAGTAGGTGGAGGTGGCACATTTCCTGCCATGATGACTAGAACTATGGTAATTTTAGGGACAACAGTAGTAGAGGAAGAGGCACTATTAGGAGGGGGGTTGGTTGGTATTTTTTGTCCAGTTACAATTGAAACCCAGTCAAGTAAAGGAAAACCAGATTTACTTCTTAGCAATATTTAAAATTGGTCTAGTTCCTTCAACCTATCCAAATATTCCCTCACTAACATTAAATTTGATGTGACTGCTTCCCGAAACTCTTATTTATCTTTTTGTGTCACTAAGGCTGAGGTATCAATACCTCTTCTTTGTAGGTCTAAGACAATTTCATTCAATTCTTTTTTATTTTCAGACCTAAACAAGACTTCTTGAATTTTATCCTCAAACTTTTTATCTTCATGAATTATTAAAACTTTAGAGGACAAGGATTTTGTGTGTAATGGAGTACCTGATTTTGCAGAACTTCCTTCAATGCCTCTGGAAATTGTGTTTGGAATATCCACAATTGTAGGTGGATCTAGGTCAGGATTACTCCTTGCATATCTCCTTTTCGAAGCCACCTTTGAACATGAAAATTTTGAATGGAGTCATCAAGGTAGTTGCAGCCTCAAAAAACTTCTGAACTCCTGCTACTTTCCAGAGTTCAGCTTTAGAATTTCGGGAAAAGTATATCTTCAGGCTCCCAGCAGAGACACCAAAATGTTATCACAAAATTGTATTTGATTGGCTGCTAATTAGAAAACTCTATGTAACTGTTTCAAACCAGCTTTTGACTGAAGCTTAGCCTCCTCAGTCTGAGAGGGCTCTCTCAAGGGGTTTATGTTATTTGATAATGATAGTACTAGATGGCTAACTCTATTTGAAAAGTAACTTGTTTTTTTTTTATGTATGTAGGTTGAAAAGAATGCAGGCTTGCTACCATTGGGCTTATGGAGTCAAAAATCAGTAATTTCAGTGGCAAGGTTTCTTGACATGTAAGCTGAGGTAGATATGGGTCTTTAACAGAGGCAATTCACTCATAAAGCATAGAAAAACACAGTCATTTCATTACTAACGGAAGTCAGAGTATAGAGTTATGAATTATGAGTAATAGAAATGAAATATACTGCAAGTGGTAAAATATAAGATGTATATCAATAAGATATTAAAAACCCCATGAGAATTTCAAGTTTGTTAAGAATAAAGTCCTTCTGTATTATTGATATAAGTCAAAATAAATAAAGCAGCAGTTTGGTGAGAAAAATATCCAACCCTTAACTATTTCGATGCTTTGTCCTTAAATAGACATTATTACAACAAGGATGATCTACATGGTGGCTAGATTAATTGAATTCTCCTATGAAACATCACATAACTACAAAACATGACTTCTAGCAAGAAACTGACAACTACACCTTAAAGAAGACATTTCCTAATAGGACTCAAACTCCCATTTATTACATCACTCTACCTTATCTTTGAAACAATTAAATTATGGTTACAACATAAGTGTCACATGCTGGTAAAAGCCATAACATATTTCATCACCACTTTATATATTAAAAACTCTCCTAGACATGTGGAACAAAACCCTATTTTTCAAGAATGCATAATCCTTATCTTCAACAAGATCTTTAGTTGATTATCTGTCTCCACAACACTTCCTTTGAGTCATAAATGTTTGATGTTAAGGTCCCTTGATACGTTGGAGGAGTCTAGCTGTCCAAAACTTCCATTAAGATGCTCCAAAACCTTCCAAAGTAGCTTGTTATGAAAACATGACAGTTTCGTAGCAAGCTTTTCTAGTGTTGAAAAAGAAGCTTCTCCACCCAAAAACTCTGCTCTTTCATCATTCCATAGTGTCAACCTAGTCATGACACATCACCACCATCATTCTATCTCCTTGAAAACTAAAAAAAGTGATTTTATAGGCAAAAAGGCTGCTACAGGTTTTTTCATAGCGTTTTCCTGGCTTTAAGCCTAGGAAATGCTACAAAACTCTGTAAAAGTGCATAATTTCTATATTTCAAAATTGTCTCCAAAAAGTGACCTCCAGCTATAAAAAATTGATCTTCAACATGCCATGAACCTTCTAAAACATATTCAAACTCAACTTAAGGCTTATGTGGTGTTTCTTCCTCATTTATGATCAATTGAGCTATAGGCTCCTCAACCACAGTCATCTTCAAAGATTTCTTCTCTAGATCTTCATGAATCAGTTCTAATTGCTCTTGAAGATCTTTGACTTGGTCCTTCAGTGTCCTATTCTTAGAATGAAAATGCAGGTTCATTTTTATGATATGTTTAACCTCTCGTCTCAATGGCTGAGTCCATTTGATCAATTTCTCTGTATTTTCGAAGGTCTTTGACACACTTATGACTTTTTCTTCCCAAATTTCATTCATTTTTTCAAACTGCACCATCTGAACCTTTTTCTTCCTTTCTTCTTTATTCAATACTGATATTTCATCATTTGCCAGCTTCAACTCCTCCTTAAGGATTTCAATCTCTATTTTTTCAATGATTTTCTCTTTACCCTTCCTTTGTTTGATGACCAATTCTTCTTTTGCAGGGGAGGAGAGGTCTATGATTCTTGGTGGTGGCTAAACAGTTTAAGTGACCTCCTGAGCCTCTTTTTTGCTTTATAAGACCTTTCTTGCATGTCTTGCTATTGGTTTTCTAGCTTGAAACATGAATCCTACATCTTCACCTGCAAATTCTAACTTCTTAGTTGTTTTACGTTCCTTGAGATTCCTTCCTCCCTCATTTATTTCTTCATCTTGGACAATGGAAGTTTCTTCAATATCAATGGCATGCAAATGTCTGCTAAGTTACCCTTAGCCACTGTGTGGATCCTTGTAACTCTCTTGCTGCCATGTTTGCTCATTGTTGGCTTTTGTTTTGTAGATGTAGCTTTTGGTGTATCAACCTTCTACAAAGGTTCTGTCTCCATGATCACTGGCTCAACTTGTTCTGCTACAAAAGGTGATGAAACATCTCTAGGTTTGGGAGTTCCTTTAGGAGTGATAGAATCTACTTCAAAACCACTTATGAACAAAAAAGATGACCAATCTCTGCCTAATCTTTTTAAATCCTCTAACACCAGCAAGTTGATCAAACCATGATGAAAAAGAGAAGTTTCATTTCCTTCTTCTTTAACTTGAACCTTGTATGACATGTTAGCTAAGCTTCTGTATAAATAAAAAGGTAAATCAAGAGACCTCTTACCCACAAAATGCATCAGAAGCCTAAGGTGGTAGGAATAAACCATGTGGTACCTCCATTCATAGGTGAAGTACTTCTAAATTATCAACAAAAAGTTTGAGTAGTTTTCCTTCATATAGCTCCTTGGGATAGAATTTGTGAGATCAATTTCACTATGCTCTGTCTTGATGAATTATTTATAGTCCTGCATGGTGAACTTGATGCCTTTGAACCATTTCTCTCCTCCTCTAGGGATTCCTGTTACTTCTGCAATGGTATCTGGTGTTACTGTAATGCTTAACATTCCCACCTTTGAAGTTGTCGCATTGAAGCTGATAGAAAAATCCTTAGAAACCTGCACATGGCACCCTTGTAAACTTTGGCAGAACTGCAAACACCTTGTTCTTCTGAAAATTTTTAAGGCAGTTGGGTCTTCATTTAATAGATTCATGTAAAATGGCTCATATCTGAGGCAGTGGCCACCTTTTTTTGTCTTCTTCTTTGCAGCTATGGTGATTTAATAACTTCTTAGACTTGCTTGATTAGTGACATCTTCAACTTTTGAAAATGCCAGCAACCATCTTGGCTTGGTGAAATAACTCAACAGAACTCAATAACATGCAAAGATGAAGTAGAGAATCACAAAATACTCAATTGGGTAATGTTTTAAAGTTTTGATGATAGCTCATGGTTTAATCATGACTTATGTATCTTAAAAACAATAATAATGACCTCAACCATGACCTTCGTACCTTTGAAATGGCCCTAACCGACTCCCCTAACTGACTCGAATGACATCCACCCTAACAATTATAATCATGGATTGACACCTTGCACTGGTTTTGACAAGACAGACAAAAAAACCCTTTTTTGTGGCGTGGTTAGTTCATTTCTTGGCAGTTTTGCTATGAAACTATTAGGTAGTTTTGTAGCGAAAACTGTCTTTTTACAGTGTAAAATGCTACGAAAAGAAGAAAAACTGGATAAAGTGACCTTTTTGAATTCAAAAGCTTTGGAAATGAAATATTTCAGCAAATGATGACTGATGGGACATGATATGACTTGAATGGGGGTGGGTTTGAACCTTAGAATAGGTTAAGATGAAAAAATTAAAATTTTCCTATACCAACTTGTGACAAATGAACTCTATGACCATACCTTTGACAAATGAACTCTAAGACGATGTCAAATAATGTTTCACTTTTTCTAAGTGATAACACTGTCTATGAGGCACATCGAGTGAGAAATATACGAAGCTAGTAAATACATGGAGGAAATGAGTTCGAGATGAAATCCTTGCTGGGGGAGAAACATTGTGTGTGAAAGTGAGGTAGAATTAGGATTACTTGGCAACCATAAAATCGAGGAAGGTTATCATTTCGAGAAAAAAAAAATAACAAAGATAGAAATGTACACGTAGGACACACGGTGAATGGAGTAATACCTGAGCAACATCAGTTTCCATTTTGTGTTTTCCTTCTCGTGCATGAAACAAAGGAGGAAACTTCTTGCCTAAACCCTCAGCTAGAAGAACTAGAAGCAAAAAACCGAGCCAGTAGAAAAAGATTTTACCAGAGTCAACAACTGCCCGTAGATGCATAGGAGGCATTATTGTCTATGGAAAAAAGAAGATTGATGGATGAACACTCACTGGGGAACGAGATGGAGTAACTTCCAAGGAAAAAGAATAATGGATGAGAAGACCACAAACTGAATGCAGCATGACAACAACATCCATTAACACCAACGGTTGTAGAGCCAGAGCGTAGCATAGGCAATGCCAAATGAAAAACATTTTGAGGGTTTGGGCCAGAGAAAAACCTAACAAACTCTCAATTGATGTTTTTCGTCGAATAGAAACAATATCTACACTGTGAAGTCCTGCACCTAACCACCCTCAAATTCTGGGATGGATCAATGTCCCCAGATCAAATCTACTTACCATGTACTATTGAAATGAAATTACATTTAACATTATAGGAAATCAAATCATGACCAAGTATCAATGATTATCTATGTGTTTTTTAATATATCAGAGTATATAAGGGTTGATTAATACGTGGGGTCAAATTCTATAATGGCAATTAAACCTTGCGGGTTAATTCAACATAGGCTCAAGATAATCTGAGAGTTGAAGCCAATATCCCAGTAATTAAACTGTGTGTACAGTCATGTCAGCCTTGCTTAATATGTGTCATAGCTATAGTCTTTATTAAACGAAGAAAGGTTATAATGTATGAAATGCATAATAGTTTAGTGATATACAAATTAAACTATGTAAAGTAAAATGTATGTTGGGGAACAATGGCTCGTAATGGCGCAAACTGAGATATATGTATTTACCTAGATAAAAGAATTTTTTTATGTTTAACTTTAATGGGTGTTACAATATCCATTAATTATTTTATATTTCACCTATTTAAAAATATAATTTTAATTACTATATTAAAATATAAATATTTTACACCAATACCGTCCATACATATAATCCCCACTCATGTATAGATTTATTAAATCTCTTTTATGTTTTACACTATAATTTCCATTCATGTATAAATTTATTAAGTCTCTTTTATATTTTATACATTATAGGTAGAGGTTAGCTTATTTTTCCTATATATAATTTTATTTTAATTAATTCACATTTTATTAAAATGTTGAATTATCGTTCTTTATACATATCCAAATAAGTTTTCCAAAAGTTTAAAATTGGTAATTTTTAATTTTCTACTTTGTAGCTAGATATCTACATATTTAGAATTAGACTTTTTAAAAACTTCATGTTGACACTGCAAATCTAACTTTATCCTCTTAGAATAGAATATTAATCAGTTAAAATATTATTTTTCATCTCACAAGCTCCAATCTTACATTCAATTTTCAATCACATTTTATTTCTATTATTCACAGTTTTTCTCTCTTTTTTAAGCCCATATTTTAAATATTTAAATTATATTTTAGATGATTATTTTTCCTTTTATACTATTTAGGAAATGATTACAAGAACGCAACACTATGAATTTCAAAATAGAAAAATTAAATTGAAAATATCAAAATTTGTCTATATAATTAATGGCACGATTAATAATCCATAGTTGAGAAAATCAACAATTAAATTTAGTTTAAAAATGGCACTAAAAATCTATAAAGTTTGAGATAACTACCTAAAAAAACTAAAAAGATCAACATATTGTGGATAGAGACACACCAAGAAAACAACTATAATAATCTATATATTAAACATTGTAATCTAAAACACATTGGTAATCAATTAGTTTATGTGATAAATCCTAAAAATTAGATGTTTAGATATCCTTATATTAATATCATTTAAGTGTACAAATCATGACTTGAAATTGATGCATCTAGTAAATGTCACATCCCTTGACACAATCATATGAATAATTTATTTTCAACTCTCTATAATCCTATTTTTTTACATCTTAATTACTCTTAAAGATATACAAAACTTTATCCAAAAATTTGAAATTTACATGTTTATTCTCAACACCCATTTATTTTCCAAATCATCTATAATCCCTATTTTTTACATCATAATCACACTTAAAATTATTCAAAACTTTATCCGAAATTTTGAAATTTTGCATATTTATTCTCAACACCCATGGAGCACTTCGTCACTTAAAAAAAATATGCTAAACATTATCCAAAAGTTTAACATTTACATGTTTATTCTCAATGCCGATGGAACACTTTCTCACTTAAATCACTTTCTCAAGTGAAGATGTCCTCACAAAGTTCTTAATATGATTGTTCGCTTAACTTTATGAAGATAACTTTTAGGAAAAACTAGATGTGATAATGGGTCATTATATTTAGTGGAACTAAATTAATATGATTGCTTGCTCATATGAAAAAGCTAGATGTGATAATGAATCTATTCTAATATAGTGAAACTAATTTAAGTTTCGTAGCCTCTAGCCTTGTAGAGCGAACTCTCTAATCTGATTTCAAGGTTCCACACTCTAAGTTGATGTTAATTACCAGTAATTGCAATAGAAAAAATACAATGCATATAAAATAATACAGAATTTTTAATTTATTAAACTATAAATAAATAAAATTCTTTTTCCTTTTTCAACCTAAACTTCATTGCATTCTGAGCAAGGTGAAAAGATAACACATTTAATTGAGATGGAGTAAAAATGTACGTTATTCTAAATACATAATCTGCATTCCAATTAACATTGTTTCCTGACCATTGGATGTACAAATCTGCAATGTACATTAACATACCCAATGGGAATACTAATTATCAACATTTTCGAAATTGCTAACATGGAAGTGATTTTATGGGTGTTGAACAAACATTGACAATACAACATGAAATTAATCTTACATGCATATTTCATTTCCCATTTTGTTAGGATTATGTTTTAAAATTTTTAAACCGGATTAAATTTATTTTAAATTAAAAACTATCAAACGTCTATAGAAGTAATTTTTACTTTGGCATTTTATAATAGATTTTATCAAATATTTTAATAGGTTTCATCATAACAAATAATATGGACAATTACCATAAGTTACATAATACAACGGATCTGTAAACCAACATTAATAAACTTAGTAATTCAAATTTATATATAATTACTACATTTTAAAAGTATGTGTATTTTAAATTAATTCAGTTGAGAGACTCATTTTGTGAAGGCAATGTGTAAGTATGTTGATGCTCAACTCGAAGTTGACACATGTCTCTCTTAAAATAAAACTAAAATATTCTCTAAATAGAAAAGAATTTAGACTATAATAATAAAAAACAAATATGTTATGCATGTTTAATTATGTGGCTATATGACCTAATATAATTTTATGTATAGTAATTAGAAATAAAAGAAAATATTATTTAAATAAATTTTCTAAAGATCTATATTAACTAACTGTTGTAGCCCCTACAACAACCTCCAAAAAACCCCACTTCAAAATTTTTGGAGCCCCTTGAGCTTAAAGAAAAACCAAGTAAAGAGTCTAGAAGGCTAAGTCGCAAAGTCGCAAAAATCCATTTTTTTAGAAAACTGTGAATCCGCGACCTTGCGACCCCACGACCTAAAATTCGCAGGGTCGTAGGGTCGCAAGGTCGCAAAACTAAACCTTTAAGGAAAACCGCGACCCCGCGACCCTTAGGTCGCTAGGTCACATACCTTCTGAATCACTTGGATTGTGACCTTGCAACCTCATTAAATGCCCGAACGTGCGACCCTTTTATATAAACTAGGTCGCTAGGTCGCATTTTTCACATGCAGCGAATAGAAAGAAATGGCTCTGACAGGTCGAATGGCGCGCGTTTTTTCCAGGTAAGTTGACATTTTCCCTCCTGTTGTTTCCCTTTTGGTTATTCTTGCTAAATCCCAGACATCCTCAGCCTTTAAATTGTCAATTTACCTCAACCCTTATTTGTATTTCTTACTTAGGGTTTTTTGATTCCTGTTTTCCCCCACAGTGCCCAAAATCATCATCATTTCTTGTCCAGACTTCCATGGCTACTCCCCTACTCCAAGAACTATCCCTTGACCTTGCCTGGACCCTTTTGGCTTTGCATTCTCCCAGTTAAAGGGAAAAACACTCCACGCCGCGCGCGCCCAAAACCCCCAGGGAAGCCCTAGCTCGACTTGCGACCCCGCGACCGGGTCGCAAGGTCGCAAGGTCGCAGTTTCCAAATTGTTCGAGATTTGCGACCCCGCGACCCCGCGCCCCAGTCGCAAGGTCGCAAGGTCGCATTTTCCCGGTTTTGCTAAATTTTTGACCTAGCGACCCTGCGACCTAGTCGCAAGGTCACAGGGTCGCATGTTGGATTTTTCCTCTCAATCTGCGACCCCGCGACCCAGTAGACCATTGTTTCAATTTTTCTTGTGTCCTAGCTAAAATCATTGATAAACTGTAATTGGTCTTTTATCATCATGTCGTTCTTATCATGGGATTATTTCATGAATATGACAGGTGAACTTGAAGCAGACGCAGAGTGTATACCTGTTCTCTCAGATTCCAGCGACATGGCACCCCCAGTGTCCCGGAAGAAAGACAAGCACGTGGCAGTGGAAGATGTGGAGATGGACATACCAGTGTCCCCACCCCCGATATACAGAGATACCCTTTGTACATTTGCAAAAGAAGACAGCATGCGATGGTACCAAGTGTACCATGAGTTCGCCATAACGGAATCAGAATTTCCAGAAGACCTCCAGGATCGGGAGGTATACCTAAAATTCAAAAGGTCCAAGCTACATCTCGCAGGTGCTCATCCGGCCATATTTCCATGTCCCAAAATGATAGACTGGTTCATACAAAAAACGAATCCCAAGAAGTTTGTGATTCGAGACAGCGAAGGCAAGGCTTTCGCAACGCTCGTAGGCTCGGACGCCCATGTTTACTACTCTTTGCCTCAACAGGAAGAAAACTTTACAGAAGAATGGGCTCTTGCCCATGCAGTCCCTGTAGTCGACACTATCAGGCAGTGGTGGGCGGAGCCCGACAAATTTAAAGTCAAGAAAGACCAAGAATATCCGGTGGCCAGCCTGAGAAAAGTATATAAATTAGTAGCTGCCATGCTTTGCAGATTGTACGGACGCCCCGACGCCACCACCTTCAATGGCACATGGGCTACTATCATGGAATATGTAACAGTGCATGGCACCCGTTTCAACTGGGCTAGTATATTGATGACCTCAATGCATACAAACTTGTCCTTGGAATTGGCCCTAGATGAAGGAATGCCTTCTGAGTTCTATATGGCCTCTTATTTATTGGATTTCGTCTGTGCAAGGTTGCATTTTGAGGGATGGGCACATAACTGGAATCCCACGCAGACTCGTGCAATTCATCTACAAACCAAAGTGTTCTGGGAATCCAGGTATAAACAGGATATAGAACCAATTTCTCAAATATTCATCCCCGCCCTATTCAGGAAATTATTTTGCCAGGACGCCCCTTGCATGTCTTGGCGAGCCAGGGAGACTCTAGGCCAAGTGGCGCATTGGTTTCCGTTCGCTGAATATACTTTCATCCGAGTCTTCGACTCGTTCAGGGCACCACATGCTATGCCTCGCTTCGTTACAGACAAGCTGCTCATACAAGTGCTTCCAAATGTCCTCAGGTTTCTCCAGTGTCCTGTCCAAAGGTAAGAAGAAGCCCTGGCCCGCGCTACCCCTCACTATCGGCGCATTCACAGTCAAAGATTTCAGAGAGGTAGGGGCTGAAGGAGAAGAGATTAAAAGTTATCGCCTTAGGGCTTTAGAGTACCGAACATACGACCTGGAGAGGATAGTTCCCGAACACTGCAAGAAAGCCAAATTCAAATGGAACTACCAGCATGTAGAACGCCTGGGAGAAGATGAGAGAAGGAACTGGTACAATGCAGATAGACAACTTGCTCCGGGGGCGGACTCTGGCCAAGAGGATCCGGATGATCAAAGTTTGGAGGAGAGGAGTCGTAAGTTAGGAGGTGCCTCTTCCTCTCTAGCTAAAAAGCCCCGGACCAGCATAGGGCTTGACACCTCTTCCCAACAGAGAGAAGTAGAGGCCAAAGCTCAGCAAGAGAAAGAAAAGAAGATAAAAGAGGACGAGGAGAAGCACAATAAAAGTTCAAAGGAAAATCAGAAGAAGAAGCAGGCCGAGGAGGCCAGGAAGGAAAAGGAGGAAAAGGAGGCGCAGGCCACAACAGAACAGGCACTCAAGAAAGGGCTTGACAAAGCAGAAGTTGAACGCCAAAAGAAAGCAGACAAAGCTGCTGCAGCCGAGCGAAAGAGGAAAGTCGAAATAGAAGCAGCAGCAGAAGCAGAGCGCAGGCGGAAGGAAGAGCATGAGAAGGCGGAAGACGAGCGCCAGCAAAGGGAAAAGGAGGAAAAGAAGAAGAAATAAGAGGAGGATGAAATGATAGAAGATATCGAGGTGTCTCCCCTCGAAGTACCTCTAAGTGGTGCAAGAACCATGCTCTCTGATGTGAATTCCCCCCAGGTGCAGGAGGAGGAGGTCTTCGACCTCACCAGGCTCACATTCGACCAATTCTCTTTCAAAATCCTGCAAGAGAAGAGAAGGTCCCTGGCACAAAGTCCTTCTGCCGCATCCACGGTTGCAACTGAAAAAGACATAGTCCTTGATACTAGGACTAATCCCGTGATGATAGCATCGGTAGGCACGGCTTTCGCTGCGGCCACAGAAGAAAATGTAACCAAAATGAGTAGAGAAATCATTTCTCTACAAAACAGACTATGAGTGGCAGAGCAGCGAGAGAAGAAGGCGGAACAGGAGAGGTCGACATTGAAGGAAGAGGTGCAAAAACTCCGAAACAAGGCTCCCCCAATCAATGAAGTTCCACTTGCCGTTCTAAAGGAATGCGATGTATTAGAGGCGACCATGAGGAAGGTGTATGGGGAAATGTTCACCATAAAACAAACAGTTGCCCCATTGGTAAGAGCACGAGCAGAAACTAAGCAGAAGCATGAGCAGCTCAAGGAAGCCTCAGCTGCCTTAGATAAAATGATGGACTGGACAGTGTGATACCCTCAAGCTCCCAAGAATTTTCCTAAGAAGGATTGGATCCATACACAAGATGCCAAAGTCCAAATCCGTATGAAGATGCAATCCAAGGACAAGCTATCCAAGGATTTGGACAAAGTAATGTCTTCATACGACCACCTGATCAGCGGCATAGAATCGATGCACACTCTTCACCACATTCCTTCGCTAGGGGCATTGGACGAAAGTAAGACCTGGGAACAAGTAGATCAAGAAATCCAGTCATTTCTGTAGCCCATCAAACAAGCTGCTGCCGCCCCCGAGCTCACAGCATCACAAGAAAATCTGGGTCAGTTTCTTGTCACGCCAGTATGGATTTACACCAAGCTCGCCTCCCTTTCAAACCAGATCTCACAAAAGAAGGAAACTCTAATCCCAAATGCTTTGGAGTGCATGCATCGGTTAAAAGAGGAGGTCCCTCTAGTCTCTCCCATAGCAGCAGAATACCAGACCTGGCAGGACTTCCTCAAAGGAAAGCAGATTGATGTTCCTGATCTCTCTATTGAGCGCCCCTCTTCATGACTCAGTGGCAGTAGGTCGCAGGTCGCACTGCCCACTAGGTCGCAAGTCGCACTGCCCAATAGGTCGCAAGTCGCGCTCACTATCCAGGTCACAGGTCACAATTTTCTCCCAGGTCGCAGGGCAACTCAACCGGTGGGTAGGCGTAGAGTCAAGGAGCCCAAAGGGAAATTTTGATCTATAAAACCCCCTCCGGGAGAGATGTAAAAGGACTTTTTGATTTTGGAGACTCAAGAGATATACAACATTGTATTGAAAGATAACACTCTTGTGCATATGAATACAGATACCTGTTAAAACTCCCTATGGATATGATGTGTTTTGGCTGTGCGAACACTATGTGTATTTCTCATATAGTTTCAAATATCTTTTGATTAATGAAGCTGCACTTTTAATGGCATCATTTATGCATCATGGCTATCTGTGCTTGTGTTAATGATGTTCAATTTTTCATTTCTCTTTTAATGAATTTTAATGACCTTGTTTATTAGAATTTTATTTTATCTTTTAGGAAGTAAAGGGGCATCTCTCCATAAAGAACTATTTCTTTTGTGGTCAGAATACCTCACAAGCATAACCCCAAAGATGTGTTGCTAATGACACCTCGTTCGGTGTATATGCTTTGTTTATTGTCTTGCTACACATAGTGCTATATACATGTTTAATGCATCAATCGTGTATTTTGTATCATGTGAATAAGTGTGTGTCCGTAGGTTCAATCAAGCTCTTTTGAGACCAAAGGGGAAGGTGACTTAAGCGGTAGCCAGATCCACACCCCAGACGGGATCCCTATTCCAAACGGTTCAAGGTCTAATTGGGACTTTCTACTGGGGAGATCCCCTACTGTTGGTCGAAAATTTTTTCCCGTCAACAGAATTGGCGCTAGAAGGAGGGCCTGAATGGAAGCCTCCCAGCATACAACTAACATTCCATCACAAAATCCCCACGGGGAGGTCATAAACAACGAAAATATCCCTCCATTGGAAGATATTCCAAAGTTATAGATGACGTATTATGAAATTACCGACACATAGTTGAGAACCTTGCGCTCGACTACCCGCAATCTCCTCAGGGATTTGCGATTTTCCCCAATCATGCAATTCCTGTCCCATACTAGAACCCCGGCTGAAAACATCACTCGTAATGGTGCCCTGGTGAGCACCATACCCCAGTTGGTGAATCTCATGCTTGAAGACCTCGCCACCGTTGCTCAGCATGACGAACCAATCCCTGAACTCCAAGATGGCGATGAGGAAGATTTTGGTCCTACCGAACCTTTTCCCGACCCTCAGCCCAACCAAGCCCAACCTAACAACAACCAAGCACACCCCCCACATGGGGAAGGTGAGGGAGATAGAGGCCGAGGGAATGAAGGCGACAGAAATAGAGCTCGCAGAAATGAAGGAGAGGGGAATAGAGCCCGCCACACTGGAGGTAGAGGATATAGGGGCCGAGGCCAAGGAAACCGTGCCAAAAACCATTACCAAAACCCAAATAGGCCTCCTGTCCACAACTGTGGATATATTAGAGACTTTCCCTACCATGAGAGACATCAAGATGAACACTCTCGCCATGAGGGAGGAGCGTCGGTGTCAAGTTCAGGGGGTGAATCTGAGCCTGAGTTTAGGCACCACCAGCGGGCTAGGAGGGTGCAACCACTAGCCTGGATGGCCCAGTCCCCATTAAATATTTTGGGCCCACTCCATGACATGCCTAGACACTCGTAGAAACACCTCCCCAAGTTTGATCCCGAGAAAGGCACCTTGGCTGAGGATCATATAAGAAGCTTCTATCTTTCCCTGCAAATCATGAGGGTTCAATTAGATGATGTTTCTTGCCGTCTGTTTCCGCATAATCTTGAAAATAAAGTGGCCACTTGGTACCGCTCCCTCCCAAGTGCCTCCATCACATCGTGGGACCAGTTTCGAAGTGCATTCTTGAAGAAATTTTCAGAAGACAAAACCCCTTCCATGCTCCTCACGGAGTTAAGCACCATTAAGTGCCACAAGAAAGAGAATGTGAGAGATTTAAATCAACGTTTTGCTACTATACTACAAAAATTTCCCCCAAACCTGGCACTGGAAAACTCCATTACCATCGAATATTATACAAAAGCTCTCCCTAGGGATATCGCTGTCTTCATGAAACGCGAAGCTCGGCCCATCCTCGCAGCCAACTACGCAGCCGCCCTCACCATAGAAAGAGAAATGCTTTCTATAGGAGCCATCGATCATGAGGGGAGGGGCGACCACAAACCAATCGCGAAAAGAGGTCAGCCCGCCACAAGCAAAACTGCGGACAAGGACAAGGACGCTTTTGACTTTGAGAGTATAGCAAAGACCCTCAAGCTATTGACAAATGAAGTCTCTGACCTAAAGAGGAAGGGTACAGAATCCACAACTAATGCCAAGGCACCTAAGCCTTTTTTCAGAAAGAGCAACCCCAACACCAGCCGACCTCCCTCCAACCCGAACACGGTTCTAAACGTGGAAGAGATAGGAAAAGATAACTTATGTTCTTTCCACCAGGCTTCCCACTCTGAAAAAACATTCCCACAGTGGATTGGCAGCATGACTGCAGTGGTAAACCAGCTTTTGGATGATCAAACTCCAGGGGACGTGGGGGAGGATGATGTTTCGGACCACGATGAAGAGTTTCCCCCGGATGAAGAACCGACATCCTCAGTTCTTGCGTTCGACGTTATTCGAGGGGACAACCTCTTACAGTCACCGATATCAACATGGCAGACACTCCTAAGGCCCCACCTGTAAGAAAATACAGCCTTAGGAGCAAAGGACCGGTTCCTGAACCATCCTTTGAGGAGAAGAAAAGGGATTTCTTAAGGAAAATTCTGCCGCTGGGGAATGAACAACAAGCTGCCTCTAAGAAGCCCACAAATGACAATACCCGAGCAAATCAGAAAAGCAAGCTCCCCATGGTATCCACCACAACCACCACCGAACCCAGTCCCCAATCCGATTCCACATATAACATTGTAGAGGACATGAAGAAAACCAAAGCTAACATATCCCTCTATGAGCTTGCTCGCATCACGAATCAACGAGAACTCATTCTTAAAGCCTTCGCCAATACCTCAACTACTAAGCCTGCGAGCAACACCTCCGCGCAACCCAGTCCAAGTGTTCAGTCCATCGTAAATGCCATCAATGCAAATTCCAGGGGGTCTACTCCTCCTTTCCTCCTGCCTTTTGAGATCTTCAACTTCAACGTCCATAATTGTCTAGTTGACTCCGGTGCCTCCACAAACGTAATGCCACTATCTGTTTGTAAGAAATTGAACATCCGCCCAGAGAAAACCGACGCAAGGATCATTCAACTTGACAGATCTCAAGTGCCAGCCGTAGGAGAACTGAATAACGTCATCATCTGCCTCTTGTTCGACTCTAGAGTCCACCAATGTATCGACATTGTAGTCATTGACATTCCGGAAGCCTACGGCCTATTACTTAGTAAGGACTGGTCCAGCAAGCTGCAAGGATATTTCGCCACTGACTGGTCCCACCTTTGGCTTCCTTACAAGGGCCGGAATAACCACATCAGGGTTGAAAGTGAACCTTATATGAAACATACTGTGATTGATTTGGATGCTACAAACGAACCTATCAGTTTTTCCCAGGAGGAGCTTGGCATGTGCTTCTTGGAAGCCATTTTTGGATGTTATCACCCCCCTCAATCTCCAGTAGATCCCGAGATCCAGTCTGAATTAACACTCGTCGCGGAAGATCAAGCCACTCCCGTCTCACACCAAACTGAAGTCCCGCCCCAACCTACAACCCCAAAGGAGCCAGAAAACGATGTATGGACTCAGTACTATGACGGTTCCAAAACTCTTGACGGAGCTGGTGCCGGCTGCATCTTGCTAGACCCCCAAAAGAGAAAATTCTTGATATCATGTCGGCTTGAGTTCCAATGCACGAACAATACTGCTGAATATGAAGCTCTAATCCTCGGACTCAAGAAGGCATTGGATTTAAAGGTAAGATGCTTACAAGTTATTGGAGATTCCGAGATCATTAGTCGACAGGTACGTAATACCATTCATTGTTTATCTCCGCATTTGAAGGCTTATCAGCAAGAGGTATGGCGTCTTATTTCTACTTTCGATGATTTTGGAATTAAATCTGTTCTTAGAATGCACAGTGCAGCAGCTGATACTCTGGCTAATGCCGCTGCTAGATTTACCCCTTTGAGGGAGGGTTTTTCTATTGAAGTTATATATAAACCCTCCGTGCCAGATAATATTACTAATTTACGCGTTTTTAATGATGATCAACAGATCTTGGATTTCATGCTCAACTCTGAAGTATTCAAAGATGCAGCAATAGATGAGGCGGATCATGATTAGGCCTTGCAGGAAGAACGTGATAAACGTAAAGAGAACCCCATCCCCAAGGGGGTAGTGTCACTGGAAAAGCTCTTTGATCTGTAAAGCCGATTCCGCGGCCCCCAAATACCAAAGTACAAAGCTCCATCCTGGCACATCGACAAGTGAATTTGGGATCAGAAGAGAACCCGAAGTTCATTAACCTCAGGAAATATATTACCAATGAAGAGACGTAGGCATTCACCCAACTATTTCGGAAGTATCGAGACGTATTCGCTTGGACGTATAATGATTTACATACGTACGATACTCAGATTATTCAGCACATCATACCCATGAAAGAAGGTGTAAAGCCGTTCCAACAGAAACTCAGAAAGGTACACCCTACTTTGGAACCGATGATTCTGAAAGAACTCAAGAAACTGTTGGATGCACGCATTATCTTTAAAGTTCGTCACTCCACATGGGTATCAAATCTGGTCTCGGTACAGAAGAAGTCTGGTGAGATCCGCTTATGCGTGGATTTCAGGAATTTGAATCAAGCCTTTAACAAAGACAATTACCCAGTGCCACCCATGGAACAAATATTGCAAGCTTTGTCTGGATCTGAGATGTTCTCCTTGTTGGATGGATTCTCCAGTTACAACCAGGTGCTGGTAGCCGAACCAGACAGATTGAAAACTACCTTTCGAACCAAATGGGGAATGTTCGCTTTCAGACGCATGCCTTTTGGCTTGATAAACGTGGGGGCGACCTTCCAATGGGCCATGGATATAGATTTCCATGGTTTGATAGGGCAGAGCGTGGTAGTCTATTTGGACGACGTCACCGTGTTCTCAAAACACCGGGGCGATCATTTACGCCACCTCAAACAAATCTTCGAGAGGTGTAGAAGGTACGGGATTTCACTCAACCCGAAGAAGAGTGTCTTCGCTGTGGCGGAAGGAAATTTGCTGGGCCACATCATAACTAAGCAAGGCATTGTAGTAGATCCAGAGCGAGCAAAAGCCATTTCCTAGATTCCCCCCTCGAGCAGTAAGAAGTCAATGCAATCTTTCTTGGGAAAAATCAACTTTGTCCGTAAATTCATATCAGATTTCGCCCAGATAGTCAAGCCTTTGCAGGAAATGATAAAAAAGAATGTGGATTTCCAATGGAATCTGCCAGAGAAGGAGGCTTTTGCCAAAATCAAGCAGGCCATAGCTGAAGCGCCATCCCTTCAAAGCCCAGACTTTAGCAGAGGTTTTATCCTATATACTTTCGCTTCAGATTCATCACTTGCAGCTGTCCTCATGTAGAAGGACGACAACAATGATGAACGACCTATTTCCTTCATGAGCACTGGTTTACAAGGGGCTGAATTGAACTACCCTGAAATCGAAAAGCAAGCTTATGCGGTCTATAAAGTAGTTAAGCATTTCAAGCCCTACATCTTGAAAAACCATGTCATGGTTTTCGTCCCACACCCATCTGTCCGCTCGTTGTTTGTGCAACAAGAGCTAGGCGAGAGGCGAGGAAACTGGGTGGTGTGCCTGCAAGAGTACGATTTAGAGTTCAAACCAGCACACACCATGAAAGGACAAGGTTTATGCCGAATGGCTGCGGACGCTGCAAGTTCCCATGGAGTTGAAGCTGAAGAAGAGTGTTGGAAACAAGAAATCGATATGTACCAGAGTGACCACGTGCCTCACCAGAGTAGCCTTTCTTGGTACTCTGACATTTCAAGATACTTAGCCCAGGGTACTCTGGACCCCACTCTAACTGCCCGGCAGAAACACGCGATAAGACTCAAAGCTGCATCTTACCAGCTGATCTAGGGGAAGCATTTCAAGAAACATTATGATGGGATCATGTTATGCTGTTTAGAACATGATGAAGCGCAGAAAATCTTGACCAAGCTACACGACGGGCCAGCTGGGGGTCATTTTTCCGGAGATACCACAGCCCATAAGATAATGTGCGCAGGATACTATTGGTCGACCCTTTTTAGAGACGCGCATGCATATGTCCGGAAGTGCATCCAGTGTCAGAAATTCGCAAACCGAGAAGCGCAGCCAGCCGCCCCCTTATTGTCGGTAGCAGTGGAAGAACCTTTTCAGCAGTGGGGCTTGGATGTCATTGGCGAAATCATGCCTCACTCTTCCAAACAACACCAGTACATTCTTACAGCTACTGATTATTTTACCAGGTGGGTCGAAGCAGCACCTTTACGCCAAATCAATGACCAGGAGGTAATATAATTCGTCACTCATTCCATCATCACCAAGTTTTGCGTTCCAACTTCCTTGGTTTTTTATAATGCAACTTACTTTTCATCTTTTAAATTATATGATTTTTCTCTCGAAAACGGTATTGTCCTTAAACATTATGCAAATTACTATCCCCAAGGAAACGGTTTAGCTGAATCGACTAATAAAAATCTGATCTGCATCATTAAGAAGACCCTGCTGTCCCACTAGCGCAACTGGCACAACGCCCTTCACAATGCACTTTGGGTCGATCGTGTCACGCCCAAGTCCTCCCTAGGCACCTCTCCTTATTTTCTCGTGTATGGAAAAGAAGTTGTTCTTCCTCCCCACTTATCTCTCCTTGCCCTTCAGCTGTCCCAGGAATTTCATGGTACCCCATGCCCTACCTTGCAAACTCGAATTGACACCCTACTGAAGTTGGAGGAGGAAAGACAAAAAACCTGGGAAAATTTCGCCATCCACCAAAGCCAAATCAAGAGATGGTTTGATAGAAAATCCGCAGGGAATAAAAAATTTGAGGTAGGAGACCTGGTCCTAAAATGGGATAAAGCTCACGAAGAAAAAGGAAAACATTCTAAGTTCCAAGCACTATGGACAGGTCCTTTCCAAGTTAAATAAAAATTAGGTTCCCATACGTTTAGACTGCAAACCCTTGAGGGAAGAGTCGAGGTCCTCCCGGTAAACGGCCATGACCTCAAACATTATTTCACAGCACTATGGATAGGTCCTTTCCAAGTTAAAGAAAAATTAGGTTCCCATACGTTTAGACTGCAAACCCTTGAGGGAAGAGTCGAGGTCCTCCCGGTAAATGGCCATGAACTCAAACATTATTTCACTTAGCAGCCCTTGGAGGGCTATCTTATCCTTGTACCATAGTTTCCGTTTCATCCCTTTTGTAAAAAAATAAAAATAAATAAATAAACAAATAATTGTAAAACGGAAGGTCTTGTCAGAGCTACGCATTTGGCACACTGCAACAGGTTCTATGATGATGGAAGGCCTTTTTCCGATACACACAAAGGTGGTAAAGGCTTGCTTGTTACCGGCACCTAAAGGCAGCGTATGATCTAGCTCAAGTCATCAAGCAGGGAGCCCACCTGGCAAGTTTGAGAGGGTGTCTGCAAAAGAAAGTGCGATGCAGTGGTAACTAGATCGGAAGGGAAAAGAGGTACTCCATGTTACGTCAGGGCATCTGGGAAAAACCAAAGTCCTCAGACCAGACCAGGAATAACCTCTCTGCAAGAAAAATAAGTCGGGATCCCTCATCCGCCCATGGCAAAAATTGTCCATCTCAAATAAGTGCCACAAGCACATCTAAATAAGTGCCTCAGGCACATTTAAAATAAGTACAATAGCACACTAATAAAGGGTAAAGGATTGAGAAAGGCTTCCTGCGCAGAGAGGTGATGTAACGACTCCGCCGGGGTACTAACCAGGCTCGCTGGCAGTGGAGAAATGTTCACGATTCCTAGGTAGTGACTCCACCGGGGCCGAGAGGTTCGCTGGCAGCGGAGCAACACGATGAGGACAAAATAATCGTACCGGACCCTGCAGCTACCTGGAGTTCTCCAACCCTTTCGGTTCGGAGACCTGAATAAATGAATTTACGTCAACCAGCACCTGAACAAGCCAGCAGACTGAGCAACCTAGCAAGGTGCTGAAAGGCTAGGCAATGTTGATCGTAAAGTAAAAGAAACAGCCAGCAAAGACCCCTCCCTCCCCCTCCAAGGCTAACCATCGGCACAGACTCTGAGTTCGTCCAGTGAATCGCCATTTGTTCTAGCCTCTACAACACCCTCCAAAAAACCCCACTTTAAAATTTTTTGGAGCCCCTTGAACTTAAAGAAAACCAAGTAAAGAGTCTAGAAGGCTAAGTCGCAAAGTCACAAAACTCCATTTTTTAGAAAACTGCGACTCCGCGACCGTGCGACCCCGCGACCTGAAGGTCGCAGGGTCGCAAGGTCGCAAAACTCAATTTTTCGGAAAATCGCGACCCCGCGACCTGCAGGTCGCAAGGTCGCAAGGTCGCGAGGTCGCATATCTCTATAATCTCTCAAATTGCAACCTTGTGACCTCACTAAATGCCCGCACGTGCGACCTTTCTATATAAAGGAGGTCGCTAGGTCGCATTTTTCATATGCGGTGGATAGAAAGAAACGGCTCTGACAGGTCGACTGGAGCGTGATTTTCCCAGGTAAGTTGTCTTTTTCCCTCCTGCTGTTTCCTTCTTGGTTTTTCTTGCTAAATCCCAGGCACCCTTAGCCTTTAAATTTTCAATCTGCCTCAACCACTATCTGTATTTCTTACTTAGGGTTTTTTTTTTATTCCTGTTTCCCTCACAGTGCCCAAAATCACCACCATTGCTTGTCCAGGCTTTCATGGCTGCTTCCCTACTCCCAAAGCTATCCCTTGACTCTATCTTGACCCATTTGGCTTTGCATTTTTCCAGTTAAAGGGAAAACCACTCCACGCCGTGCACGCCCAAAACCCCCGGGCAAGCCCTAGCGCGACCTGCGACCCCGCGACCTAGTCGCAAGGTCGCAAGGTTGCATTGTCCAGATTGTTCGAACATTTGCGACCTATGACCCAGCGACCCAGTCGCAAGGTCGCAAGGTCGCATTCTCTCGGTTTTTAGAAATTTGCGACCCCTCGACCCAACGACACAGTTGCAAGGTCGCAAGGTTGCATATTGGCGACTTCCTCACAATCTGCGACCTCACGACCCAGTAGACCAATTTTCAATTTTCCCTGTGTCACAGCTAAAATCATTGATAAACTGTAATTGGTCTTATATCATCATGTCGTTATTATCATGGGATTCTTTCATGAATATGACAGGTGAACTTGAAGCAGATGCAGAGTGTATACCTGTCCTCTCAGATTCTAGCGACATGGAACCTCCAGTGTCCCAGAAGAAGGACAAGCACGTGGTGGTAGAAGATACAGACACAGACATGCAAACATCCCCACCGCCGATATACAGAGATACCCTTTGCACCTTTGCCAAGGAGGACAGCATGCGATGGTACCAAGTGTACCATGATTTCGCCGTAACGGAGTTTCCAGAAGATCTCCCAGATCGTGAAGTATACTTAAAAGTCAAAAGGTCCAAGCTGCATCTTGCGGGTGCTCATCTGGCCATATTTCCATGCCCATAGATGATAGACTAGATCATACAGAAAACGGATCCCAAGAAGTTCGTGATCCAAGACAGCGAGGGCAAGGCTTTCGCAATGCTCGTAGGCTCGGATGCCCATGTCTACTACTCTTTGCCTTGCCAAGAATAAAACTTTATAGAAGAATGGGCTCTTTCCCATGCAGTCCCTGTAGTCGACACTATCAAGCAGTGGTGGGCGGAGCCCGAGAAATTTAAAGTCAAGAAAGACCAAGAATATCCGGTGGCCAGCCTGAGAAAAGTATATAAATTAGTAGCCGCCATGCTTTTTAGATTGTACGGGCGCCTCGACGCCACCACCTTCAATGGCACATGGGCTACTATCATGGAATATGTAACGGTGCATGGCACCCATTTCAACTTGGCTAGTATATTTATGACCTCAATGCATACAAACTTATCCTCGGCATTGGCCCCAGATGAAGGAATGCCTTCTGAGTTCTATATGGCCTCTTATCTATTAGATGCCGTCTGTGCGAGGTTGCATTTTGAAGGATGGGCACATAACTGGGATTCCACGTAGACCCAGGAAATTCATCTACAAACCAAATTTTTCTGGGACTCCAAGTATAAACAGGATATAGAACCAATCTCTCAAATATTCATCCCCGCCCTATTCAGGAAATTATTTGGCCAGGACGCCCCTTGCATGTCTTGGCGAGCCAGGGAGACTCTAAGCCAAGTGGCGCATTGGTTTCCCTTTGTCGAATATACTTTCATCCGAGTCTTTGGCTCGTTCAGGGCACCACATGCTATGCCTCGCTTCGTTACAGAAAAAATGCCCATGCAAGAGGTATGCTTTCAAATGTCCTCGGGCGTCTCCAGTGTCCTATCCAAAGGTAAGAAGAAGCCCTGGCCTGTGCTACCCCTCACTATCGGCGCATACACAGTTAAATATTTCAGGGAGGTGGGGGCAGAGGGAGAAGAGATTAAAATTTATCACTTTGGGGCCTTAGAGTACTGAACATATGACCCGGAGAGGATAATTCCGGAACACTGCAAGAAGGCTAAATTCAAATGGAACTACCAGCATGTAGAACACCCGGGAGAAGATGAAAGAAGGAACTAGTACAATGCAGATAGACAACTTGCTCCGGGGGCGGACTCTGGCCAAGAGGATCCAGATGTTCAAAGCCTGGAAGACAGGAGCCGTAAGTTAGGAGGTGCTTCCTCCTCTCTAGCTAAAAAGCCCCGAACAAGCACAGGGCCTGACACCTCTTCCCAACTGAAAGAAGTAGAGGCCAAAGCCCAGCAAGAGAGAGAAAAGAAGAGAAAAGAGGATGAGGAGAAGTGCAAGAAGAGTTCAAAGGCAGATCGGAAGAAGAAGCAGGCCGAGGAGGCTAGGAAGGAAAAGGAGGAAAAAGAGGCGCAGGCCGCAGCAGAACAGGCACTCAAGGGAGAGCTTGACAAAGCAGAAGCTGAGTGCCAAAAGAAAGCAAACCAAGCTGCTGCAGCCGAGCGAAAGAGGAAAGCCGAAATAGAAGCAGCAGCAGAAGCGGAGCACAGGCAGAAGGAAGATCATGAGAAGGCGGAAGCCGAGCGCCAGCAAAGGGAAAAGGAGGATGAAATGATAGAAGATATCGAGGTGTCTCCCCTCGAAGTAACTCTAGGCGGTACACGAACCATGCTCTCCGATGTGAATTCCCCCCAGGGACAGGAGGAGGAGGTCTTCGACCTCACCAAGCTCACATTTGACCAATTCTCTTTCAAAATCCAGAAAGAAAAGAGAAGCTCCCTGGCACAGAGTCCTTCCGCCGCATCCACGGTTGCAACTGGAAAAGACATAGTCCTTGATACTAGGACTAATCCCGTGATGATAGCATCAGCAGGCACGGCTTTTTATGCGGCCACGGAAGAAAACGTAACCAGAATGAGTAGAGAAATCATTTCTCTACAAAACATACTACGAGCAGCGGAGCAGCGGGAGAAGAAGGTGGAACAGGAGAGGTCAGTGTTGAAATAAGAGGTGCAACAACTCCGAAAAAAGGCTCCCCCAGTCAATGAAGTTCCACTTGCCGTTCTAAAGGAATGCGATGTATTAGAGGCGACCATGAGGCAGGTGTATGGGGAAGTGTTCACCATAAAACAAACAGTCGCCCCATTGGTAAGAGCACAAGCATAAACTAAGCAGAAGCACGAGAAGCTCAAGGAAGCCTGAGCTGCCTTAAATAAAATGATGGACTGGACAGTGCAATACCCTCAAGCTCCCGAGAATTTTCCCAAGAATGATTGGATTCATACACAAGATGCCAAAGTCCAAATCTGTATGAAGATGCAATCCAAGGACAAGCTATCCAAGGATTTGGACAAAGTAATGTCTTCATACGACCACCTGATCAGCGGCATAGACTCGATGCACACTCTTCACCACATTCCTTCGCTAGGGGCATTGGACAAAAGTAAGACCTGGGAGCAAGTAGATCAAGAAATCCAATCATTTCTGCAACCCATCAAGCAAGTTGCTGCCGCCCCTGAGCTCACAGCATCACAAGAAAATTTGGGTAAGTTTCTTGTCGCACCAGTATGGATTTACACCAAGCTCGCCTCCCTTTCAAACCAGATCTCACAAAAGAAGGAAACTCTAATCCCGAATGCTCTGGAGTGCATGCATCGGTTGAAAGAGGAGGTCCCTCTAGTCTCTCCCATAGCAGTAGAATACCAGACCTAGGAGGACTTCCTCAAAGGAAAGTAGATTGATGTTCCTGATCTCTCTATTGCGCACCCATCTCCATGACTCAATGGCAATAGGTCGCAGGTCGCAAGTCGCACTGCCCAATAGGTCGCAAGTCGCACTCACTATCCAGGTCGCAGGTCGCAAGTCGCACTGCCCAATAGGTCGCAAGTCACACTCACTATCCAGGTCGCAGGTCGCAATTTTCTCCCAGGTCGCAGGGCAACTCAACCGGCGGGCAGGCGAAGAGTCAGGGAGCCCAAAGGGAAATTTTGATCTATAAAACCCCCTCCGGGGAAAATGTAAAAGATCTTCTTTTTTTGGGACTTAAAAGCTACAGAGCATTGTATTTGAAGATAACACTCTTTTAGCATATGAATACAAAGACCTGTTGAAACTCCTTTTGGATCTGATGTGTTTTGCTGTGTGAACACTACGAGTATTTCTTTACAGTTTCAGAACATCTTTTGATTAATGAGACTGCACTCTTTAATGGCATCATTCATGCATCATGGTTTTCTGTATGTGTGTTAATGGTGTTCGGATTAATTTCTTGCTGAATGGATGTTAGTGACTTTGTTTATTATCATTTCATTTTATATTTCAGAAAGTAAAGGGGAATCTCGCCATAAAGAACTGTTTCTTTTGTGGTTAGAATTGCCTACAAGAATAACCTCAAAGATGTGTTGTTGACAACATTTATTTCAGCGTGCATTCTTTATTATCTATCTCGCTACGCGTAGTGTTATATACATGTTTAATGCATCAACCATGTATTTTGTATCATGTGAATAAGTGTGTGTCCGCAGGTTCGATCGAGTTCTTTTGAGACCAAAGGGAAGGTAACTTAAGCGGTAGCCAGACCCACACCCCGGACGGGATCACTATTCCAAATGGTTCAAGGTCTGATTGGGACTTTCTACCGGGGAGATCCCCTACTGTTGGCCGGACTATTTTCCCCGTCAACAGGACAGTTTCAGAAGAACGCACTTGTACGGCATGCCACGTGTCATTGTTTCTTCATTTGTTTCTAAAATTGATAGAGAAAAAATTACAGACTATGCACTATCCATCACTTTTTACAGAATTCCAATCTGATACTCAGAGAGAGAGTTATTACGAAATTACCAAGGTCACTTATTTGAGATGAATTTCAGGAGCATGCAAAAACCCTGACTTACACAGATCATATCGCCAAAAATATTGCGCACCTTGATCTGAAATCTTTACTGTAGCTTCCTCAGGATTTTGGCTTCACCTCATAAACATTTCATCTTCTGAACCTTCGTAGAAAAATAGTTAGAGCGAAAATGCCAAGATGACATGTTTCACATGGCCAAATCCCTTGCATAAGGAGGAAATGAAGATCACAATTTATATGAACGCTTAAGTTGAGAGGGGCTTCAACAAGTGAACGTGGAAGGGAATTTAGGAGCATAAAAAATATTAATTATGACTTTTCAATGACCCATGCCCCAACCCCATGGGGTTTTAGCCCACTAACTGGGGGTACAATCTTCAAACATGAATATCTCTCAAACTATGAAGAATTACATGGCGTGCCATATATCAACGGAAAAATATCGACAATTAGAAACCATAAAAATCATTATTGTCCAAAAATATATTAATTTGGTAGCTAAAAACTCCCATGCAATATTGGGGTAGCCCCTGGTGCTGCTTGGGTTGACATCAATGACAACCAATGATCAAAAATCTCCCCCTTTGGCATTGATGGCAACACAAGTACTCCCCCTACGATCATGACACCTCTTCCTACAACATTCTCTCCACCTTCGACATCAATGGAAAATGGTAAATCCCCCTGAAACACAACCATCCTGCGGACCTATACACATTTCCACTCCCGCTGACACATAATCGTCCTGTAGACATGTACACAATTCCACTCCTGCTTTATATTCTTGAAAAAGGAAAATATAATGAGAACTTGGGAGAATCCAAAGCTTTTGACGAAGATATTCAAATGCTTCATGAGGTAAAGGTTTAGTGAAGATATCAGCAATTTGTTATTTTGTACAAACATACTCAAGTTTGATATTGTTTTCAGCGACTTGTACTCTAACAAAATGATATTTGATTGGAATGTGTTTTGTTTTTGAATGCATGATAGGATTCTTGGAGATGCTGATGGCACTAGTGTTGTCACAGAATATGGGAATAGGCTCACTAAATTGTACTTGAAGATCTTGCAAATTTTGTTTCATCCAAAGGACTTGAGTACAACATCATGCTATTGCAATTTATTCTGCTTCCACTGTAGATAACGAGATTGAAGTTTGCTTTTTGCTCAACCCTTATATGAGACAGCCACGTAGATCGAATGTTGCTCCACTAGTACTCTTATGATCATCAACACTTCCTGCCCAACCTGCATCTGTAAAGGCTTGAATAATGAGATTGTTACCCTTGGGATACCATAAGCCATATTCTTCTATGCCCTTCAGATATCAAAGAATTCTTTTGACGGAATTAATATGTGATTCTTTTGGTGCTGCTTGGAATCTTGCAACTTGTCCAACTGCTTGCATAACATCTAGCTGAGAGGCTATTACATATAGAAGACTACCAATCATAGATCTGTACAACTTCTGATCCACATCCTTAGATGAGTCTTCTATGCTCAATTTGCAACCTGTTACCATTGGAGTAAGGACGGGTTTGCAATCTTCCATTTTGAATTTCTTGAGTATTTCCTTGATGTACTTGGCTTGACATATAAATATTCCTTTCTCTTGCTGAGATATTTGAAGCCCTAAGAAGTATGTTAGCTCACCAAGTAAAGACATCTCGAACTCACTTTGCATCTTTGTAGAAAATTTCTTACTTACTCGATCATCATTGCTACCAAATATTATATCATCACATATACCTCAACGATTGTTAAATTATCTTTATCTATTTGTACATAAAGATTGTTATCAACAGTACCTTTCTTGAACCCTTGTTGACATAGATATCCATCAAGACGAGCATACCATGCTCTGGGAGCCTGCTTGAGACCATATAGAGCCTTCTTTAACCTGCAGACATAGTCTTCCTTTTGTGATAGTAGAAAACCTTCAGGTTGTTCGATGTAAACTTCTTCTAATTCTCCATTCAAAAATGCTAACTTAACATCCATTTGGTAGACTTTGATTTTTCTTGAACATGCATAGGCGAGAAACATTTGGATGGTTTCCATTCTGGCAACCGGTGCAAATGTTCCACTTGTGCATAGCCTTTGCAAACCAATCTTGCTTTGTTTCTGGTAACCTGTCCATCTTCATTCAATTTGTTCCTGAACACCCATTTAGTCCCAATGACATTTTTATCTTTTGGTCATGGAACTAATTCCCAGGTGTTATTCTTCTCGATTTGATCCAATTCTTCATTCATAACTGCTACCCAATGTTCATTCTGGCTGGCTTCCTCAACATCATGAAAGCTCAAAGGTTTCTAGAAAAGCAACGTGAGATGTTGTGATGAACGAAGCTATCGACCTTCATTTATGTCACCAATGATTTTATTTGATAGATGGTTCTTTTGAATCCACTCTTTTGTTCTCCTTGGAGGAGCTTCTTGTTTTTTTCTGGTATATCTTGATGATCATTGTTTACTTCTTCCTCGTTGATAGTTGCTTCTTGTTCTGAAATTTTATCTGTGTCTTTTTCAGCCTCTCTCTCAAGTTTCAAAGATTCTAGATCCTCATCATTACTTGCTAGAACACCATCTTCGTCAAATGTAACATTTATTCTCTCCACTATCTATTTTCGTCTTAGATTATAGAATTTATAGGCCTTTCTTTTGCATGAGTAACCAACAAAGATACCTTCATCAACACGTGATTCAAACTTACCCAAATTTTGATCTTCTCTTTTGATATAAAATTTGCTTCTGAAGATTCTAAAACATTTTACATTAGTTGGTTTTCCTTTCCATAATTCATATGGAGTCTTGTTGCAATTATTTCTGAGAAGACTTCGATTGATAATGAAGACTGCCGTATCAATTTCTTGAACACGGAATTTTTCATCCAATTTTGAGTCCTTCAACATTATTCTACCCATTTCCTGTACATTTCTATTCTTTCTCTCAACAACTCCATTTTGCTGAGGTGTTCATGCTGTTGAAAATTGCCTTTTTATTCCATTTTCTTCATAGTATTGCTGAAATAATTTGGAAGTGAATTCTCCACCATTATCTGATCTTAAACACTTTATTTTCAAAACGCTTAATTTTCAACCAACTTCCTCGTAGATCTTAAAGCACTCAAATGCTCATTTCTTTAGGAAACTAACGGCTGTCATCCTCGTATAGTCATCTATCATTAACATGAAATATAATTATGCATCTAAGACTTTTGTTCTCACAGGACCACATAGATTAGTATGTATCAATTCCAATGGATGTGAGCAAAGTGTTCTTTTGTTGTAAATTGGAATTTTGTCTGCTTGCTGTGCCGACAGGCCTCACATATTGTGTTGGAAGGTTTTGAGATTTTCGACATTTCTCGTACTGCTTCCTTTTTTCTTACCCTGACAATATTTTCAAAGTTAATGTGACCCATTCGTTTGTGCCATAACCAACTTTCATCTTCTTTAGATAGTAGACATGCTTTAGTTGCTTCATCCAAAACATATATGTCATTTGGAGCTCGACTTGCTATAGCCACAATTTTACCATACCTGCCTTTCCTGATTTCACATTTTGTGGAGTTGAATAGCATTGTGTGTCCTTGATCACACATTTGTCCAACACTGAGCAGATTATGATTCATGTTTTTGACCAATAGAACATTCTTGGCTATAACATCTTTGCTTCCGAGAGTGACGGTACCTGATCTTATAACATTTGAAGATCCATCATTTCCAAAGGATATGGTTCCATCCTTATTCTCTTTCAGAGATACAAATTTCCTTCTATCTCCAGTCATATGCGTTGAGAAACCGCTGTCAACATACCACACATCTTTCTTTTTTTTAGCCTTGAGAGCGAGAGCACAATTATCAGTCTTCTTCTTCTTCCATGTCCGTTCATTCTGTGGCTTCGAAGATTCTTCTGGAGGATTTTCAAGTCTGCAGTCTCTGGCTATGTGTCCAAAGTTCTGACATTTTTAAGATTCCATATTATTTCTTAAATTTTCAAATCTATTGATGTTTCGTTGAGCCCTAGGAGGTTCATATTTTAAGAATCTCTTAGAATTGTATTGGTTCATAGGGTACGTGCGACATTCTACAGCTTTATGACCAAATTTTCCACATGAATAACAATAGCCATGAAAAATATGTTGGTACCTGGATGAAAATCTTCATTGAGGAATCGTCTTCCAAGGATGTGCTTGCGAATCTTGTCCAATGAAGTCTTCATGTATGTCAGATCTCATAGGTTCATTTTAATTTGTTGTAGAAGGTCCTGCTTCTTCTTCTTTGTAACAGGCGTCTGCTGCTAGGTGATCGTTGATTTTTATGAGTTCAATCCCTGAGTCAAGCAAGTATACAGTTTTGGACAATTTTTCCTTCTTCTACTCTACACAACAAGACTACTTCGAATTTCTAATGCTTCCCTTTCTTGGTCGTTTTCTTCCAACTTCTTTGAAGTGACTCTTCAATACTATTTCAGTTCTTCAACTTAAATTTTGAGACCTTGAACTTGTTCTTCAACAAAGTTGTGAACATCTTCAAAGATTATTGAGCTCTTTTATAAGCTTGATTGCCTCCTCATAAAATTCTTCTATGGTCAACCCTTCTTCTTAATTGTTTGATACTTCTTGTTTATTGTGCTTGGCCATAAATAATACTTTCTCATTGGCTTCTTTTTTTCTATCACTTTCTTCATCGGATGAGGAGCTATCTTCTTTAGAGAGAAATTTCCTTTTGGATCCTTTATTTTTTCCTTGCTTGTTGAATTTCTTAAAGCCTTTCTTTCCTTTTGAGTTGCCATCACTTTTGTTTGGAAATTTTGCTATGAAATGCCCAACCTCACCACAACCGAAACATATCAATGGAAGTTTACCTTTGAATTTTCCCTTACCAGGTTTTAGTTTTCTCGTAAAGTAAGCATATTATTCATCTGAAAGACCTTCTCCATCATCTCCCTTTTCTTCACACTTGTAGGTGCATGTCATTTCAATTGAAGGTTGTTTTTCCTTATTGGTTTTCTTAGATGCAACGAATGCAGTTTCTAGATTTGAAGTACCCTTTTCTTCATCAAGTCTCATTTCATATGCTATGAGAACTCCATGTAATTCTTCCTTGCTGAGTTTGTCAGTTGCGTATTCTAAAATAAAGTATGGGTTGAATCTCTGATAATTCTAAGAATCTTAGTATAATAGTCTTCTCAGTCAAAGTGACTCCGCCTCCCAATCCCTTCCGGAGTATTGGTTATTTCATCAACATATTCAGAGTATCACGACAATGTTGCAATCTTCTTTCATTGGGTTGCTCACCCTGTTGCTCTATAGATTTGAAGCTTTGCTTCTTTGACATTTGAGTCACCTGCATATATATTCTCAAGCTTGTCCCATACATTTTTGGTGGTTTTACAACCCAACACCTTATGATAAGCAGATTCAATCAGTCCATTGATAATAATATTCTTTGATTTTGCATCATTTACCAAATTCTTCTTACCTTGTTCATCCACGGTTGATGTAAATCCATTTTGAACGGTCTCCCATACTTCGTAACCTTGCGCCAAGAGATAGAACTCCATTCTTCCTTTCCAGAGTGCATAATTATTTTCATTGAATAGAGGTACACCGTTCTGGGTATGCTCCATGACCTTCTTCCGGCTGTTAAACTACTATTGAAGGAACCAAGCTATGATACCAATTGTTGGAAATACTGAGAGGGGGTGGTGAATCGGTATTCCTTTCAATTAGAGCATTAGTTAATCTTCAATTATTATCAGTGTTTGTACAATGATAGCAGTAAACAATAGGAACACAAATGCACACAATTTTTAAGGTGGAAACCCACTCCGAGATAAAAACCACCTAATGTTTTTCTAATAATTCTTTAATATTCAACTCCAATTGAAAATAAAGCTCTAACTTCCTAGAATCTAGAAAATCATTCTTCTCCAGCTCCCACCGGATGGACACTCCAACGCCCAATATTCTTCAGTAGTCAATTGAACGGATGCCCCAACACCCAATGAGCTACAACTCAACCTAGCACCACCCTACCACCCTATAGAAGAATAAAAGAAGAATGGACTCCTATACCAGGGAAAATGGTCCACTTTACAATGATATAGAATGATGCAGAAGAAGAAGATATACTAGACCATAACCCAACCTTTGATACAACCACCTAATGATGATCCTAGACCTCCCAATACTGCCTCTTCAACCCTTGGCAGATAGACACTGGTACAATTTGTACAATAATGTATTTACAATGACTAAGTAAATGATACCTTTACAATGATTGTATGCAGTGCTGCCCACTTGAAGACTTCATATGATGAAATTCTTGTTGTTGTTATGCACCTTGGCTGCTGCTCTTGTCATGCTACCATCTGTTGCACCTTGCTTTGCTTTTCTACCGTAGAAAGTCTGGTCCTTTGCAACACTTGACAACACATGATCTAGCTTTTTCTTGCCTTCTAGGAGCTCGATATTGAATCTGGTGTATCTCTGTCATTTTATATCCTAGATATCTTATTTTTAGTCATGTAGTATTCCTATGAGTCATCTTTCCAATGCCATAGGTTTGACCCAATTTGGATTCTTGAAGAGAGAGTTATACCCAATCTCTCACAATTCCCTAATTATGGACTGTTTCAGTAGAGCCCAATTGTACGACGTGACACGTGTCACCGTTTCTTCATTTGTTTCTGAAATTGATAGAGTGAAAATTAAATACTGTGCAATATCCTTCACTTTTTACAGAATTCCAATCCGATACTCAGAGAGAGATTTATGGCGAAACTACGAAGGTCACTTCTTTGAGATGAATTTCAAGAGCCTGCAAAAACCCTGAATTACACAGATCATATCTCCAAAAATATTTCACACCTTGATCTAAAATTTTTACTGCAGCTTCCTCAGGATTTCAGCTTCACCTCATAGAAATTTCAGCTTCTGAACCTTTGTATAAAAAAATTTAGAGTGAAAATTCCAAGATGACCTGTTTCCGATGGCCGAATCCCTTGCATAAGGAGGAAATGAAGATCACAATTTATATGAATGCTTAAGTTGAGAGGGGCTTCAACAAGTGAATGTGGGAGGGATTTTAGGAGCATAAAAAATATTAATTATGAATTTTCAATGACCCATGCCCCAACCCCATGGGGTTTTAGCCCACTAACTGGGGGTACAAACTTCAAAGATGAATATCTCTCAAACTGTGAAGAATTACATGGCGTGCCATATATCAATGGAAACATCTCGAAAAGTAGAAACCATGAAAATAATTATTGACCCATAATGTATTAATTTGGTAGGTCAAAATTCCCATGCAATATTGGGTTAGCCCCTGGTGCTGCTTGGGTTGACATCAATGACAACCGATGATCAACAAGGTGAGGGCAGCGAGGAAGACGAGATAGTGCACAACCTGGAGGGGATCACCCAAGGAGTTCTAGATTATGCACTTTTTGATGATGTTCCTCGTGCCGACCAGAGGCATACCATAGGGGTGCTTAGCCGAATTCACCGTTTGTGAGGCAGCTAGTACGGGCTATGACATGTTATCATGAGCACCATGTGGATTAGACACCTAGGTTTATTTTACCTGCATTTTTTGTGAGACATGATGTCTCGGGATGTAACATAAACATACATACATTTTTTGAGGTTATGATGCACACAGTTACAGACATGCGATATATATATATATATATATTTCTCTACATGGATCTTTTTACATGTGATGATTCTTTTACAAATTATGCAAATGCCTATCTAATACAGTGTTAGCCACTATATCATTTAACTTGTTCATTCATCTAGGAATATGTTGATAAGTAATGAAATCAAAATGTATTTCCATTAAACAAATACGTAAATACAATCTCAGAATGTGTGGATTTCTAACTGAATAATGATTATTGATTTGTAGAACAACAAGCTGTGAATCTAGATTTACAAGCAATGCACATATACCGAGGTAGATTGTCTAAGTTAATAACTCAATGACAGCGCTATATTCAGCAACATTGTTTGTAGTTCATCCTAGACAAATACCTTGCAGATCTATCAACTCACTAGCAGGATTATAAATTACCCAGTCTGCCGAAGACAAATTCCCGATACTACGAGAAGCACCATCTATGAAATCGACATAAGTGGTAATATACATCTACACAATAAGAAAGACCCAATAAGCAGGAAAATGCTCCGAAAGCACACCAAACCCAAAACATGTACAAAAATGAAAAAAACACCTATGTACACCTGTTAGGCATGAATGAATCAGGCATAATATTTTTTGAGATACAACCCAATTCTGGGTTGTTCAAGCGGATGACCTTCGTAGTCAATTAACTCATAGGCCCCATTTTGCAATACATGTTTGACGATGTATGGCCCATGCCACATATTTTGAAATTTTCTTGCCCCCAGCTTATCATGAGCTTGGTCATACAAGAGGACGAGATCTCCTTCAACGAAGGAATGAGGAGAAACTGATTGGTCAAAATGAGCTTTGACTGACTTCTTTTGTGCTTCGATGACCAAAGCGGCTAAGCAACGAGTTTCATCCAACCTCTCTAAGTAAAGGAGACACTCTTCTTCTGGAAAATTATTTGGTAGTAATTCCACAGTTAACTTGAGTGAAGGTATTTCACACTCAATCGGGAGAGTAGCTTCCAGACCGTAAACCAACTAAAATAGGGTGAATCCGGTCGCACTCTTCACTGAGGTTTGATACTCCCAAAGAGCCGAAAATAACATGAGATTCTAGTTTGATTTGTGGATCCCAATCGTACGCTGAAGCATTGTGACAAGAAATTTGTTCACAGCATCAACCTAGCCATTGGCTTGAGGGTAGTACGGCGTTGAGCTATCATGACGCAGACCCAACTTGGAACTCAACTACGCCACCATATAATGCCGAAAATGGGAACCATGATCGGTAACGATGGCTTGAGGGACACCAAACCTAGCAATAATATGATTGAATATGAACTGAGTAGCTGTCTTACCGTCAGCGAAAAGTGTAGGCATTGCTTCGGCCCATTTGGTGAAGTAGTCCACGGCTACGATGATATAAGCATGCCCCCCGGCCGAGTGAGGGTTACACATCATAAAATCAATGCCCCATTTGGAAAAGGGACCAACGGTAATGACAAGGTGAAGAGGAATAGGTGGCGCACACGTCTTGCGTTGATAAATTTGGCAATCATGGCATTTACGAACTACAACAATACAGTCTTTGAAAATAAAAGGCCAGAAATAACCAGCATGAAGTATCTTTTGTGCTCTAGCGTTACCAGACATGTGACCACCACAGGCACCACTGTGACAATCATTCAATACTTTCGCAGCTTCCTCAAGGGTCAACCATTGACGAAGTATAGAATCAACTCCAACACGATAGAGCGTATATCTGACTATACGATAAGGTTGGGAATGATGTCAAATGTGGCGGCGGGCATCCTTTTTCAACTCAGATCAGAACGTGGATGTCTGGAGATAGACAATGATATCACCGTACCATGGGTTGAGGGTGCTAATCAAGAAAAGTGTATCGTCTAGAATACGATCCTTAGAACGAGACGGAGCGAAGTCGAAAGGGAGGGAACACATAAAATCAGCGTAAACCAGTGATTTCTTAGATTTGGCAGAAGTAAATTCCAAATCAAACTCTTAAAGGATAATGATCCATTTGGAGTATTTTCCCCCCAGAAATTTTTGAGACAAAATATAGGTCATGGGGTTGCAATCGGAAATCACAGTCACCATACGAAAAAGGATATAATGACGAAAGCGCTGAATGGCCTGAACCGTAGCTAGTGCTAACTTATCGACATGAGCATAACGCATTTCAGTATCAAGAAGGTTACGAGACAAGTAATAAATAACATGCTCATGGCCGTCATCATCGTCTTGGACCAAAACCATGGCAATTGTACTAAAAGCGGCAGCCAAATAGAGGGAAAATTCACGGTGATAATTTGGAGGACGTAATAAAGAATAATTTACCAACAACGTCTTGAGTGCATCAAAATATTTTTGAGCAATCTCATCCCAATGGACAGGGATGTCCTGTTTCAGAAGTCACGTGTATCCTTTAGCTACTTTGGCATAGTTCGGTATAAAACAACGTAGAAAATTTTCCTTACCTTGCAGACTCTGTAACTTATGTAATGAGGATGAAGAGGAGAGACTGATAATAGCCTCAAACTTGAGTGGATCAAGGTGAATTCCATATTTAGACATGATAAACCCTAAAAGGCTACCAGAATCAATGCAGAAGACACACTTATGTGGATTGAGTCGAATGTTATAATGTCGACAATGAAGAAATATATGACGAAGATGATCCATATGGTCCTTACGCTTAGCTGAATGAGTTAGAAGGTCATCTAGGTAAGGTTGAAAAATGTGACGAATGTCATGAAAAGCATAAGACATCGCTCGCTGTAAAGTGGCCCTGACATTCTTTAAGCCAAAAGGTAGTTTCTTATATTCAAAGGTACCCCAAGGATAGATAAAATTCATCTTGTGCTGATCAACCAAGAGAATTTTAATCTGATTATATCCAGAAAAACCATCCATAAGGGAAAAAATCTCACTCCCAGCATATTCGTCAATGATCTGATCAATGAAGGGAGTAGGATAATTATCCTTAGGACAGGCCCAATTGATGTCACGGTAATAACCATCGTCCCATGACAAATATTCGAGAGACATGGCTTCCACAATAGCTTCATTAGAAGGAAACACTTCTATCAAAGGATCAGGTGAATTTGAATCGCCAAGCCAAGGGGATTGAGAATACACGTCAAGAGACAAGCTCAAAGGAGCACCATCAAATGATGGAGTATCGGATGCAGCAATGAGTTCACAATAATCGATTTCAATCAGACTCAAAGGCATTGAATCACCGAATGAATTGACTTGTTCAGGCGAAGGAATAATCCATGGGTCATCGGACTGAGAGATCATATGAACTTGAACAGTCATAGGTGGTGGAAGGGGAAAATTACCCATGAGGGCTGGATCTTTGAACAAAACTGGCCCAACGCTCTTGAAGGGAGTTGGGATCTTATCCACATATGGAATTTTGTTCTCAGATAAAGAGGTGAAGAAAGACAACTGATCAACAGTAACAATTTTTCCCTCGTGTGGAAATTTCAAAACACGGAAGAGGGTGGATGGAATGCAAAGCATAGGGTGAGTCCAAATGCAACCAAGTAGAATATTGTAATTGAGTTTAGGGTCAACTACTTCTACTTTAACATTGACTGTCTTCCCTTTTAAGGTAATCGATAAACTTGCAAGAACACCCAAAGGTTTAGATTCCCTTCCATCAAATGCTTCAAAGGCATTCGGTGAGGAATTCAGGGCTGGAGACTTGAGAGCCGATGGCCTTCCAACACAAAGCGGACATGATATAGGTTGAGGCACCTTCGTCCAAAATGGCTCGATGAATGTTGAGACCATTAATGACAACTTGTATAATAAGCATAATAAGGTGCGGAAGTCGTGGAACGAAATTCTCTAGATCGAAAGCGAGAAGGCTAGTATCAGCAGGATCAACCCTGCCAATCGCAGATAATAAATCTTTCCATTGAGATGGACAACTCTGAAGGACTTCTAATGTAGACATCGCAGATGGTGCCTACGCCAAAGCTTCAACAATACCGTAATGTTGAGCAACACGGGCATTAGTATTATAAGAATACTTCCGGAGAACACCTTTGGAAGGTGATCGCATAACGAGTTCAGCACTGGGACTTTCAATCTCAAGAGGACCGGAAACAAGTGGGGGAAGAGGACCATCAGGGATCTCCTTCCCAGTTTCCTAAAATAATCCATTATAATATTTCGATCGACTAGCGATGGAAACAGACGCAGAACCATTCATCATGAAGACTTGAGAACCAAATGGAGCAGAAGATTGAGGCTACTCGACCATCTGGGTCTGCTGAGATGGAAAAGGTTCTTTAAGAATAATAGGAATACCCTGAGTGCCCTTGAGCAATTGACTCACTTCGGCCCATCGAGGAGAGTCCTTGGTGTAGTGATCTTCATCACAAATCAAACAGGGATACTTCAGCTTACGCTGTGAACCATCATCAGCACGTGGCTTGGATGAATCTGGTTTTGGGGCATCAGCCTTAGGTTTGCCTTTACCCTTATTTTTTCCTTTAGAAGCCTTATCTGCAAGATTGGCCAGAACGGTATTGACCTCTGAGGTTTTACCAGGATTCAGACTAGACTGAGGATCAATATCATTGGAAGAATTATATTTTTTCTTCCCAGAGTTGGAAGAAGAAGACTTACATGAATTCTGAGACACAAAACTAATAACTTCGTCGACGGATGGGGTCGTCGGTGCAGTAGAAGTTCCAGGTTGAGGGGCATCAGTCAAAATATCCTACAATATGCCTGATTGAGAGTACACAAGATCAAGGTACTAGGCACGAGCAATGGCCTGTTCCTCAATTACACATGCCCCCATGGCTATGTATTTCACAATATAATTGACAAAGGAGGTAGTGAACCAATGAGTAAGAAGCTAATTAGGAATTTCAAATTTGATCAAGCGATGACGACGTCTCCATTCATGAATATGGTTCAAGATATGAGTAGCCTGGTCCTGTTTCAAAGAAGTAAGGAGATGTGTCCCGGCTTCATAACGAACTCGTAACTGAAAATGAGTAAGGAACACCATGGCAAGAGAGTTGAAATCTTGAAAGATACCACGAGAAAGCTCGATATACCACTTAGCAGTAGCACCAATAAGAGTCTGTTGGAAAAGACGCAGCTGAATAGAATCGTCAGCCTAAGAGTTAGAAGAACACCACAAGTGGCAAGTCATAACATGTGCTTGGGGGTCTTCTCCGGACTTGCCCTCAAACTTGGGACAATCACCAGGAATCTTAGTCGAAACTGGAGGCCAATCAGAGTTGTGAAGAATAGGATCATTCATTAACTTTGACACATCCGGTAACTCTAATGTAGCGAGAAATGGCAATTGAGGGTTAAAAGGCATAGCAGGTCCTTGATAAGAACCCGTATTTGCATTCCATCTTGTTTGAGAAATATTCTTCCCCCATGGGTTCTGTCTCGAAGGATTCGGATGATATGGGGGATAAAGCGAATAACTATGTTGATATTGAGGATACTGATTTTGAGCATACCATTGAGGTCCTTGATAAGGATTTCATGGTGGAACGTAAGTATGGCCTTGCAATTGATTATATGGCAACTGAGATTGAGGTTGATAAGTAAAACCTTGAGGCGTACTATATATTGGTCGATACTGACCACAAGGATAATAAACGCCTTGGGGTCGAACTGGCTATTGATAAGTGGGGCCCTATTGAGTTGAATAAACAAGGTAAATCATTTTCTGAGCCGACTAAACAGGATGCTGATAAGTAGGACCCTACTGTGAAGCAGAGTAAAATTGTTGTTGACCAGATTGAGCAGGTTGTTGGACTGGTTAAGCAAGTTTCCCCTGCAAAGCAGATTGGATTGGATGTTGAGAGGCACTAGGTTTCCCTTGCTGAGCAGGTTGACCTGAAGGTTGTGATGAACCAGGTTGTCCCAGAGGAGGTATAGAGGGTTGTCCTTGTTGCACAACGTTCGGACCAGTTTGAGTATATAATCCAGGCTTTTGTACAAAAGGTTGTCCCTATGACAAATAGATTTCCCCCCCAGGACCATAAGAAGGTCCTAGTTGATATAAAGGTTGACTAGAAGGTCCTTGGGGTTTTCCTTGTTGGACCATATGTTGAAATTGTAAAGTTTGGCCTTATGGACTGTAAGGTTATCCCTGAGGACCAAATGCAAGCCCTGACTGAAACGAAGGTTTTCCCTACAAGGGTTGTCCTTGTGGGCCAGGAGGTTGCACCTAATAAGTCATTCCAATTTTAGGAACGATTTCATAAGGGTCATAAACAGGAACACCATGCTCATCATAATGATGGGGAGTAGGAAACGCATAGATGGGGTTACCGACATCATCATAGTGATGAGGAGTAAGATAGGGAAAATAAACAAGATTACCATATTCGTCATAATGGTGTGGCGGATTAACAGGAGCATAAGGCTACTGAGAAACCTGAGAGTTCTGTTGATGAATAGCCAATAGATACTCTTCAAAAGTGAGTCCACCAGGTATCTCAGTTGTGGCTGCTGTTCACTAAGTGACCAGTGCAGACGCATCTACACAGATAGTAGGTTGAACTGGGACAGATGTAACTGCTAGCGACGAAGCAGGTGTCGTCGGTGACAATCCTAATGATGGGAGGAGTAGACACCTGGACGAAGTAGATGCTGCCATAGACGCAACACGGGCAATAATCTAACCCAAAGACCTATATCCAGCTGGAAGTGACACCGATGGTGAAGATTAAGCAGACACATGAGGGGTGTTTTCAGGAAAAAGTTGATACTCTTCTATAGAAACGAGAATTCCATCACTGCCAATAGGACCTAATGTGTCCATGTCTGACTCCTCTGTAAGATCTTTGAAAAGACTATGGGGACCAGGAGGTATAACAACAGCTAAAAATGGCGATCCCGACGTAGGAGGAGGAAATTCTTCCTCGTCCCCAAAACCAGACGAAGCGCCCGAGGGAGGCCAATTGAACTCAAGTGACTCGTCAGCGGGATATTGGGTAGCAAGAGGTAAGATCGACGAGAAAATAGGCTGCTGAAGCTCGGCGGACCTAGAGGATTGAGGAGTTTCAAATGAACTGTTTGGAAAAGGACTACCTCTAGAAGGGAGAGAGGATGAAAAAACTGGTGGTTCCGCCACCATGACTGCTTCAAAACAAGAAAGAAAAGAGATCCGAGCAAAGACTCAAAAAACCAAGGCAATGAAAACAAGCCAAGTAATGAAACTGTATAATTAATCGTGTGTAGTTTATTTTATGACACTGAAACCAAACTTTGTTGTTTCATGTTTTAAGAGTCAAGAAACAGGAAAAATATGACTCTAGTCACTTTCAATTTTGAACAAACGTGAAAGGACAAGTGCTTGATGATCTTTTCAAATTTAAAGAGTCAGTAAAGATAAAAAATGACAGCTCAGGTAATCTAAGCAAGAGGGTATACCAAGTTTCCGTGAACTGCCATATACACCATGCTGATCAAATGAAAGAGAAATGACCAAGGACTTGACGTACGTCCAGGTAGTCTCCCCTAATGTTGTGTTTGGTGTATCACGGTTACAAGGCGGCAGACTTGGCTTCCTATGGATAAAAGGATTGCAACCTAGAGGGGTCTCCCTTTATATACTTGACGGTACAGGGAACACAAGTCCGTACTAGCACTGTTTGAAGCCAGATGGCGAACGACAGCTACTAGGTTTTAAGACGCCGAAACACGTCTCTAACTAAGACCACTAAAATATTTCGTTAGGTTCTAATATTGCCTTAGGTTAATTGAAATAAATTTTAACGTTGATCTTGGATTAAGTTTCAATTTCCAGGCCTTAAAGTATGTCGGATCTGAAAACTTCCTAAATGCAAAACTACATGCAGAAGGATACCATTTTCGTTCAATGAAAGCTATCTACGAGAAGGAAAGAAAATTTTCAAGCCGTAGAAAATAATGAAATCATGAGAAAACATCCACTAATGTATTTAAAGAAATCTGCAGAAAAAAAAAAACTCTTTCCTAGCCTATACAATGCAAATTAAGCGAAGCAACGTTTCATTTTCAAAGAAAAAGGAATGCAATTTTTTTTGTTTTTTCAATGCAATAGAGCAAACAATGCACTAAATGATATTAAAAACTAAACTAAACACTAGCTTGAGAGAGAGAATGAAAAATTTGAAACGGAATGACTCCTCCAACATAAAACAAACACAACAACACTCGAACCAATGATACAAACTTTTCAAATCAAAGAGAAATCTCGAAAATGACCCATACAAGAAATGTAATTGGTGCTTGACATAAGAGGAAGAAAAATCAAAACGAGAAAAGCAATGACCATTCAACCAATGAATGTACTCAACAGGATCAAAGAGACCAAGAGCAATTAATAGGGAACGAATTCGACAGCTTATCAAGAAATTCGATTTCCCAACAGAAGTATCAGTGCATCATGGCACTCAGAAACCCTAAGAATTCAAGCTATAATGATGAGAAATGGAAAAAAAACTGTGGAAAACAAGCCTTCAGCAATCAAATACATTAAAAAACACTTCAATTACTCTTAAGAAGAACCCAGAAACAAAGACAAGTGACCAAAAAATCATGAAAAGCTCAAACCCAAAAAACTCACAGGGGTCGGCACGACTATGAGGCGATAATTAGTGCCAAACAGGTGATGGTTCGAGTGCTACAAAACCAACATGCGCCAATCGGTGCGTCTATCAAGGAAAAAACCTCACCAAGCTAGTTAACCAAGGAAAAGGGGAAAAACTCAACAGAGCAGATGTCAAGCTTGACACTTTGGGCTGAACAAGGGTTTGAAACATAGCTAAACAACTAGAAAAGTAAAAAACAAGACTGAAACCCAAAAAATGACCCAACAAGATCAAAGACAAACTCACACTGATCCCCAGTATGGTCGCCAACTTATTATGTAGGTAAATCCCCTCTATGGACAGAGACGATCCATATAGCCTAGGGTGGGTCTAGTAACAAGGAATCATGCTAGAGTGTAGGTTCCTAGACATTTGAATGAAGAGGATGCGAATAAGATGGCCTACCTGTGGTCCAAAACTATTGTCGACACTTGTAGTGATGATGAGAACTTCTCGCTCCTGATCGAAGGCAAGTCACAACCCTTCCGCTTCTCACATTTGGACACCTACATAGAGATCAGAAAACGACAACCACCTACCGCATACTAATTTCATCCAAAAAATACTAATCAGTCAGAGAAGATTAGCATATTTCATTCGATATGAGACATAATATGGGAACCATACAATAGTCACATATGTTAATAGGTATAAAGAAGAGATACAACCATGCTCTAATGTTGCGATCTCCTCCAATAGGGCTTGGGTGAAGTAGGTATCAAAACTCGTCGAGGAATTCGAACGGGATAAGGGACCTCTCGATGGATTTCTCCTTGTTCTACCTTATCAATAACTCATTTATTCAACTATAATGTGCTCAGCTCTTCAACTGCATAATTCTCTTTATTCAGCTAGTTTTCATAAAGGGAGAAGGCTTGTTTATATAGAGGGAAAAGAGGAGCTTGGGATCCCTAAAAAGATGGAAGGGAGGCCTATCCTTTAGGAGTGTTCCAAGGAAGGTGGAAAACACTAACTAAAGGAGAAGGCTCGTGGTTGTTTCAGTTCAACCACTCCCAATGACTCATCCCAGAGGTGGTTGGAATGAAACCTCTGCCTCTATTTTTAAAAAACACTTAAATAGCTTGGCACGGGAATTACACTGGGACAGAGCGCCAGGTGGCACAAGCCCTAGTATTAATCTCCCACTTCGGTGCGAGGGTAGAACTGGCTACTCACGCCAAGGCAAAAACATGGATTTTAACTGCTCTGCTCAAGGAAATGTCAACAAGAAGAATGTTGCCGTCATCAAAAGGGATGAAATTATGTTCTTTGCAAGGCATGACACTATTTAGAAGTCACAGAAATGACCCTCCAATGTGCAGGATGGGGATTGCAGGGATAGTGACAAAATGTTGTGTAACACCTACCTGACAACAGGACAATGCCCAAAAGAATATACCGTAGTATAGAAAATACACCTAGTAGTCTGATCCGCAGAGTACTAGCTCATCGCAGGACACTTGTACAAAATGGGGCTAGAACAAATCTTACGAAGATGTGTCCTGGACCACTAGACGGAAGTCGTACTATGGGAGTGCCACTCTGAAGTTGCAGGAGGACATGTAGGAGCTAAACCGACGGGCGGGCTAAGAAAGTACTATAGGCGGGCTTATGGTGGCTGATGGTACACATTGACAGTAAGGCATTCGTAAATAAATGTGATGTTTGCTAGAGGACGGGACATCCATCGCATAGAGACGAGCTTCCACTACACCCATTAAAAGCACTACAACCATTCGAGAAATGGGCAGTTGTGTTTATAAGCTCGATTGCACCCACTGCAAGAAACTCACAGGCTCGGTATATCATCACAGCAACAGACTATTTGACAAGATGGGAAAATGCAATGCCGGTGAAGGATTGCAAAGCTGAAACAGCAGTACGGTTCATATTTGAAAACATAATCAGCAGATTTGGCTGCCCGAAAAGTCTGACAAGTGATCAGGGTACGCATTTCATCAATGCAACCATTAAATCCCTACTCGAAAGCTTCATGGTACAACATCACAAGAGCAGCCCTTACCACCCACAAGCCAATGGCACGGTAGAGGAATTCAACAAAATCCTCAAAAAGGGATTAAAAAAGATATGCAACGCTCAATGAGACGACTGGGATGAACATATAACAACAACTCTGTGGGCATACAGAATGACTGTCAAGAGAGGTAATAACCAAACACCATTCCAGCTCATGTACGGGAGAGAAGTCGTAGTACTAGCAGAATTTTCCATACCCAACCTTCTAATCACAACCTCACTCCAGCTATCAGAAGAAAACTCCCTAAAGGACAGATTACAGGAACTACAAGCACTAGAAGAAGACATGTTTTTATCAAAATTCCACCAAACTGTCCAAAAAGAAAGACAAAAAGCATGGCACGACTGCCATATCAAGCACAAAATTTTCAAGGTTGGCGAAAAAGTTTTACTATATGACAGTAAGTACCAGAAGTTCCCCGGAAAAATACAAATGCATTGGTTAGGACCGTACAACATAGTCAAAATAAAAGAGTCTGGAGTAGTTCGATTAGCACAACTGGACGACCAAATACTGCCAGGATGGGTGAACGGTACATGCCTGAAACCCTACCACAAGTAAGTTCCGCATTTCATTTCAAATAACTGTAGCAATCGAGACAAGTCAGTAGGGTAGATTAGGCTAGACTAGATAGAGTCAATAAATCTCTCGCACCCGAGAAGAGCTTAGATAGGATTCCTAATAAATAAATTTTGCAGCACAAGAAAAATTCAATTTTGAGTTGCAGAGACCACAATGCAACCGATTGTGGTCGGGGGGATAGTGTCCAACATGTCAGCCACGTCATAAGGAAAAGAGTTTCGAACATCATTCCATCATCATTACTCATAGTCGCCCTGTCAGTCTGTAGGATTACCGATATTTGAAAAACAATTTCCATAATTAGCATCACCCATACTGCAATAAATTTTCCATAATAAGCCATAACCATCACCCATCACGTCTACCCAAACCCCGAAGCCACAGTCATATTTTTCAAAACCCACCTCATCCTGGTAACTAATCGCATGATTATAGCCGCGAGGGAAGGCAAGGAAAATTAACTAGTTATGGGGTCTTATCAACCTCATGCATGCCGGTTACCTACATAACTTGCATGAAGGAGAGCGCGAGAATGTTGGAGAAGTCTGAGTTAGAATCATAAACAACAAACGTAGCAAAGGAAACATCACCAGAGAAAGAGCAAGGAAGGAGTCCCAGAAGCAGGGATTCATAAGGAAAGAGGAGGAATAGCGCTGCAGGTGTACCAAAGAAGATCTAAAATGACCAGGGTAGCGCTAGCAGTTGTTGAGCACAAGCTTGATGAAAGGATTCAGAAGATGGAATCCCTGGTAGGAAAATATGACAGTGCCTCGTTGATTAATACCGACCTAACAGACTCCTTCCAATTTCCAATGATGAAGAAACAGGTCTACATAGATAATTATGCAACAAAGGTGGGACAGCAAGCATCAAGAGTACGTCCAAAGTTCAGAGGTGTTCAGCAATCCACCATACTGAACCTAAGGAACCTGCCAGTGTTCAGCACTACAGGGGCTGTAATGTAGTGCACCAAGTTTATACTAAGAATAATTCACAATGCGTCGCTCTGGCTGGGAAGATAAATCCCAATTCATGTGGAAGATATTCATAGATTGACCGAGTTGTCACAGGAAAGGAGAGATGTCTCCACGGCTTTCCAAACTGTGTCCAAGAGAGAAAAGAAATCAGGGGATAGTGACTACTACAAGAAGTATGACACCAAGAGAGGGGGAAAAGGAGCCAAGATAGACTTAATCAACAACCAAGTGATCAATTTTTCCTGCTACTTGATTGCAAGCAAAACAATGAGACACTACACCAAAGGGGAATGTACACTAGACACTATCTCAGTTGTGGAGCATTGTCTCCAGGGGGCGCAGCTGAAATGGTGCTCGTTTCTTCTTAATGAGTTGTTCGAAGCATGTGAGGAAAACTACAAGAGGGCCACAGGATTCATCTATGGTTACCTTATAATGGCGTTGGCCATGTGGAAATGGACATTTCCAAGAATAAGGCGACCGCTGGAAGTGGCGCCAGGCCAACCACTAGCAATGAAGTTCACACCCTCGAAAACATCAGGGGACCCTAGCTTGAAGGAGGTGAACGAGGAGACATTCAAATTATGGTACAGCCATATGGTGGATGTTCTGATGAGCCAACATAGAATTCCAAGGACCTTGTTGGACAACTATGTGGCGCAAATATGGTTTGGGGTTAACCATAAGCAAAGTTACATCAGGCCAGCATGTGTGCCAGAGTTGACCTTTAAGATGAGGCCTTTTAAATTTAAAATCGACGAGGGGGATTTTCACGCAGAAGTATGCTCATGGCCCCGAGTAGCAATGGATATCAAAAGAGGAGTCTACATCTACTCATTTGATGGCATGCTGTCGGATCCATTGCCAGGAGAGACATCAGAGGAAGCGATGGCTAGGATGTCACGGCTACAACTGACTCCAATAATCGAGCAACTAAATACAAAAGTACAGAGCTTTAATCAGGTAGTCCAAACCTTAACTAGTGATTCTTTTTTGTTTCCCACATTTACATAATTTCAGGTCACAAATGCTACATCCTCTTCCATCAAAGTCCCCCTAGTCACCACCATACCATTGAATTTGTTTAATTCACCACCGATAGCAACCACAACTATTGTCATGAAAAGTAAAGCCTCGAAGCCACCCGTAGCCACACCCAAGGCCAAGAAGGCAAGAATCACAATGTCCAGCCAATTCTTTGATCTCACAGGGGAAGATCAAACACAACTTATGGACACAGGGGTCGCAATCAGAGAAGAGCCCATGACAGAGCCCTAGACGACCCAGGAACTACCCCCAATAAACCCTTATTATTTTCTAAATGTCTGTATATCACCTCCTCACACTCACCAATCATCAGCCACCACCTCATTCACCTCCAAATATCACCCATCTCACACACCCTCCACATCAGCCACCATATCTGACCTAGTCAGAGTGCAAACTAAAAAAAGCGGAGATGTCGAGATGGAGGTTAACTCTGGTACAGTAGTGGTACCCGAGGTTAGCCAAACCCTGGTTGAACAAGGTTCTTTTCAAGAACTTTTAAGTCAAGACGCATCTTTTTTTGTAGACATAACAACTCAAACTGAAGAGCTGAATCAATTTCAGCAAACAAAGTTGATACTTCAGTAAGTGCAACCCACTATAGGCATGGGTAACCCTAGTGATACGGTGCCACAATCAACACAAACACAGTCATCACAAGAGCATTTAGCAAGATCCATTGCAAGTGGTCAGCCGCTCCAAGAATGACAACCGAATCAAGATATATTTGGAGTTGAAAGTGTGCAGACCCGAGGAACGGCAGAGTTGTACAATTTTATTCAGCGGGCGGCGCAACAGGCCGAAGGGCTTCACACAGAACTTTAGTAGAGGTTTGAGCAGCAACATGTACAAATTTTGTGACCCAACATCTTTGTGACCCATTTTTGCTGCTCTTCTGAAGATAGTGTTTGTTCCAAAAAGTGTTTAAGATTATCATGATCATTTTTTACCTTGAAGTGTCTTCCCATTAGGTAAGGTTGCCATTTCTTTAGTGCATGTATTATTGCTAACATTTCATTCTCATAAATAGCTTTTTGTAAATACTTTCCTTAGATTGGACGACTTTCAAAAGCAATGGGTCTTCCTTCTTGAATTAAAACAGCACCAATTCCATTTCCCGAGGCATCACATTCCACAATAAAGGTTTTTGTGAAATCTGGCATAGCTAAGACCGGTGCTAAGCACATTGCCTCTTTAAGATGTTCAAAGGCCTTAATTTATTCAGGAGTCCATGAAAATGCATATTTTTTCAATAATTTTGTTAGAGGTGCTGCTATTCTCCCATAATTCTTAACAAACTTGCGATAATACCTTGTTAACCTGAGAAATCCTCGCAAATGATCTATAGTTGTGGGGACTTTCCATTCCTTAATGGATTTAATTTTGTTAGGGTCTACATTAACACCCTCGTGAGATACAATATGACCCAGATATTCCACCTCTTGTACTCCAAAGAAAAATTTGGATGTTTTTGCATATAATTGTTTCTCCTACAATAGTTTGAGCACCCTGTCAACATGTTGAACATGATCCTTCCAAGACCTGCTGTAGATTAGTATATCATCAAAAAATACTAGCACAAATTTTCTAAGGAAGGGTTTGAAAATGGAATTCATCAACTCTTTAAATGTAGAAGGTGCATTGACAAGGAAAAAAGGCATGACCAAAAATTCATAATTAACCTCATGAGTTCGAAATGTTGTTTTTCAAATATCTTCAGTCTTCATTCTAATTTGATGATATCCTGAACGAAGATCCAACTTGGTAAAATAAATTGCTCCATGTAATTAATCCAACAATTCATCAATCAAAGGAATGGGAAATTTATCTTTAATAGTGAGCGCCATGATCCATCCTTCTTTTGCACCAATACTACTGGAGCAGAGAAAGAACTTTGACTAGGTTGAATTTTACCAACCTCTATGTTAGGATGAATCCTTAGTGTAGGTGTACGAGAAAATACCCTTTTAGTTGGGCATAATAAATAGCCCTAACAGCAAAAGATGGCTGCCAATATCTTCAGATCTGTAGTTAGTTGATCAAGACAAATTCTGCAAAAATCCAGATCTATGCATAAAAAGACATTAAGCAGTAAAAATAAGGTTTTTGCTCCATGCATCCAATAGACAAGACAAGAACAATATGTTTTGAAGAATTTTATATTAATGGCATCTGGGAGGAAAACAAGAAAGGTGTTTCCAATTCTCCTCAATGGGATGGGTTCTTGGAAGTCCTCAGCACTTCAGATCTATAATTTCTCTCTCTTGTTGGTGTAGAAAACCAAAACAAACATAGAACTCAAAGAGAGCTCAAAAAGCAAATAATAGAAAATATGACAATGATAAAGGCTCAAAGTCAGACCAAGAGTATAGATCCAGAGTGATCTAAGAGGATACAAAAGGTGGTGAATGGTAGGAAAAACCCTTCTATTTATAACAAAATATTAGGTCATTCTAAATCTTGGTGCATGATTAAAATAATATTAACCAAATCTAGATCCACCTTTTATGGAATATTTTATTATATTTGTTGGAGGGGAAAGGAATTTGGCAATCTGTTTATTTGTAAATAATAAATAAATAAATGCTTTATTTATCATTTTAAGGAAGTGGTTGAATGATAATTAAATAAATAATGATTTATTCAATTATTTATAAATGATTTAGTCAAATTTAACAAGGAATATTATTTAAATGAGGTTTAAATAATTATTCCTAGAAAATAATAAGATAAATAAGGATTTCTCTAATTAATTTCCTTGTTTTGGGTTAAATATGACCAGCAATAATAATTAAATTACTGTTTAATTAATTATTCCATAAGGAAAACCAAAAAAATATAGATTTGTTTAATATTTCCCCATGGGGTTTCCTGTTTAGACCATGGAAAATTATAGGGGCTAATATTCGTAGGTGGGCTAATTTTCCATGGTTTTTCCAAAAAAAAAGATTCGCCAATTTCCAGTTTTTTATAGAAATGATTCGCCCAAATTTTACAATATAAAATTATTTTACATTAAAAATCGCCAATATTATATAGAAAATATATATAATAATATTATAAATTTGAATAAATTTACAAATACATCAATAAACATTTTATAGTTTCCATATTAGGGACTAGTGAGATTCACCAACTTTTTAAACATCAAGATAAATTTCCATTCTTAAAATGATCCCTGGTTTAGACCATAAACAACCTAATAAATGTGTTTTATTAAGTTATTTTACATAGTGAAAAAAATTTTACTTAGGGTAAAATTGGTCTTACATGGTGTACTTGGGTCCATCTAATGATAATAGGTTAGATGACCAAAAATTGGTGTAATAGATTGCCCCCCAGCGTGCGAGTGTTAGGAGCAAATCGTATGACCAAAGTACGTTGTAAGAACTCAATCACCAAACATCAAAAGGGAAGTCAGAGAGAGGAATGTAAGGTAGACTAATGTGTTGAAGAACTAGACCCTGAGGAGACGAGACTTACAGGTGTGACAAGTCCCTTTTTATGAGTGGGTACCTGTGCTAAAGGTGGCAGGGGAGGCATACCTATGCCCGCCGAGACAAAGTACAAAAGAATACTACATCTAGTAAACAAGGGACCGAATTGTAAAGTACATGCTGGCATAAACATGAGCCAGATAAAATATATAATGATGAATCCCACATACATGTTGAGCTTCGGATAACAGGCAGGACTTATACAATAATATCTCAGTACATGAGATATAAATACAACCCCAATGCCCCTGTAAACGGGGAAGGGCTCGCAAAATCTGACTGATACATGCAAATCAAAGAGGCGTTGCAAACGGCTAAGGCCGACATCATCAAATATATGGAGCTACATCGAAGGCTGCGATGAAGAGGTCATCCGGGCATGTGGGGGGCTACCCGCAGGGCCACCCCCTCATGAAGGCTAAAACATCTCACACACACCCGAGAGTCATCTGTCTCATCTGCTACATCACTGAATCATCAAGCATATGGATCTCGATCGCGCTGGAAGGAGCTGGAACTGAGAAACAATCAAGTCAAAGGACTGTAAGGACTCTCTTTGCCTAATCCGAGGTTCCGAACAAGAGTGGAAGTTGGAACCAAGATACACCACCTTCTATACCTATCATCTGGAATGAATAAGCTGATGTCGACAGAAGGAGATTCGCCTTAGGTGAGGTGATAAGAGGTCCTCAACTAAGGCACGAAGGAAAATAATAGAGCGACTGACAGACTAACACCAATGATGATGATGGAATGGGGGGTATTGAGTAGTGTACGGATGACTTCCCTTGCTAGAGCATGAAGGGAATGGATAACCCAGCAGCGACTAACATGAGATCAAAGGGATAAGGGGCAGTAGGACGGTAGGTTATAATAGATGACACGAGAGAGAGACAAGGTAATGAAGGATGGAAGACTATGATGGGATATAAAGGGACATGGGATAGACTTCATGAATGTGGTGATGACTCAACTCGGATGCTCTAAGCAAGGGAAACTCAATGATGTTGCCACACAGTGAAGGTCCAAAGGGGGCCGTAAAAGAATGAGTACAAGATGGTAGCTCATAACGAAAATCAACATGAACAAGCACAATTATGGAGGCAAATTGGTGCACCAAGTACAAGGGATTTAAGTGATGAAATCCGATTTGGAGGAGAGGTGAAGTGACCCTTCTTGGACAAAATGTGTCATGGTGAAGTATCAAATCGCAAAAAACTAATAGATACCCATTTGAGCTCGATGAGAGCTTTCCAAGGGTGCAGATAGTTTGTCAAACTAAGCTATGGTTTGGCCGCAGCAGGCGAAATAAAAATCGAGTTTTTCTCTTCTAATAAGGCATTTTCCCTCCAAATTAACTCATTTGCTTGTGTAGCTGTGGTGAATGTAGAGAGGAGAGAAGGCCCTAAATCTTGCGGCAATCTTGGTGGACAAACCGACCTTTGTAATCGAGATCCGTCAGTGCATGTAAGAGGCCTAATCCTACTCTTTCTTTTGGATGGATTGAAAGTTCAGATTAGGGTCCTAAATCTCAAGAAAAACCCCTCCTTCATCTTCATGGCCGGGTCACACTTTTTGGGCCAAAAACTGTGACCTGGGATGCAGGTTTTGAGCTGAAAAGTGCGACATGTGCCAGGATTTGGCCAAAAAGTGTGACCGGTCAGATGGAGGTAGTTTCAGTGCTATTTTGGGGCTGAGATTTGGGTTTTTGTGGTTGGATACAGTTTTTCCTATCAGTATACTAACAAAGATGATGTTTTTGTGAAGATATGGCAGATATACGGTTCAACTAGAGAGAGAGAGACCTGGGTACATTACGGTCGAAGATCCAAGGGGATCAGGGTGTCCATCATGCATTGGCCAGGTTTGGGGTTCTGAAGTTTGTGGAGAACCCTTTGATAAGAGCTGGAGAGCCCTTGTTGGCCTAAATTGTCAGTTATTGGGATTGTCAGTTATTGAGGTATTTATAGTGCAGGGGCACAAGATTGAGTTGACAGTCCATGATCCATATTTCCTGACTGGTCTCCCACCACTAGGGATGGTGGGAAATACATAGCCAATGTTACCGTGGGGGTGTAACATAATGGAGTTTGTAGAGCGGCATTGTCGACCAGGCCTCCAAGTCAAAGGGACTCTGATATCGATCAGGGACCTAGAGAGACTAGAGACCCGTGCTGTGGCCGCAGCGGTGCTGCGGATCCTGGGAAATCAGGCGCTCCATCACAACAGTGGAGAGTAGATGATGATTGTGGAGAAAGTGTTGAGTGGGACCTACTATGGGTGGGCCCAGATGATGTTGGTGTCGTTGAAACAAAAGCTATCGCTTTGCAAGCGAGAAGTGAACCATGATTGTGCGTATGGGACGCTATTGTGCTCGTTCTTTTTTTAGAATATCCCGACCTTGTGACCTCGTATACAGCTCCCAGATGGGGGCCCGAGAGGGACCAAGATGCACCAATGGGGGTGAATACTGTGCAGAGGAGGAGGAGGGGCGGTCGGACGGGTGTTCCGACCCGAGTCCTTTTCCCATTGGGATCAGATGTCGTTGTACATAAATGACTATCCCTATAGTGGGATGAGTTATTGTGGGGATCCGGACTTTCCACTTTTTCCTGGTCGAGTATGGGGACCCGATGGTAAGTGACAATTTACTAATATTTTATGTGCATGTTAAAGTTTCTGAATAGTATATATGGTACTGATTCATGTACTTTTGGTATGCAGATATAGCTCTAGTAAAACCGACCGGATATATGGGACGACCTGTAGTATCAGGAGCTGCATCCCTAGTGGATCGAGAGTGGCACAAAATGAGGATGTGGCCACCCTCCTAGATGACATTTGTCATAGATGTGAGAGGCTTCTGACCAGTGTTTCAGAGCGTGGTTGGCAAGCCTTAGACAACAAGTACATAGAGCCATGTATTGGTCTACCTGTGGAATGGCGAGGTGTCATGCGGTGCATGGTGATGGCTGGTCAGGGGATGCGTGATCTACAAGCTGCGGGAGCAGAGCCATTAGCTCAAGATCCTTCAAATAGTGATTAGGTGTGGGGCAGGTGGTGCCCCCTAGTGTGTGTGTAGGGGAAAGTGGTGCCCCAGTGTGTATGTAGGAGCGAGTGGTGCCCCCCATTTTTTAGTTTTTTGTAACATGCTATGGGCATGTCATATGTATCAGATTAGATGGACTCTAAAAACATGTTACGACACATATTATGGATATTCATTCTTTTGATGATTTTGAATGTTATTTTCTTGTATGAAATGCAAGTGATAAATGCCAATCTAGAACATGGTTTGCAATGCTATCTATGTAGTGGTTTTGTTCTCGACGTACATGACTTAAAGTAATGATTTCAAATTAATGTATCAAAAGTTTCACTCGTAAATATCATCTAAAAAGGATAGGATTATGCACACTATAGACACCATTTAGTTGCATGACAAGAAGCAGGGAATCTAAATGAACATGCAAATGGAGGATGCGATGAGAGAGGGCATCGGCTAAGAGACCACGCATTGCATCATATTCGGCCTGATTATTGGTGGCAGTACCAATGTAGACCCCATTCAAGAGAACAAGTGCATGCAAGCGGGTAAAAATGGCCCAACCGGCCAAGGCTAGATTCCGGGTATAGCGACTTGCACCATCAGCGTAATCGATATAGGGTGTGGATGGGAGGTCCTACGAAATAGTGTCACAAGACAATAAATGGGAGGGGGAAGAACAATGATGGCAGCGTGAGTGAAAAGTAGACATAAAACGACAACTGCGGGAGGGAGTGGTCTGGGTAGGATGGCTATGAATCATATACCGACTAGAGGGTGGTGTATGAGGGCTATGGGAGGTATAGCTTGTGCTCATGTTGCGGAGGTCATCATAGACACGAATGGTGTCATCCCGTTTATGGGCAGGAAAGATAAGTTCAAGGGTGGAGAAGGCTTCCATGAGGTCATCATGATGGGAAAAGATGGGATGACAAGGGGAAGGGAAACCACATGACACTGCAAAGCTACCTAAATCATCAGCATGGGAAGAAAGGCTCACATACGGATCGGCACGGGGGATGACAAAAGAACAAGTATATATATGGTCAAATGATGTTGAGCCCAGGGTGGTCACTCAAGGGGGGTCGAGGGAAACAATAGGGGAGGATTCAAAGGGAATGTTCCTCGAGGGTCTCACAGATGATGATAGGTAGAGGATGGTGGTAGCAGGCTCCGTCATCTCGACATCAGGAGGGGGAATGTCAATGGGAGTGAATAAATCCTCAAGCTGACCTGAAGCATACTGCATAAGTATGGGAGAGGCAGATTGATTTTGTTCAACCTCATACTCTCGAACTACCTCTAAGGACGCGCAGTAATGCGTCAGGTGTGGAAAATGGTGGGAATAATGGCCATGGACACCACATAGAGCACAGGGTTTGTTGGTGCGAATAGTCTTGGGGTTCTTGGTTGTAGTCGAGGAAGAAACAGAGGCTTCAGGGACCGTAGACTCAGAGAACGCGACTTTAACCATCGGTTTAATACAAGGAAATTAGGGACAAGTATGGGTGGCATGACCGACGACATCACACAAGGCGCAAGGATTTGCGGGCAGAGGAGGGGCAGGGTTAGTTGGGGTGGCCTTGTCTTTGGATGCCCCCTTGCGAGCTTTGCCTTTCTTTCCCAGAGCTGGCCCAATAGGAGAAGGGTCCTGTTGAGGTGCTGATGGAACTGTAGCAACAGAAGAAGCTAGGGGAACCAGCTGAACCAGTGTCAAAGCAAGGTAGGGTTTGGGGTGACCAGGCGGGGTAGCGGTTGGAGGGTCAAGGTACCAGACGGGTATACCCAGGGTCAAGTTGGGGAGAGAAATGGTGGCCATGATGGGAATCGAATAGATGCCGGGAGGGGGAGCAAGGAAAGGTATTTGACCAGCGGGGTAATGATCAGGTGGGACAGCTCCAAGATGGTGAAGGCCTGGTGGAACTGACCTGGGAGGATAAAGGGGCTCATCGGTACCAACTATAGGAGAAGGGCCAGAAGGAGTAGGTCTGGCTAGCTAAGACGAAGGGCTAGGAGCAGGTTGTGGCAGGCAAGGTTGAGGTTGAGGTTGCTGACTAGCCAAAGCGGGCCGCTTAAGGGTAGCCCGAGACGATTGCATCATGTAAACATTCAATAATTTGGGATCAGAGACAGGAGGAGGAGGAAGACCAGGGAAGGTTCCAAGAAAAGAGGAGTCTTTGTAGACGCTGGGAGAGACACTAGTCAAAGAATCAATGGTTTTCTTATTGGCTACAGAAGAGATGGTCGTCTCAGGAAAGGTCTGAGATTTTGGCTCATGATATGTCAACTGGTCAATGGTGACTATCTTTCCATTATGAGGGAAAGACATCTTGTGGCATACCGCGGATGGGACAACATACATGGCATAGGTGTAGCTACGCCCCAAAATAATGTTATAATCAAGAGGGGAATCGATGACTTCAATGTCAACGCAAACAATCTTTCCCGCAAGAGTGTGTTGGGGTTCCCATGTCAGATTTGGCAATACCAAAAGATGAGACAACATCAAACCATTTTGGGGCCCTAGGATCTAGCCCTCCTGGACCCGGAGAGGGATCTCTCCAAATAGAGCAAAGAATGATATATCTTTGAAGCTCAGAATGATATGTTAGGCTAGTTATGAAGCACAAAGGGGGTTTTAAAACGATTTGGTTGAAGGGTTGTTGGGTTGGTTAGGGGATCATGGACTGGGAAAGCAATGGAAGGAAAGGAACAAAACAGAAGGCTGTTTCAGCAGGGAGAATGAGCCAGGACAGTGCCATCCATTAGGCTATGGAGTCATGATAGGAAATTACATGCATCCACTAGCCAAGGCTTCCAAAGGGCAAGCCAGCTACACTAAGGGATCTTTTAGGCAGATGATGGGGTGGAACATTAAGGAGAGAAAGGTGAAAGAAGGAGAACAGCCCAATTTTCTTTCTATAGATCAGGTCAGAGGTCATTTAACTCCAGACCTGCTTGGACATACTCAAAGGCTGCTCTAAGAGAGACAAAGGGGCAGCTTATAGATCAGACCAGAGGTCATTTAACTCCAGGTCTGCTTTAGCAACTCCAAGGGAAAAACAGAGACAAGTTAAATAGAAGGGATCTTAAAAGGGCTAGTTGGTCGCGCAAGGATCCTAGTGGACAGGGCTAACACTCATCCCCAGTGTTCCCAAACCTTCCAGCTTAAGCCCCTCAAGAACATCTAAGAACAGCTTCAACTAATTCATACATCAGCCAGCAGGCAATAACATCCACTGCGCTGGTTAAACCAACTGAAAACCATTCTCAGATAGCACATAAAGCAGAAAACATTGATGGCAAGGAGAGCAGACAGCATAGGGCACCTAACAAGGGTGAATCCTATACCATTATTATGATGCAAGCCTAGAAGAACATGAAACATTAATATGAAAATGTAATAAACAGAGTGAGAAAAACATCACCAATAGTAATAGACCAGGATCCTGTGAAATATGCTTGATTAATAATGAAAAAACAGTCATGTACATTTGAGCTCAATGGCTAATACAATCCAGACTTTCTCCTCCCAGCCTATTACATACAACTACTCTGCTACTCCCTCCCAAGATTGTTCTAATAGTCGAATGAATCCCTTTAACAGCAAACTGCCCAGCAACTGAACAACAACCTTTACATTATGTTCTCGGGGATCTTTATAGGAGAAGAGGAAGAAACAGAAGTAGATAGAAAATTAATCATTCTCATTAAAACAGAATCGGCTGAAGTGCCCATGCCCATACTGCTTAATGGAAAAATGCAGCGCTGTGTGTACTCTGTAGACTTTTTTGGAGATCTCTGTCAGGCCGAAATTGACCTCGGATATTTCTTTGAAGTCCTTTCTGGTGCTTGGAGCTCTGTGCTGCCATTCTGGAATAAATGAACTGGATGAAAGTCTGCAAGGATTCTCCATTCTTCCATTACTGTGGCTCAGACAGTCTTTAATGAAGCTCCTGTCTGTGTATTAATTGCTTATGGGCTCGAGGAAGCATGGAGATTGCTGTAGGAAGGTGGCCTGTCTGGAAGAAAATGTACTCTGCCAATATTAAACATAGATAAGACTTTGACCGTGCGCTTGAATCTTCAAACTGTGCCCTGCCTCTGAACTGAGGGGTTAACCTTAATTATATCATTAGGAATCATTAACCCCCTTTGAAAATTGCTGGTCCGCCGAAATCGGCTAGGTGGCTCAGCACCGCGACATTAAGAGAATCGCTAAAACCCGACAAGCAGTGGCGAGAAATGCCAGCGGTAGGCCGAGAAGTAGGCGGAGCTGGAGGAAAGACGCATCGCGGAAACAACAGACACAATGGTGCGGAGCCGTGGAAGCGGGACCTGGCCATGGCGGAGGGCGATTTACTAAACCTTGATGTAAAACACAAAGGTTTTAATAATGGAGGAAATACAAAGAAAATGCACGAAATGCAATGAAATGCGGTAGAAGGATCGTACGAGGTGGGACCCAACGGAGGCGGAGGGCGACCAGATCTGGACCGTCGGATCCAGGGGAGGATCAACGGTCGAGATTGAATCGGAACCATCGCAATCGGGGGTAACCAAGGGTGACACACATAAAATTTTCCGATTGCGATCAGGGAAGACAAGAGATGACCGTTGGATCTTGAAACAAACGAACGGACGAGATCAAATCGGAGGATGGAGGGAAGGGGTTGCGATTGCGATCAGAGGGGAAATGCGATTGAGCACTGGCCGTTCGATCGTGAAACAGATGGATGGTCAGGATTGAATCGGGAGGGGGACGGAAGGACTTGCGATCAGCGATCGGGCGACGGGTGCGATTGGCGCAGGACCGTTGATCTGCGGGAGGAACGGACAACTGTGATTGAATCGGGAGACAGCGGAGAAGGCTTGCGATTACGATCGGAGCGCTGTTGCGATTAAGCGCCAACCATCGGATATAGAAGGGAACGGATGGTGGGGATGCAATCGGGGGAGAAACAGAAGGACTTACGACCAGCGATCGGGCGGACTTGCGATTGGCGCGGGACCGTTGATCAGCAGGGAGATGGACGGTCGGGATTAAATCGGGCGGAGGGTAGGGAGGCTTGCGATGGCCGTCGGATCTGCGAGAGGACGGATGGCTATGATTAAATCGGAGCATCGCAATCGGAGGTAGAGAGATGGGACTCGCGATTGCGATCGGGAGGGGGAATGCGATTGAGCGCTGGCCGTTAGATCGACGGGACAGATCAACGGTCAGGATGCAATCGGGGGATTGCAATCGGAGGAAGGAGCAGAAGGCTTGCGATTAGCGGAGGACCGTCGGATCGCGGGGCAGATCGACGGCCGGGAGAGAAATCAGGGGACTGGAGGAAGGACTTGCGATTGATCGGAGGGCACATGTGACATGTTGCGATTGCGATTGAGCTGGGGCTACGATTGAGCGCTGGCCATTGGATCGGCTGGGAGATGGACGGCCAGGATTGAATCGGGAGGGGGACGGAAGGACTAGCGATTAATGCTGGACCATTGATCCGTGGGGGGGAATCAATGGTGGGGAACGCGATCGAGGGATCGCAATCGGAGGTTGTCACATGAATGTTTCGATTGCGATTGAGCCGGGCGTTGTGATTAGCGCTCGGCCGTTGATCTGGGGATCGGATCAACGGTGCGGAACAGATCGGGGACTTATCGCTGTAACCCAATCGCATCGGGGATTTTCAATGTTACACAGGGGTTTGCCTCTCGCCGATCTTCCGATTGCGATTGGCGCTCGAGACTTAAGCGCTTGGTCCCAGCGCACGGGCACATGTGGGGAAGTGGTTAAGGGGAAGGGGCTAGGCCTTAGAATAAGGTCGGAAAGTGGGTTTTTAGCCCCTTTTAATGGATTTTGAAGGTGAAGGAGGGGAACGATAGAGGGGAAAAGGGGGAAGAAAGCTAAACAAAGGGTAGGGGAAGAAAGTAAATGGGATTTTGGGAGGATTTGGGGGGTAAATGGGGAAATAGAAGGGGAGAAAAGGGGGGAATAAAAAGAGGTTAAATGAGGGAAAAATAAAGGGGAGAGGAGGCCTTTGGGCATTTCTTCACATAACAGAGAGGCTTTAAAAGGGGAACCAGCAGAGGGGATTTGATCAAAGGATAAAAGACACAAAGAGGCTTCAAGGAGACTGTGTTTTCAGAGGAAATGAATTCCTTGAAGACTCAAAAATAATTTAGCCCCCTATTTGCTTGTCAAAAAATTTATAGGGGGGCTAACAGTGGCTCCACATGGGGATGGCTTCTTCTTGAAGGAGTCAAGAATTCGGAAATTGATCTCTTGGTGTAGGCCAGATGCCTGCTGCTTGAACCATCCTTTTCTTTCCTTGATCAGCTGCCACAAACTATGAAGACAACATATCAGCAATAAAATTCTCCCACACAACTACCTACCCACACTATAGTCCTAACATTTTTTCTTCTTGGGTGCATTTGGACTTGCAGACCCTTTACATCATCAATCTTTTCAAACAGGAAAAATAAACCTATTCTACCTCTACCCTTATTACTCCATCAGACCAGATTAGACTGTTGGCCTCATATGTTTCTCTACCTACACTACTACCTGCTAGGATTAGACTGTCTAGCAGGTTTCTTCTCTACATTCTAAGACAGAAATTTAAACAACTAACTACATGCTCATAGGCTGAGCTTTATTGAGCTTTCCTACCTACCCTACTCTAACTGGAAATCTCTGATGTTCTAGGTGATATGATAAAGCCAATACAGCCAGTCAAGTAGTAGTGAAAAAGGATATGAGCACTGGCTGCCTGTCAGAGATAACCACAGGGTGCTCTACTTGTGGTTCTTCAAAACTATGGTCACCATCAGTAGTGACCATTCCTGATGAATCTGGCCCGTGTTGAGGATCAACGCTGGAGCCTTCGAGCATATCAGGGCCTCCATGTACTCTGCCACATGATCAACGAACACTTGATGTATGCTTTCTTCTTTTTGGCCTGCCATGATTGGTAGGCCGTCTACGTCCTGGGCAGCTCTGATTCTTGTATTATCCACTGCATCTCCAGGGTGGCTCTAGGAAACCGGATATTCTTCTTCTTGTATTTCAAAGAGCAGTGGAATTTCTTCTCTTTTAAGGGGCGGGAGACTTTCCAAGAATGCTCTGGGGTCTCTGAACTCGTATGATTTCTCTTGTGAGCTCAAAAGCTCGAGCTCAACTTCATACCTCTCAACCACCAAGTCGAGAAACATCCTCTTAAGCGCAGGAAGAGCATTGAATATTGAGCTAAGAGGGACAATCTTTGGAAGGTTCTCCCATTGAGTTTTTGCCAGTACACTCGCTATTCCACTCCGGAACTCTGCTATGAGGCTCGGATCTATTTCCACACATTGTACAGAATCCTCTATTAGCGAAGTGACTGAATCTTCGGCATGGATGATGTTGTACAGCGACATGGTCTCCCAGTGGAGTCTTATGTGAAACCACAAATAATCAGTGGCCAGCTGATTACCAGTGGAGTCTTTTTATCATTCAAGAATTGTGGAGTCGCCAGGTGGATGATTCACAACTTATTGTCCACCACAGTGGTTTACCAAATCAAAGCTGACTGATCTGATTCCCCAGTGGAGTCACCATTATGTTGGGGTTCCCATGTTTTGGCAGATTTGGCAATACCAAAAGATGAGACAACATCAAACCACTTTGGGGCCCTAGGATCTAGCCCTCCTGGACCCGGAGAGGGATCTCTCCAAATAGAGCAAAGAATGATATATCTTTGAAGCTCAGAATGAGATGTTAGGCTAGTTATGAAGCACAAAGGGGGTTTTAAAACGATTTGGTTGAAGGGTTGCTGGGTTGGTTAGGGGATCATGGACTGGGAAAGCAATGGAAGGAAAGGAACAAAACAGAAGGTTGTTTCAGCAGGGAGAATGAGCCAGGACAGTGCCATCCATTGGGCTATGGAGTCATGATAGGAAATTACATGCATCCACTAGCCAAGGCTTCCAAAGGGCAAGTCATCTACACTAAAGGATCTTTTAGGCAGATGATGGGGTGGAACATTAAGGAGAGAAAGGTGAAAGAAGGAGAACAACCCAATTTTCTGTCTATAGATCAGGTCAGAGGTCATTTAACTCCAGACCTGCTTGGACATACTCAAAGGCTGCTCTCAGAGAGACAAAGGGGCAGCTTATAGATCAGACCAGAGGTCATTTAACTCCAGGTCTGCTTTAGCAACTCCAAGGGAAAAACAGAGACAAGTTAAACAGAAGGGATCTTAAAAGGGCCAGCTGGTCGCGCAAGGATCCTAGTGGACAGGGCTAACACTCATCCCCAGTGTTCCCAAACCTTCCAGCTTAAACCCCTCAAGAACATCTAAGAACAGCTTCAACTAATTCATACATCAGCCAGCAGGAAATAACATCCACTGCGCTGGTTAAACCAACTGAAAACCATTCTCAGATAGCACATAAAGCAGAAAACATTGATGGCAAGGAGATAAGACAGCATAGGGCACCTAACAAGGGTGAATCCTATACCATTATTCTGATGCAAGCCTAGAAGAACATGAAACAATATGAAAATTTAATAAACAGAGTGAGAAAAACATCACCAATAGTAATAGACCAGGATCCTGTGAAATATGCTTGATTAATAATGCAAAACCAGTCATGTACATTTGAGCTCAATGGCTGATACAATCCAGACTTTCTCCTCCCAGCCTATTACATACAACTACTATGCTACTCCCTCCCAAGACTGTTCTAACAGTCGAATGAATCCCTTTAACAGCAAACTGCCCAGCAACTGAAAAACAACCTTTACATTATGTTCTCAGGGATCTTTATAGGAGAAGAGGAAGAAATAGAATTAGATAGACAATTAATCAATCTCATTAAAACAGAATCGGCGGAAGTGTCCACGCCCATACTGCTTAATGGAAAAATGCAGCGCTGTGTGTACTCTGTAGACTGTTTTGGAGATCTCTGTCAGGCCGAAATTGACCTCGGATATTTCTTTGAAGTCCTTTCTGGTGCTTGGAGCTCTGTGCTGCCATTCTGGAATAAATGAACTAGATGAAAGTCTGCAAGGCTTCTCCATTCTTCCATTACTGCGGCTCAGACAGTATTTAATGAAGCTCCTGTCTGTGTATTAATTGCTTATGGGCTCGAGGAAGCATGGAGATTGCTGTAGGAAGGTGGCATGTCTGGAAGAAAATGTACTCTGCCAATATTAAACATAGATAAGACTTTGACCGTGCGCTTGAATCTTCAAACTGTGCCCTGCCTCTGAACTGAGGGGTTAACCTTAATTATATCATTAGGAATCATTAACCCCCTTTGAAAACTCTCTGCTGGTCCGCTGGAAACTGTTGAAAAACTTCTCTGTGCCATCTGCATAGTAAGATGAATCTGTTAAAACCCGGACAATGGTGGCGGAGAAATGCTGCAGAGGCTGGAGAAGTGGTGGCGGAGCGGTGGAGGAAAGGCAGTGACGACTGTGGAAACAACAGACACAATGGTACGGAGCCATGGAAGCGGGACCCGGCCATGGCGGAGGGCGATTTACTAAACCTTGATGTAAAACACAAAGGTTTGATTAATGGAGGAAATACAAAGAAAATGCACGAAATGCAATGAAATGCGGTAGAAGGATCGTACGAGGTGGGACCCAACGGAGGCAGAGGGCGACTAGATCTGGACCGTCGGATCCAGCGGAGGATCAACGGCCGAGATTGAATCGGAACCATCGCAATCGGGGGTAACCAAGGGTGACACACATAAACTTTTCCGATTGCGATCAGGGAAGAAGAGCGATGACCGTTGGATCTTGAAACAAACGAACGAACGAGATCAAATTGGAGGATGGAGGGAAGGGGTTGCGATTGCGATCGGAGGGGAAATGCGGTTGAGCGCTGGTCGTTCGATCGTGAAACAGATGGATGGTCAGGATTGAATCGAGAGGGGGACGGAAGGACTTGCGATCAGCGATCGGGCGACGGGTGCGATTGGCGCAGGACCGTTGATCTGTGGGAGGAACGGACGACTGTGATTGAATCGGGAGACAGCGGAGAAGGCTTGTGATTGCGATTGGAGCGCTGTTTCGATTAAGCGCCAACCGTCTGATCTGGAAGGGAACGGATGGTGGGGATGCAATCGGGGGAGAAACAGAAGGAATTGTGATCAGCGATCGGGCGGACTTGCAATTGGCGTGGGACCGTTGATCAGTAGGGAGATGGACGGTCAGGATTAAATCGGGCGGAGGGTAGGGAGGCTTGCGATGGCCGTCGGATCTACGGGAGGACGGACGGCTATGATTAAATCGGAGCATCACAATCGGAGGTAGAGAGATGGGACTCGCGATTGCGATCGGGAGGGGGAATGCGATTGAGCGCTGGCCGTTAGATCGGCAGGACAGATCAACGGTCAGGATGCAATCGGGGGATTGCAATCAGAGGAAGGAGCAGAAGGCTTGCGATTAGCAGAGGACCGTCGGATCACGGGGCAGATCGACGGCCGGGAGAGCAATCGGGGGACTGGAGGAAGAACTTGCGATTGATCGGAGGGCACACGCGACATGTTGCGATTGCGATTGAGCCGGGGCTGCGATTGAGCGCTGGCCGTTGGATCGGTTGGGAGATGGACGGCCAGGATTGAATCGGGAGGGGGACGGAAGGACTAGCGATTAATGCTGGACCGTTGATCCGTGGGGGGAATCAACGGCGGGGAACGCGATCGAGGGATCGCAATCGGAGGTTGTCACATGAATGTTGTGATTGCGATTGAGCCGGGCCTTGCGATTAGTGCTCAGCCGTTGATCTGGGGATCGGATCAACTGTGCGGAACAGATCGGGGACTTAACGCTCTAACCCAATCGCATCGGGGATTTTCAATGTTACACAGGGGTTTGCCTCCCGCCGATCTTCCGATTGCGATTGGCGCTCGGGACTTAAGCGCTTGGTCCCAGCGCACGGGCACATGTGGGGAAGTGGTTAAGGGGAAGGGGCTATGCCTTAGAATAAGGTCGGAAAGTGGGTTTTTAGCCCCTTTTAATGGATTTTGAAGGTGAAGGAGGGGAACGATAGAGGGGAAAAGGGGGAAGAAAGCTAAACAAAGGGTAGGGGAAGAAATTAAATGGGATTTTGGGAGGATTTGGGGGGTAAATGGGGAAATAGAAGGGGAGAAAAGGGGGGAGTAAAAAGAGGTTAGATGAGGGAAAAATAACGGGGAGAGGAGGCCTTTGGGCATTTCTTCACATAACAGAGAGGCTTTAAAAGGGGAACCAGCAGAGGGGATTTGATCAAAGGATAAAAGACACAAAGAGGCTTCAAGGAGACTATGTTCTCAGAGGAAATGCATTCCTTGAAGACTCAAAAATCATTTAGCCCCCTATTTGCTTGTCAAAAAATTTATAGGGGGGCTAACAGAGTGATAGGACAATTACAGAATATGCCAATGGGCTAGGAGGTGTGGCCATCCCACGCTCGAAGGGTGATCGTGGAAGGGGCCAACTCAGGAGATCTAAGTTTTTTCCAAACCGAAGCATACATCACACAGGTGGATGCACCCTCATCAATGATACACCGAGAAATGTTAGTGTTCCGGATTTTGACTAGGATTTGGAAGGCTATGGAAGCAGGAAGAGGAGGATGCCCTGATTGATGGGCATCTAAAAAAATAAATTGGTTGTCAGCAGGATCTACAGTGCCCATGGCAGATAGTAGAGCCTTCTTTTGAGAAGGGAATGACTGGAGGAGTTCTAGTGTTGAAATGACAGTAGGAGATTGTGCCAAATCATCTACTATGCTATACGAATGAGAAGCTTGACCAGAAGCAGCATTTCGGCATAATGGTCCCTTAGGAATATTGGTACGAACCTCAACTTTGGGATGAGTGATATGCAAGGGACTATTGGATGTCGAAAGAGGCTCTATAGAACCTGAAGAAGGTGACTCGAGGACAGACGGAGCAAGAGGCTTAGGGTACTGACGAGACCAATTTTTAAGATTAAGGTCGACGGTTAGAGGTTGATCAGAGTTCATCATGAGGATCTGTTAATCGGAGGAACCAGAAGGGGAAGATTGAGTGGCCACCTATCCGTCAGGTGGTTGGGTAGCCATGAATCCTTGCTGCGGGAAAGGATTGGAAAACATAGCCGATTGAGTAGTGGCCACATTGGGGGAGCAGTAGGGGCGACATGATGTCCTCGTAATGTGGCTTGAGACTCCCACATATGTCGCATATGTGGTAAAAGGGGACAATCGTAAGTGTAATTACACTAAACACCGCAACACGAACAAGGCTTATTTTTATGAATGGTCCTGTTTGGCTTGGGCTGAGTGCCTTGTTGTTGGTTAGTAGCGTTAGTGTCAATACCTTGAGGATTAGGTCCACGAGTACCAGGGGTAGATTGGTTTTGATTGCCTTTACTCTTCCTTTGAGAGGAAGGAGGATTATTTGGGCCCTGTTGTGCAAATACTTTCCCTGGAGAGGGTGGTAGTTGTTGTTTCTGGGGTTGAGAAGGAAAGGGAGGCGGAGGTGAAAATGTCGGAGGAGCTGCATCACTAGGATGTGGATAAGGATAATGGTTAGGTTGGGAAACATTGAGGTAAGCAGGAGGTTGGGCAAAAGGATGAGGCATGCCGTATCCTGGATACATGCTACCTGGAGGGGGAAAGGTGTTGGAGGTGTTGGCCCCTCCCGGAGGGAGGCCATAGCCCATAGGAGGTTGAGCGTATGGATGAGAAAGAGCTCCAACGATACAGTCGACATAATGAGATGCCCCCGGGGCATTAGTGCCACCGGGTCTGGGGAGGTCGGAAAGGACGGTATAAACATAACTAGACTAAGCATAGATTAGGTCATATTTCAAGGCTATTTGGAGGGCGGTTTCTTCGTTTTGAGGGAAATGCGATGCGAAATATTTGCCAATGGTGGGTAAGAGAGATCTAAGGAACCAATCCATATAGACATGATCTTCGAAGGTAGGATCTCGACATAGGCTCTTTCTTCTCTGCCATTCTTGAACATGATCAGATAGGCGGGTCACAGATGATTGATGGAAAGAAGTCAAGAGTTCATTACTAGTGTTGTATCGAAGAGGGAGCTGGAAATAAGATAAGAAGGCTCGAGAAATGGTCACAAAGGTGGTATGGGAAGAGGAGGTCTGATCAACATACCACTTAGAAGCCTCACCTGTAAGCATGCGTTGGAACAATCGAAGACGGATGGAATCATCGGTAATGGAATTGGATGAACACCTCATGTGGAAAGATCGGATATGGTTGGTTGGATCTTCTCCAGCAAGGCCTTTGAACTTGGGAATGTCGGAGGGGAGCTTGGTTAGCAGAGTAAGCCAACCAACATCGTGGCGGATAGGGTCATTGATCAACTGATTGAAATCAGAGAGATCGAGGCCTGCCATGTAAGGGAGCAAGGGGACAGCCAAGGTAGTTCCTGTGGCGGTTCTGCTAGTAGAATTCCCGGCATTAGGGCAGGGATTATCGCTAGTGTTAAGCCCTGGACCAGACATAGTGAAGGTGACAAGGGGAGAACCCGAAGTAAGAGAGAACCCAATGAATCAGAAGAGGAATCAGAGTGCAGACTCGGAGGAGGACTAACTAGACAATGGCGGGAAGGAGTAGGTCGACCAACCGGAAACTGAGGTTGACGCCAAGAAGTCTCCGGGATATACACCTTGGGAGCACAATGATGACAACAAACATGGCACAAAGGGAATAAGAATGACCAACAAGGGTAGGGAGGTGCAGAATCAAGTGATTACAATGTCGAAACAAGGGCAGAGAGGTGCAGTGTCAATTGATTTTACAATATTTTAAAGTCTTTGCCTGGCGGTGTTAACCAGGCTCTTCTTCACTTAGGGTGAGTGTGTGGTGTGCATTAATTTTAATTTTTAAACCTAGAAGTTTTGAGAGAAAAATAAAAAGTGTGTTGTGTAACTGAAAATAAACCTGCAAAGAATAGTATCTAATAATGAAATAATAGAAAATTAACAACTAACAATGCATCAATCTAACCCAAGGAGGCGGGTCTATCAAAAACTAGTCTAATAGAGGGAAAAAAATCTAGTCAAAACACACTGAAAATAAGCTAATAGATCTAAGGTCAGGAGGGACAGGGATTTAAAGGATAAATCTGCTGAAAAGATGTGCAGAAAACAGTAAAGAGACAGAGGCAAGGTTGATGTAAAATAGGAGGAAAAAAGCTAAAGGCAGTAGGGGAAAGGAGGTGACCCTAAAGGAAAACCCAAAAAAAACTATATGAGGTGATTTGGATGGAAACATCGCTGAACTAAAAGGGATCTGAAGATGAGGTATCAGATCTGCAAAAGAAATGGTTGAAACTCTGAAAATTTAGAAACCTGCAACAGCTAAAACTCTTCCACAAAAAGAGGAGGGTACTGAAGCCCTAGGGGACTAGATTCCCACTTAGTTGAGTAAAACAGAATAGAAACAGGGCTAAATGGGTGGAGGCGGAGGCTGGACAACCCTGACAGAAGCTTCAGACAAACCCAGAAAACTTTCAGAAAATCTGCAGAAAAAAATTTCAGGTCGCAGCTTCTGACCTGTTTTCTGTCCAGGTCACAGTTGTGAGGTTGAAAGGTGCATCTTGCAGTCTAGGTCGCAGGTTTTGGGCCGAAAAGTGCAACCTGCACTTCCAGGTCTCTCGGCAGCAGATTTCAGAAAAATTTGTTGTCTCAGTTGCGACTGATGTCTGTTACCTCGGCAATAGGGCTAGAAACACACGAAAGTTAGAAATTTTAATGTTTTATGGGTGAAAAACAACATAAAACTAGGAAAAACAAAAATCTGAAGAGAAACCCTAGGGTTTGAAGCAGCTGGATATGCAGGAATATGAAAAACGACAGAGGTCGTAATTGAAAACCCATGTGGAGTCACCAGTTGTTAGGATGAATCCTTAGTGTAGGTGTACGAAAAAAGACCCTTTTAGCTATGCATAACAAACAGCCCTAACAGCTAAATATGGCTGCTAATATCTTCAGATCTGCAGTTAGTTGATCAAGACAAATGCTGCAAAAATCTAGATCTATGCATAAAAAGACATTAACCAGTAAAAATAAGGTTTTTTCTCCATGCATCCAATAGACAAGACAAGAACAATTTTTTTTGAAGAGTTTTATATTAATGGCACCTGGGAGAAAAACAAGAAAGGTGTTTCCAATTCTCCTCAATGGGATGGGTTCTTGGAAGTCCTCAGCACTTCAGATCTAGAATGTCTCTCTCTTGTTGGTGTAGAAAACTCAGACAAACATAGAACTCAAAGGGAGCTCACAAAGCAAATAATAGAAAATATGACAATGATAATGGCTTAAAGTCAGACCAAGAGTATAGATCCAAAGTGATCTAAGAGGCAACAGGTGGAGAATGGTAGGAAAAACCCTTCTATTTATAACAAAATATTAGGTCATTCTAGATCTTGGTGCATGATTAAAATAATATTAACCAAATCTAGATCCACCTTTTATGGAATATTTTATTATATTTGTTGGAGAGGAAAGGAATTTGACTTGGTTCAAATCCCTTTATTTGTAAATAATAAATAAATAAATGCTTTATTTATCATTTTAAGGAAGTGGTTGAATGATAATTAAATAAATAATGATTTATTCAATTATTTATAAATGATTTAGTCAAATTTAACAAGGAATATTATTGAAATAAGGTTTAAATAATTATTCCTAGAAAATAATAATATAAATAAGGATTTATCTAATTAATTTCCTTGTTTTGGGTTAAATATGACCAGCAATAATAATTAAATTACTGTTTAATTAATTATTCCATGAGGAAAACCAAACAAATATAGATTTGTTTAATATTTCCCTGTGGGGTTTCCTGTTTAGACCATAAACAACCTAATAAATGTGTTTTATTAAGTTATTTTACATAGTGAAAGAAATTTTACTTAGGGTAAAATTGGTCTTACATGGTGTACTTGGTTCCATCTAATGATAATAGGTTAGGTGACCAAAAATTGTTGTAACACTCTAACATTTCAGTAATCATACGTTCAATTTCGCTCTTTTCTACATAAGGATATCTATAAGGCCTGATTTTTGGAGGAACACTTCCTGGAATCAAATGAATAGCATGATCATGATCACGAATAGGTGGGAGTCCTTTGGGAGTTTCAAACACCTTGGAGTGATTGTCCAAGACTTTTTAGAGATCTACAGAAATAGATGATTTTGATGTTGGAACTTTTAGTGAGCATAATTGTGCAATTATGCCTTATTGTTCTTTCTTCAGAAGCTTTTTCATGACATCAGAGCTTATTATCTTTCTCGACTTCCTCGCGATACCCCGTAATTCGACTTCCTTTCCTTCTGAAACAAAATTCAAGAAACGTTCTTGAAAATTAAAAGCTATCATCCCCAAAGATTGTAACCATTGTACTCCTAGTACAAAATCAACGCCTCCCATTGGAATGGAAATCATTGGACTATTCAATACATATTCCCCCATGGTTAGCTTGATATTATGGAATTTTCCAGAGTAATTTATAGTTCCTCCATCTGCAACCATCACTTGAAATTATGGTGTTGGATATAGGAAACAAATCAATTCCTTGGCTACCTTACAATGAATAAAATTATGGGTACTACCCAAATCAATAAACACTATTACATCTTTCTTCTTTATATGTCCTTATATCTTGAGAGTTTGAGGAGTGGTAACTCCTACCAATGCATTACATGATATGGTCAGACTCATTTCTTCCCCTTCTAGGGTTGGTTCTTGGTGTATATCCTCTTCTTTTGAAGATTATTTTTCATTTTCTTCTTCCTCTTCATAATCTATGTAAAATAATTTTTTCTAAACACACTTATGACCTTTAGTGTATTTGCTATCACAACTATAGCAAAGCCCTTTTTCTCCTTTTTCTTCCAATTGTTGTTGTGTCAACCTTGTAGGTTGCAGAAGTCTAGGAGTAGGAACACTTCCATATTTATAGATGTGAGTGGTAGGCTTCCTTGTTGCCATAATTTTACATTCAATTTTTCTTGCCAACCTAAATGCCTTCTCCAATGAATCAGGTTCCCAAACGCGAACTTCATGTTGGATGTTATCCTTTAAAGTCCCTATGAAGACATCAATATTGTGTTCCTCTAGAATATCAGTTAACCTTATATTCAATTTTTGGAAGTCCTCAATGTGCTCCACCACTAAACCCTTTTGTTTGAGATTTATCAATTAGCCAAAGAAGGTGTTGCTCTTTGTATCCTCATAATGTGTTATCATTTCCTCCGTAAAAATTGACCAAGTGAAAATTATTTTACAGGAGACAAGCCATCGATAACATACAAATGTATTATGTTCTAAATGTAAAGTTGCAATGCGTACCTTTTGTGTGTTTTTCACATTATTGAGATCAATATATTGCTCTATCTGTAGTATCCATGTTACGGGATCCTTGCCATCAAGCTTCCTCATATCCATCTTTGGAATATGGTGGTTCTTCCATCCCACATTAGATTTTATGAAATCAAGATTAAAATCTATTTTGTTCTCATCATGAGTTTCTTCTACTATATTTTCGCCATTAGGAATCATTTCTTGTATCAACTTTGTCAAAACTTCCAAGTCTGCTTTTAGATCATTCTTCATGTTTTCCATGTTGTCTTTCATTTTTTCTTCCATGTCCTCCATCTTAGCTTCCACGCCATGCATCTTAGCTTCCATGCCTTTATTGAAACCATATATATTATTCTTCAAACCATCCATCTTCTCTTCCATGCCTTTCTTCAAAACTCCATTTCATTTTTTGTTGCCCTTTGCGAGAGTGAAATTTGGTGCACTTGCTCTTGTAATTTTGATAGATCATGTTGCAATTGTTCATCTTCATGAGTCATAGTAGAGTATTATGAGGGCTTAATGGGTGTTGAATTATTTTTAGGAGGCATTTTAGAACCCGATACTGAAATATATGCTCAATAGGCCCTTGGAATCACTTCAAACTCATTTTTTCAATTTAGAAAAAAAATACACACATTTTTCTTGCTTTTGAGGAGCTCGATATTGAAACTGAATTATCTTTGTGATTTTGGATCTTAAATATCTAAAATTTGGGCTTGATGTAGCCCTCTGAATCCTCTTTCGAATGCCATAGGTATGACTTGATTTGGATTCTTCAAGACAAAGTTATGTCCAATCTCCCACAATGACCTAATTATGGACTGGTTCAGTAGATCGAGCTTGTACGACTTGCCACGTGTCACTGTTTCCTCCTTCGGCTCTAAAATTGATAGACAAGAAACCAAAGTCCATTTACTTGTGGAAAATATTTACATAATTACAATATGATGCTAAAAGAGAGAGTTATGAATATTTTCCCATGTTCACCTCTTTGAGATGAAATTCGAGAGCCTAAAAAAGCCCTAAATTCCACAGATCCTACCTCCCAAAATAATGTGAATTAATATCTAAAATGTTTCCACGACGTTTCTCAAGATTTTAGCTTCTCTCTGTGAAAATTTCATCTTCTGAAACCTCGTAGAAAAAAGGTTATAGCGAAAATTTTGTGATGAACTGTTTAGGTTAAATTCAGGAGCCTGCAAAAAGCCCTAACTTGCACAGATCATATCTCCGAAAATATTGTGAACCAAAATCTGAAATTTTGTGAAGATGTTCCTCAGGATTTTGGCTTCATGATCTAACAATTTCAGCTTCTGAAATTTTGTAGAAAAAATGTTATAGCGAAAATGCCACGATGACCTGTTTGGAGCAGCAAAACCCTAGAATCCAAAGCTCTAATACTAAATGTTGTGAAACCAGCTCCAAAAATAGAAGAAAAGAGAGATCAACGCCTTATAAATTAGCCACTTCGAAGGGGAAACCTCCAATACATTACATAAATGAATAATTCTTGGATGCTCCAAATGACCAAAACCTCCTTCTATATATAGGAGTCCATGGGCCCACAATATAATCCTTGCCGACCTAACAATAATAATTGAGGGCACAATAATAACAATATTGGGGTTACAGGGGTACAAAAATAAAATAATGGGGCTATAATGATAACAATAAAGGACTAAACTAGTAATATAGGGACGTAACAGTTTATTTAACCAATGTAATGCATGTAGGTGTAGTATTAACATAGGGCCGGCTATTTATATAATAGAAATACTTTTAACCTATGGGAGTGGGGATAATATTCACATGGGGAAAATATACCATAGGATAAACTTAAATATGGGTTTGGGATATGTAATATATGAAGGATTTATATAAATACATGTTAAAGGTATATATTAAGGAGTTAATACATTATATTAGTGTGTTAATAATGAAATGTATGAGCGGGAATGAAAAAAAATATACTAAGCATAGTGTAAAATATGATGTTAGGTGGGATTTTCATAGTGGGGGCCCAATGTTAACATTTAACACTTGAAAACTTAAGATAAGTGCATTTTTAGGGGTTTTTTACTTTTCCAAAGGTGAATACGCATTTTGACTTAGGAAAAGGGGTTTTAGTAGGGTAAAATGAGTGATGTTAAGGAAAAAGGGTTTTTTATGAAGGGGAAAGGTTTTAATGAGGTGGAATCCAATAACTTGATGCCAATCAGTCATTAAGACGTGGGTCTGGTCCCACCAAAATTCAGAGAAATGCTCTGAGTCTTTATGAATGAAGGATTTAGTACTGGAACACATTGTGGGGAGGGAAATTAGAAATTTTCCAAATGATGTTTATCCATTCCTTGTGAAACTTATTTCTTCCTACCCATCATTTATTCTACGATTTTTCCTTTATTTTCATGGGTGCATTTTGAGCTTGCAAACACTTATTGATTTTTCTTTTAAAACAGGAAACTATCTAATTCTAACCTTATTTCATCCAAGGGCTCAGATTAAACTGTTGAGCTCCTCATTTATTTTCTACCAAACTACTGATCTGCCAAGTTTAAACTATTTGGAAAGATCTTTATTCTCTATCTATCAGCATAAAATTTAAAGCATTAAAAAGTCAAGATTAAGATATTTAACTCATCATGGATTATGGCATTTTGAACAAGCTACACATAATCGTTTATTTTGCAGTAAAAAGTAACCAGTAGTGGCATTTTAACTTGCATCACTTTCATGTCTTCTTCTTATCTTTTTTTTTTGTTTGGGGTCCATTTTTTCTATTCTTTTGATATTTTTCTTTTAAGTCCTTTGTTTTTTATTTTAGGACTTTTACCCTCTTTACATTTTTTATTTTATTTTTCTTATATGGGAAAACAATTTGCAGAAAGCAAAGTATGTACATATTACAAGACTAATTAAAGTCAATTCAAAAATTATGAATCCTATTATTATAGGACCCTAATAGTGGCTCCACATGGGGATGGAATTTCATGTTGAAATGTCCAGAACTTTGAGACTAGTAGCCTTTTAATTATGACTGTGTTGGCCTTGGAAATGTTTTCTGAGCTCTACATTATTCATATTTATGATATTTTATCCTTCAAAGCTTAGGGCCTTCTCTCCGAGTTTCAACTTTGTTATGAAAAAAATCCAATACAATCTAAAATATACAATGTTATGTACAATGATTAAAGTAAACAAAGTTAACTACTTGTTATTATGAGGAGTAGTAATGCTTCAACATTCTGCCATTGACAGGTCCACCTAGCAAATCTGATCCATCCATCTCTTTCAAAAAGAAAGCATTGTTACCTTTGTATCCATAAATAACATAAGGTCCTTTCCATAGGAAATAAAATTTCCCATGTTTACCTTTATCTTCTCTCCTTGAATCCCACTTTAGAACTATGTCAACTATATATAAATCATCTTCTTTACTCTTCTTGTCAAAAATATTCTTAATATTGTCATGGATAACTTGAGACTTAAGATAAACCTCTTCCCTGGTTTGCTACAAGTGTACGGTTTGGTTAATTCTTCTTTGAATACCATTGGTCTCAACTTGTAGTTCCTGAATTATTTTCATTACAGGTACTCCTAAGGAAGATGGAAAAACAATATCCATTCCATAAACAATCTGGTAAGGGGATGTACCAATAGATTTCTTAGTGGTAAGTTTATCTACCCATAAGGCATTAACTAACCTCTTGTTCCAAGTTTTCTTATTGTCTTCTAGTAATTTCTTGATGATGTTCACAAGGCTTTTATTGGATGATTCAGCAAGGCCATTACCTTGAGGGTAATATGCAGTAGAATGGACAAGGGTAATGTGGTATTTATGACAGAATTCAACCATGTTTTTGTATTTGAATGTAGCTGCATTGTCAGTAATAATTTTTTGGGGTCATCCAAATCTTTAGAGTATATTTTTTTCTAAAAATGATATTATGACAGTGTCAGTGGCTTGCCTGGAAGGTATGACTTCTATCCACTTAGTGAAATAGTCTGTGGCTGTCAGAATCCACTTGTGTTGGGCTGAGGATGGAGGCTGAATCTCACCAATGAATTCAAGACCCCACTGTTGAAAGGGAATTTCTATTGAGATGGGTTTTAGAGGCAAGGGTAGCAGCTTTTTCTTTCCTTCAAAGGTTTAGCACTTGTGACAGGAGGTCACATACTTTTTTACATCTACAAATAAGGTAGGCCAGTAAAAACCAGCTCTAAAGATTTTTTCTGTAGTAGTCTTCCAGTAGAGATGTCCTCCACAGTCACTTGAATGAAATTCTTCCAAAACTTTGTCAGCGTCTTCTTTAAGCAAACAATTCAATAAAATTCCAGCATGATCTTTCCAAAAGAATGGATTGTCTATGTGTTAGGTCCCTGTAATTTGTCAGATTGGCAAGACCAAATTGAACAAGGGTAACATCAAACCAACTTTGGAGTCCTAGGACCTAGCCTTCTTGGAGTCAGAGTAGGCTCTCTCTATATTTGTATAAAAGATGCAATCTTGATTGATTTTAGGGTTTTGATTTTTGGCTAGTTATAATGATAGGGTTTGTTTTTTTGTTTGGTTGGCTGGGTTGCTAGTCAAGTAGAATAGATAGAGTGAGAGAGATTCAGACCATTGGGATATGGAGTCTGCAAAACGTCTTTAAAATTAATATAATAGGTCAAGGGTGTTTCATAGGGAAATTTTAACACAGCCAAATGGATCTAAATAGGTTTAGTGATTGTGAAATGAACATCAAGTTGTGAATGTAGTAGATTTAAAAGGCAGTTAAGAATCCTTTAACATAAAATATAACAAGAAGAGTCTATAAGAGTACTATGCATCAAGAAAGAATCAAAGGTTAGGGTGCATCATAAACTTCTTTGACGTATCTTTATAAAGTAAACTTAAAAACAACTATCCAACAAACCCTAGAGAGTAGGGGACTCCTAACCTCTTTAGCTATCTACCTTCAGAGAAAGAAAAAATGCAAGATAATACATAAGTAATGATAAAAGAGCAGGGAAATCCTAAATTCCTTAATTAAACTATAAAGACCTTCAAATTAACCCTTTCAAGATAGACTAAAGGACAGAGAAAACCATAAAATTCTTTAGCCTAAACCATAATTAGTACACTTCAAGGAAAACCCTGAGAACAACATTTCAAGAAAAACCAAAGGACACGGCAAACCATTAACTTCTTTAGCCATACTCTACTGATTTAATCTCAAGGAAAAAAACTAGATGAACATGGAGAAACAGGGAACTCCTAATTTCTTCAAGCAAACCTAGTAGAGGAAAATATTTAAACAATAGAAAGAAGAAAGAGTTAAAGTGCCTCTAAACAACATGTCTTAACCTAAACTTTATGTTCTACTGCAAGAGAAAATATGGACAATATGTAAAAAATAAGGAAAAAAATACAATATTAGAAACACATCACCATTAAACAAAGTTCAGGGATCCTATGAAAGTGCTTGCTCCATGGCATCTAATCCAAAACAGTCACAAAGCTCCAAAAGCCAATTTCTTCAAAAACTCCAAGTCTATGTATTCATCTCCATAAAACAACCAACAAAAAACATAAACATGAAGCCTTCATGTAGTATTTAAATTGAAAATTAGGAGGTGGAAACCCTATCTATGGTTTTAGAAGTCATTTATTACATATTTAAGGCATTTTGACCTTTCAGACCATGCAAGGCCCAAGGCAAAATATTAGAGACTCATTCATTACAAAAATAAATTTTAACATAAATTCTAATATAACTTTGTAGATATTTGTCCTTAAAGCCTTAAAAAATATCTTTTTAATAACTTCGTGCATCTGTTGTTGACTTTCAGGCAAGGGCGCAACCCCAAGGTGTAAGGGCGTAGTGCCAAAACTGGGAAAATTTCCCTTTTTGCATCTGAGATTTGGAGGCCTTCCCGGTGTCCAAATGAGTTGCATGATAACTCATTAGAAAATATGTCCTATCTAGTTTCCAAATGTACCTTTAGTTTCCAATTTAGTGCCAATTTTCCTAGTCAAAAACCCATTCTCCCAATATTGCTCAGGGTGTAGCACCAATGCTGAAAATAGGGCAGAAAGGTGATTTTTATGTGGTTTTTGGCACTTTTGGAGGACCAAGTTTGCTCCAAATGAGATGAAAGTTTCTATGGGTGATTTCATTGCAATTAGGAACATGAAAATGTAAATTTTTCCTCGTTTTAGTGCCCCAAAAAAGAGTGCAGCGCCAGTGGTGCTGCGCGTTTGGCCCCTTTTTCTGCTAGCCAAACTTTCCAAAAATAAAAAAAAATGTGCACAAGGTGCCAAAATTTGGAAATTAGCTTGTTGGTCATGTTTGGGATTCTTGGAGGGATACATTAGAAAGTATATTAAGCTTGTCCCCTTCATTTTTCTTGGTTATGGTTTCAAGTCTTGATTTGGCCTTTTGTAGCTTCGAGCTAGCAATTTGGTTTTTCTTGAAGCAGTTCTTGGCCCTCCTTCCAAATATGTCATTTTTCCTTGTTTTCCTTCTTCAAGAGATTCTCAAGATGCTGGTTGGTCCTGTCAAACCATTTCTCCCAGTTTTCATTGAAATGATGGAAAATTTTTCATTCAAATGTAAGCTCATTAGCAATCTCAACCTCTCTTTTCCTCTCTAGTTCTAGAGCTCTTTTCAGCCCTCTAGTCCTAGGTCTTTTTCTTGGAACTTTTTCTTCTACCTAATTGGTTTCACCATACCTTTCATAGCCCTCATCAAGCAAGGCATTTTCCTTGTTTTATTCTATTTCTTCCTTGAGAAATTGAATCTCCATGATGGCGTGTTTGGTCTTGAGTTATTCATTTTCCTACTCATAGTATGCAATGATAAACTCATATCTCTCTAAGTTGGTATGAAGCTCACTGCTTTGGGCATACTTCTGCTTGACAATCATTTTGAAGGCCTCATCATCGTGCTCATCATCTAAATCAAAAAGGTAAAAAACATTCTCTGTCTCATGGAGTTCATCCTCATCATGAATGGCTACCTCATATACATCTTCTTCTGTCATCTTTTGTTTTCCCTTATGTACCTGCTTTGTTGGTGAAGAAGGCAGGGACCCTCCCTTATGATCATGCCTCCTTGGCATTTGGGCTTCACCATCACTGCCACTATCCTCTGACATTGTGAATTATTCCTTTATAAAACCCTCAAGTGTAAATGGAAAGGAGATGAAGGATGGTAATGAAAAGGCAGTTTTGGCAATTGAATGGTATGAGTGAGTGAGGGTCTAGGTGTATGAGAATGAGTGAGAGGCTAAAAAACTCAATGATAACCTTCTAGCTGTACAAATTCCCTTTGTATCACTGACACTCTTCCTAGGAAGATGGAGCAATGGAAAAAGGTGATTTCAAGGTTGAAACTTAGAGTTTGATCTTAGTGTTCCATTCCATTCATTAAGAAAATCTCCAAAACAGCTTGAAGATGGATGTATATTAGGTACTTACCTCTTCCCAGTGCCTTAGAAGACTTGAGCCAAGATTTGGAAGCAATTTCACTTGATTTAGGTGATTGGATCACTTAGAAATCCTATGTTTCCAAGGGCGTAGCGCCAGTGCTGAGGGTGCAACGCCAGTTTCTGGGAGCGCAGTGCCAGTTTCTAAGGGTGCAACGCCTTTTTTGAGAGGGCATTTGGAGGCCTTACCGGTGTCCAAATTGGGATGATGATAGCTCTTTGGAAATATTGTCCTGTATTATTTCCCAATATACCTTGTTTTTGCTGATTGGAGTTGATTTGACCTCTCAAAAGTTGATTCTCCCAATAATGGTCAAAAAGTGTTGAATGTTGGTGCAGAAATGCAGAGTGCTAGTGTAGGAAATTTTGGGAGGCCTTGTTCAACTCCAAATTGAGCTCATGATATCTCATTGGAAATATCTTCCAGTATAATTGTCATTTGACTCATCAAGCAAGCCATTTGGACACTTCAGCTATGACAAATGTTGATTTTCCCAAGGTCACTCCATAAGTGCAACAAACCTCCTGTAGCACCTGTAAATTTAACATTTATCCCAAACCATAATCCCTATGTAAAAGCTGAAGGATTTTTTTCTTCTTGGACCCATGATGGACACAAACCTCTCTCATTTTTGTCAAATTCACCTTTTTTTGTTTGGAAACACAATTTGAAGCGAAACTGGCCCTATGAGTAACCAATGGCTTGACTCTTGGAATGAATTCTTGGAAAATGATGGAGGAATGATAAGTTTATTTTAACACCTTTGGGAGATTATACACACTAGCATCTTCAAATTTTTGTGTATTTTGAACCTTTAAGTCCAACTTAACCTTTTCACCTTTTCTGATCACTTTCTTCAAAACCCTAGTTTTCTGCAGCTCTTTTGTAGCAATCATAAGTGTTTTATTCTAAGTTATCTATATCCCTTTCAGTTTCATTCATTTATGTCCAGTTCACCTCACATTTTCCATTTTTCTTCAATCTATTCTGAGAGAATTTCTTCATCTTTGGCTTTACATGCCTCCTCCATGTCATTTTTACAAGGGATCACTGTTTTGGCACTCAATTGGACCGTCAAGCTCAAAACTCTAATTCTCTTCAAGACCAGATTGTTTCCCTTTCCTTTGCTATTATTTGTCTTCATTTAGGAGTAGATATTCTACCTCATTAACACCTTCTACTGACAAAACTTTCAACACTCCTATAGAAGTGCCAAAGTTTGTTCATTTTCCTCATGTGCAGACTCTAAACTGAAGGGGCAGTCTTCTTTGGAAATATTTAGGTCCTTATTGAATAACCATGTCTTGACATTCTATTACATCTGAGCCAGATTCTAGCAAGGAAAATCAGTGCCTTAAACATCCAATGATGACCTCAATCCATGTGAAAAACCCTAATGACCTAAGGGAGGGTCCTTTGACCTGATCTTGACTGAAATTTGACTTGGAGATCTTCAGGTGAAAATAGAGTATTGTTACACCTTATTATGCCCAAAGGAACATTGGAATTAGTCATCACTAGGAAACCCTAGAGGGAGGATGGAGTCTATTTTACAAGGGAAAACATGGTAGTGAGGTCATAGGCAGGAAATAAGGATGAAGATGAGAGGAATAAGCCCATAAGGAGTCTTTTAGGAGCAATAGGGTGACCTTGAGATGGCAAACTGAGGAATAGTGAAAAAAGTTTTATAAGGATAATGAAGGCTGTGAGATTTCTCAAACTCACAATATTCAAGGAATGTTTTTTTTAGAAATCTAGAACCAATCTATAGTCATCTAAATATAGTGAAAAATATTGATGACTAACACTATGATACAAAATCTTATTGCCTTTAACTTTAAAAATATATCTTTGGTTCTTGTTAATCCAGGAGGAGCTTGTAAATGTAGTAATACAAATACAATATCTTCATACCATGGTGAGTCTAAAAAGGCTTCACTGCTCTCTGGAGTTGCCATCTCTTCCTGATCATCTATTTGGGAAATAAAATTAATATCTAACACTAGTAAAAAATGGCTAATTAGTTACTAAAAAACGACTAAAATTTGCATATAAATGACTATTTTTCAATCGATGACCAATAGTAGCTAATTTACAGTATCTTATAACGCGACCAACTTTTGGTCATTTTTAGCTTAGTCATTAATTGGTTATCTCAATTTTGTTGTCTAGTTGTATATTTGGTCATTAATTTAGTCACTGATTTATTCATTAATTTATTCATTGATTTTATCATTAATTTAGTCATTTATTTGGTTATTAATTTGGTCATTGATTTGGTCATTGATTTAATCTTTGATTTGATCATTAATTGCCACAATTAATGACCAAATATACAAAAAAATATATTACTATACGATCACCCGACAAAACCAATTAATGACCAAAATATTGGTAGTGTTATAATATACTGTAAATTAGCTACTAATAGTCATATAAACGCAAATTTTAGTCATCGTTTGAAACCAATTAATGACCAAAGAAATATGACAAAATTTTAGTTGTGTTATAAGATACTGTAAATTAGCTACTAATAGTCATATATATGAAAAATTTAGTCGTCATTTGTGGTCACAAATTTATCATTTGCAGTAGTCATTTATTCATTATATAAATGTCTAATTTATTAGTATATATTCATTTCATTTACTTTCATTAATAATCATTATAAATGACTAATTTAGTCGTATATTCATTTTATTTTTTTCATCATTAATCAATATAAACTACTATTTTAATAGTTTTAGATTGATTTTATGTGTTCATTATTAATCAACATAAATTAATTAGTATGATTTTGAAACTAAATTTAAAAAAAAAATGTCATACAGATTACATGTTCATCTAATATGAAAACGCAAAGTTACATATGTTAATTACAATACCAAGTAATATCAAGAAAAACTATAAATAATTCCAACCACATAAATTATGTTATATAAAATTTCAAGTATTACAATATGATTTTCCAACTTAATATTAGTTGGAGTTACAGACAAAATATTTTTGATCACTTCAAAGCATTATCATTGTCTTGCCAAGGATTTGCAAGTGAATTCATCAACTCTAAAAACTTGACCATGAGTCTTTTTGTGTGTGTCTTATGAGGGATATTGGCTCTACGGGTACCACTAGACCAGTACACTTCTCTCTCTTTGTCACTCTAGTGTTATTGTTCCCCTCTTTCTTCAATCATTGCTTCTTACCATCAATATTGAATCCATTTTCTGCAAAAAAGAAAACAAAAAAATTTACAATGCAAAGTATAAAACATGAAAGTCGATGAACACTGGAATATAAACTAAAGTAGACTATAAAGGATTTATATGATATATACCTCAACATCAGAAATATTTTTAATGTTATTTTTCCCCATAAAAGAAAGAAACTTGAACAAGTTTTCTTTAGTTGGGAAATAGTGGCCAATATGTGGCCAGATGACCTATATAAACAAAGCAATTAAAATGTCACAAATAAACACAACAGAGCTAGCAATTTCTACTAAGAAAGTCTCATGCTCCACTTTTGTAGTTGTATCGTTTCCTTTAGTTATCTCTAAGTAGTGACACTTAAACAATAAAACTAGTTAGTAGAAATATAATGGGTGGAGCAAAGTATTGTTGACACAATATTACAACAAGAAACTAAAAAAAAAATAAGAGAAGACTTTTTAAATTGTGATACTAACCGATAATATAGCTTTAATATAGTAATCTTCAATTATCAACGTACTATTCCAATGGGAAAGGAATCCAATTCCTATAAGCCAAAAAATTATGTATGCCCCTTGTTTTCCCTGTAATTAATTGAGCAAGATTAGCACACACAATTTCCATTTAGAATCTCTAAAATGATTCTATAAATATTCAAAGCAAACTTGATGCTACTCATTCATTTTTCTCTAATGTAGAAAAAACTGAATATGCTAACTTGTTTTTGAGCTGGAGAGTTATGTAATTCATCGTGTCCAAAATCATTGTTTATTTTCGTGACTACTTTTTTTAATGATCAGGCAACTGGCCTATATTTGATCAAAAAACATATTTTTCAGAATATATTCCATTTTTCTAATTCAAAGCTAGATTTCCTTCTAGTTTATGACGTTCAAACAAACTAGAATCATTTTCCTTTACCAAGTCACTGTTATAATATACTACTAAACATACAACTATTTAATGAAGTTATTAGTGGTGGAATACTAATAAATAAAAAATACAGTCAAGAAATAACACCACTATGTCCTAGACATGCCAAGTCTTTATCCTCTTGGTTGGAAATATTACTTCATGAAAACAACATATTTGACAAAGAGAACTTTTATAAAACTAACCAACGCTAGTGTATCCAACAACATTGACATTTCTATTGGCATGCCCTCAAAATGTGTGGAAGTATCAAACAAGTGTAGTGCACTTCCCTGTAAGGTTAAAGTTTGGAAATGGAATATGTTGTCCCTTTGTCTAATCAAGTTTTAACTTTCCTTTGATAACTTAGAGAGAATGGGAATCCAATATAGAACAATGACAGAAATATTTTATTCATTCACACTAACCTAGATCATAAACAAGCATTGAAGCGCTATACAAATCCAAGAATGTATCACATTCCACCAAGAAACAAAATTTCTTGATTTTGACTGTAACCCTTGAGGCTTTCTCAAATTTGTAAAAAAGTAACATCATAAATATTTTTCCTTAGTTCTCAAACCTTCTTCTGTGTGGAGCTTGAGAAAATATGTGCATACACATGTCACAATATATCATGTTGTGGATTACATTTACATGAAACCAATCATTCAAAATTTTATATTCTATCAAGATTGAGGCATATGTTAAATGCTCATTATTTGCATCTCTGCACTATGGTGTCATTAATAATTTGAAGGTTATTGGCTTGCTAGTATCATATAATTATTGCTTTGTGCAAGATGGTTCTCCACTCCTATTTTTAAAATTTTAATGTAATGTTTATGAACAATATATAGATACAATGGATGCTTCGAATAATAAAAGAGGCAATTATTTTTCCATCAATAGAATTCAATTATTTGCATATGGTGTAAATTCAGTAGTTCTATTGGTGGTACTTAGGGTCAAACTAAACGGTTATTTCGCATGCATTAAAAGAAGTACAAAGTGATAATAGGAAGGACTCATGTGAACTTTTCTAATTGTACATGTTGAATCTGCAAGTGTTAATGTTGTTGTGCTCAATTTCTTATTGGGGTACCTACCAGTTGACAAAGTTTGTACAAATGTTTGAAATGATACTAAATAAGATGGACCTGAGGGACTAAAGAACGAAAGCACAAGACAATACTTGACTGATATATATATATATATATATATATTCACAGGCCTAGTTCTTACAATGACCTCTCCTAGAGTCTTACACCATAACTACTTTCCCATGTTAAACCATCATTTTGTGTCATTAGCAAGCCTTCTTTAGACAGTCCATTAGCCTCTGACTTAAATTATCGATTAATATGATGGAATGATATATTCAAGAATTGTGCCTTGATTGTCTTCAACTACTCCAGAATGGGTTGTGAAAACAATTCTTCCATACTAAACCTCCATTCAACCAATTTATAACCAAGGAATTCCCAAAGACCTAGAATTCAGTCACCTCTCCTCTATTGCTACTGTTAACAAAAAAATCAGTGCCTTTATTTCATCACAAATGTTAGAGCATGTACCAATAAATGCTTTAATTTTTGAAGATATGAGTATAATAGAATCACTATGGTATTAGATACCTCCTACAACATATTTTTCTTGTTGACCTTGACTGGAACTGTTGAAAATTGAAATAACACCATTCCCACTCTTAACAATAGAAATATGGATCAATGTCCTTTCTTTACCAGTGTTGGGGGCTTTTTTACTTTGAAAGCTCAGTCATGACTTGGAGACACATTGAAACGATGGCTAAAACTTACCTTGAAAGATGTCAGAGTTTTTGGCAAGCCAAATACATCAAAACACCATAAGATGCAATGCCTTACAACCCTTTAAGTCTTTATTCAAAACCCAGTATTTAAAAATTGAATACGATATCGATCATAGGTATATATGCATCTATTCACTTAGTTTTTTGAATATTTTTGAACTTCTAGAGCTTCTTCCACTACCAAGGTGCATGCTCTTGCTTTTCATTTTCAATATCTTTGTCATTTTCTGTTTTCATTCCTTGCTATGAGATAATGGTACTATCCAAAGTAAGTGAACTGTTGCTTCAAAAGTAGTCAAAAATACTTTTAATTGTACCATGATCATAGAAATAATTCACCATTGTTGTATTACATTCTTCGTTGTTTCACTAAGCAATCCTATATCATCACAATGTCGATTGTGAACTACAAAAACCTTCACATGAGTCACATAAGATGATCACATTGTAGACACAACCTTATTCATATTTTCAAGGTCCAAGAGATCAAATGACATTCTTTTAACTTTTGGGGCTTGAGATGTTTCTCCTACACTTACAGAGCCTCTAATGTCATCCTTTGATGCATCTGCATGTCGCCCAAGCTGACCAAGGCACATTCTTGAAATCCCTTCAATACCATGTTCTGTTTTTGTCTTGTTTTTATAACAAAAATATATTAGGGTTCAATGGACCAATGAGAAGCAAGTGCATTCCTCATAGACACTGGGTTCACATGTCGAACAATTGAAACTGTGTTAGTGTCATTTCCAACTTCTGTACCTGCTACATTTGGTGCCAAATTTTCAATTGTAGGTCCTTTTCAACCTCCTTATTCGCATCTACTTTTGAATCACTAACATGATATTTCTGCCAAAATATTTCTTTTTACACCATCCCTACATGCTTCAATATGTCTGCATCCCCAGAACCAATTTCAGGCATCATTGTTGTTGGGATTTTCAGTAAATGTGTTGAAAAGGATAAAGACCATCTAGAATTGAAAGTCGTCTCAAATTTCATATGTGTTGTGCTACCTCAATATCTTCTAGCTTTGTTCTAGCCGACAAATCAATGAATTCATTTGCAGGTTTCATATATTCTCTCAAAGTAGTACAAACAACCCTTGTACGAGGAGATGAGTGTTGCGGTGAAAAATTCTTAAATGCAATGTTGTGAAACCAACTCCAAAAATAGAAGAAAAGAGATATCAACGCCTTAGAAATAAGCCACTTCGAGGGGGCAACCTCCAATACATTACATGAATGAAAAATTCATGGATGATACAAACTACAAAACCTCCTTTCTATATATAGGATTCCATGGGGCCACAATGTAATCCTAGTGGGGCCACAATGTAATGCTAGCCGACTTAAAAATAATAATTTAAGGGCACAATAATAACAATATGGGGGTTACAGTGTTACAATAATAACAATAAGGGAGTTACACTAACAACAATAAGGGACTATACCAGTAATATAGGGACATAACATTCCCCTCTCCTTCAAAAAAGTGTTGTCCTCAATGCTTGAGTAGCTATGGGTGCTTCTGTATAAAATTCTCATCCTCCCATGTAGAATCTTCAGTGGGTAAGTTCTTCCACTTGATGAGATACTCTTAAATTGATCGATTTTGTAGCTATCAAGTTCTTGTTACCATGACTGCTTCAGGTTCCAATATGATTTTTTCTTCCTCATCAAGTTCTGGAAATATTGTTTGAACTGGAAGATTTTCACATATAACCTTCTTTAAGCATGAAACATGGAAAATTAGATGCACTCATGAAGAAGTAGGAAGCTCAAATTTGTATGCCATAGTACAAATATTTTGCAACACCTTGTAAGGACCATAGTACTTTGGCGATAATTTAGTATCCTTCTTAGCTTGCTTGAGGGACATTTTTTTGTAAGGTTGTAGCCATAAAAATACCCAGTCTCCTACATCAAAACTTCTCTCATTATGATGTTGATATGACTGTTGTTTCATTCGATTTTATGCCAAATTCAGGTTATCGTTTAAGAGTTAGATAACTTCTTGTTGATGCTTGATTTTATCTTGCACTGCTTTAACCTTCGAATTTTCTCTTAAAGATGATGTGATGGATGGTGGATGATATCCATAAAGTGCCATAAATGGGGTCATTTTTTCTGCAATATGGAAGGAAGTGTTATACCACCATTCAGCGAGAGGTAAGCACCTGACCCATAGTGTTTGTTTATCAGATACAAAACAATGAAGATATCCTTCCAAACATTTATTTACTATCTCAGTTTGACCATTGGATTGAGGATGATAGGATGAGATATGAGCTAATTGAGTACCCAAACAAAAAAATAACTCTGCCCAACAATTTCTAGTAAAAATGGGATCTCTGTCACTCACAATAACCCTTGGGTTTCCATGCAACTTTTGAATTGTTTCCATAAATGTAGTAGCAACTGTACTTGCTTTAAATGGATGAGATAATGCACAAAACTATGCATACTTGGTAAGTCTATCAACTACCACCATGATGACACTCTTTCCTTCAAACTTAGATAAACCTGTGATAAAATCCATTGAAATATCCTCCCAACGTTGACTTGGAATGGATAAAGGTTGTAGAAGACCCGGGGTCTTAATTGTCTCAACTTTATTCTGCTGGCAAACCAAACATCCCACCACAAAATTTTGAATATCAAATTTAAGGCCATCCCAAAAAAAATATTTCTTCACCCTATGGCAAGTTTTTAAAAATCCTAAGTTTCCACCTAAAGGAGAAGTGTGCAATTCGAAAAGAATCTTTCGTTTTTTGGGGGAATTATTACAAAGATATAAGCAATCTTTGTACCATAAGGAATCATTTTTCCAACTAAATGTATCATATGTACTAGGATCTTGCTGCAACTTTTGAATGAGTATCCACACTTCTTCGTCCTTCTTCCATTCATCTCTTGCTTCGGTTATCCAATCTGGTTGTATAATAGAAATGGCACAAAGCAATGCTTCCACCTCTTCATTCTTTCTTGAGAGTGCATCTACAACAACATTTAGCTTCCCTTTTTTGTAGATTATTTCAAAGTCATAACCCAACATCTTTGTGACCCATTTTTGCTGCTCTTCTGAAGATAGACTTTGTTCCAAAAAGTGCTTAAGACTATCATGATCAGTTTTTGCCTTGAAGTGTCTTCCCATTAGGTAAGTTCGCCATTTCTTTAGTGCATGCAGTATTGCTAACATTTCCTTCTCATAAATAGGTTTCTATAAATACTTTCCTTTTATTGGATGGATTTCAAAAGCAATGTGTCTTCCTTCTTGCATTAAAAAAACACCAATTCCATTTCCTGAGGCATCACATTCCACAATAAAGGTTTTTGTGAAGTCTGGTGTAGCTAAGACCATTGTTAGGCACATTGCCTCTTTAAGATGTTAAAAGGCCTTAGTTGCTTCAGGAGTCCATGAAAATGCATCTTTCTTCAATAATGTTGTTATAGGTGCTACTATTATCCCATAATTCTTAACAAACTTGCAATAATACCCTGTTAACCCGAGAAATCCTCGCAACTGCTTTATGGTTGTGGGGACTTTCCATTCCTTAATGGATTTAATTTTGTTAGGGTCTACCTTAACACCCTCGTGAGATACAATATGACCTAGATATTCCACCTCTTGTATTCCAAAGAAACATTTGGATGTTTTTGCATATAATTTTTTCTCTTGCAATAGTTTGAGCACCCTGTCAACATGTTGAACATGATCCTTCCAAGACCTACTATAGATTAGTATATCATCAAAAAATACTTGTACAAATTTTCTAAGGAAGGGTTTGAAAATGGAATTCATCAACCCTTGAAATGTAGGTGCATTGGTAAGGCCAAAAGGCATGACCAAAAATTCATAATCACCCTCATGAGTTTGAAAAGTTTTTTTTGGAATATCTTCAGTCTTCATTCTAATTTGATGATATCCTGAATGAAGATCCAGCTTGGTAAAATAAATTGCTCCATGTAATTCATCCAATGATTCATCAATCATAGGAATGGGAAATTTATCTTTAATGGTGAGCTTGTTGAGCTCCCTATAATCCGTACACATGCGCCATGATCCATCCTTCTTATGTACCAATACTACAGGAGCATAGAAAGAACTTTGACTAGGTTGAATTATACCCGCCTCTAACATTTCTGCAATCATACGTTCAATTTCGCTCTTTCGGACATAAGAATATCTATAAGGCCTGATGTTTGGAGGAACACTTCCTGGAATCAAATGAATAGCATGATCATGATCATGAATAGGTGGGAGTCCTTTGGGAGTTCAAAACACCTTGGAATGATTTTCCAAGAATTTTTGGAGATCTATAGAAATAGATGATTTTGATGTTGGAACTTCTAGTGAGCATAATTGTGCAATTATGCATCATTGTTATTTCTTTAGAAGATTTTTCATGACATTAGATCTTATTATCTTTCATGGCTTCCTTGCAATACCCTGTAATTCGACTTCCTTTCCTTCTTAAAAAAATTTCAAGAAAAGTTCTTGAAAATTAAAAGCTATCATCCCCAAAGATTGTAACCATTGTACTCCTAGTACAAAATTAGCACCTCCCATAGGAATGGAAAGCATTAGACTATTCAATACATATTCCCCCATGGTTAGCTTGATATTCTAGTGTTGGGTATAGGAAACAATTCAATTCCTTGGCTACCTTACAATGAATAAAATTATGGGTACTACCTGAATCAATCAACACTATTACCTTTTTCTTCTTGATATGTCCTTCTATCTTGAGAGTTTTAGGACTGGTAATTCCTGCCAATGAATTACACGATATGGTCGGGCTCATTTCTTCCTCTTCCAGGGTTGGTTCCTGGTGTATATCCTCTTCTTTTGAAGATTCTTGTTCATTTTCTTCTTCCTATTCACAATCTATGTAAAATCATTTCTTCTCAGCACACTTATGACCTTTACTGTATTTTCTATCACAATTGTAGCAAAGCCCAGATTTTGCTCTTTTTTCTTCCAATTGCTATGATGTCAAAATTTTAGGTTGTGGAAATATAGGATTAGAAACACTTCCATATTTATAGAAGTGAGTGGTAGGCTTCCTTGTCGCCATAATTTTACATTCAATTTTTCTTGCCAACTTGAATGCCTTCTCCAATGAATCAGGTTCCAAAACACGAACTTAATGTTGGATGTTATCCTTTAAATTACCTATGAAGAGATCAATCTTGTGTTCCTCTGGAATACCAGTTACCCTTATATTCAATTTTTGGAAGTCCTCAATGTGCTCCCCCACTGAACACTTTTGTTTGAGATTTATGAATTTGTTAAAGAAAGTGTTGCTCTTTGTATCCTCATAATGTTATATCATTTCCTCCGTAAAAATCGACCAAGTGACAATTTTTTTACGGGAGAAAAGCCATCGATACCATACAAATGTATTTTGTTCTACATGTACAATTACAATACGTACCTTTTGTGTGTTTTGCACATTATTGAGATCAAAATATTGCTCCATCTGTAGTATCCATGTTACAGGATCCTTTCCATCAAACTTCCTCATATCCATTTTTGGAATATGGTGGTTCTTCCCTCCAACATTAGAGTTTATGAAATCACGATTAACATTTATTTTGTTCTAATCATGAGTTTCCTCTATTATCTTTTCACCATTAGGAAACATTTCTTGTATCATCTTTGTCAAACCTTCCATGTCTGCTATTAGATCATTCTTCATGTTTTCCATCTTAGCTTCCATGTCAGCCATCTTAGATTCCATGCCAGCTCCCATGCCATCCATATTAGCTTCCATTCCATTCTTAAAACCATCCATCTTATATTCCACACCTTTCTTCAAACCATCCATCTTAGTTTCCACGCTTTTCTTCATAACTTGCATGTCATTTTTTGTTGCTCTTTGCGAGAGCGAAATTTGTTGCATTTTCTCTTGTAATTTTGATATGTCATGTTTCCATTCTTCATCTTCATGAGTCATAGTAGAGCCTTATAAAGGCTTAATGGGTGTCGAATTATTTTTAGGGGCCATTTTAGAATCCAATACTGATATCTGTTCTACAATATTCCCTTGGAATCAATTTAACTTGATTCTTCAAACAAGACTTATGCAATTCAGAAAACAAATACGCACCTTTTACTTGCTTTTAAGGAGCTAGATATTTAAATTGACTTATCTCTATACTTGTAGATCCTCAATATCTGAAATTTGGCCCTATAGTATTCCTCTGAAGCTTCTTTCAAATGCCACATGTCTGACCTAATTTGGATTCTTCAAGGAAAATTTATGTCCAATCTTCCATAATGACCTAATTATGGACTGGTTCAGTAGAAAAAACTTGTACGACTTGCCACGTGTCACTTTTTTCTCCTTTGGCTCTAAAATTTATAGACAGGAAACTACAGTCTATGTACTTCCAGTCACTTTTTACATAATTCCAATCTGATGCTCAGAGAGAGATTTATGAATATTTTCCCATGATCACCTCTTTGAGATGAAATTTGGGAGCCTGAAAAAGGCCTAACTTCCACAGATCATATCTCCGCAAATATTTTTAACCAAGCTCTAAAATGTTTTGATGATGTTCCTCAGGCTTTCGGCTCCGCACTCTAAAAATTTCAACTTCTGAACCTTCATAGAACAAATGTTATAGCGAAAATTCTGCGATGACCTTCTTAAGTGAAATTCAGGAGCCTACAAAAAGCCCTAACTTCCACAGATAATATCTTTGAAAATATTGTGAACCAAGCTCTGAAATTTTGCGATGATGTTCCTCAGGATTTCAGCTTTGCACTCTAACAATTTCAGCTTCTTAACCTTTGTAGAAAAAACGTTATAGCAAAAATTCCATGGTGACCTATTTGGAGTAGCGAAACCCTTGAATCCAAAGCTATGATACCAAATGATGTGAAACCAACTCCAAAAATAGAAGAAAAGAGATATCAACAACTTAGAAATAAGCCACTTCGAGGGGGAAACCTTCAATACATTACATGAATGAACAATTCTTGGATGATACAAATTACAAAACCTCCTTTCTATATATAGGAGTCCATAGGGCCACAATGTAATCCTAGTGGGGCCACAGTGTAATCCTATATGACCTAACAATAATAATTTAAGCGCACAATAATAACAATATGGGGGTTACAGGGGTACAATAATAACAATAAGGGGGTTACACTAACAACAATAAGGGACTATACTAGTAATATAGGGACATAACATGCAACAACAATATTATGGCCAACTTGAAATGACAATGGTAATAGGCATAAATCAAATAGTTGCAGCATAGCCTCTATACCATTTTTCTCAATAAACACCCATGTATCTATATTATGCAGAATATTCTCTAAGAGACATGTAGCATTGCTTATACAATCTGGGAGAAAGAATTCCATGTTTGAAGACAATTTTTCAACATAAGTATCAACCCCTAACTCAGATGTCACCATCGATTATTCATCTCCATCCATTGAACTAATTGTTTGTTGTTCTAAATCAATCTCCATGGGAATAGGCACAGAAGAGTTGGTAACTTTTTGCAACAGGGAATACACTTCAGCACCAAATCCAAGTTTCGCAATAGTATTTAATATTTCAGTCAATGCATCCACCCCATGCCCCCTCAAATAAGGAGCATGTCATATCACCTCATCCAAGGCATATGATAAGTACCTAAGAGTGTCACTTGCCAAAGCCCGTAATTAGGCTTTTTCCGTAAGAAAATTCACAAAAGATCTTAGAGCACCACAATCATTAATAGCTTTAATTCTAAGGTGATTAAGTCACAAAGCCTCTAAGCATTGTGGTATACAATCTACTACATCTGCAGAAGGGAGGATACCAACCATGATGACATCCAAAAAGGAATTAGGCAGACCAGCAGCATGCCGAGCAGAATAGCAATTTGGGACTTTGTAAATAATATCACTTGTGACTATAGGTGCAAGTGAAAAGACCCAAACACCAAAGTCCTTTGATCTTCTGAATATGGTGCACAAGCAAAATGGAAAATAAATCTTCAGATCTTATAGCCAGGTAGTATTTCTAGGAGCATATGTGCCAAGAGATAGAGCCCAAAGAAAATCCTTCATAATAATTCTTCTATGATAAGGAAACAATGTGTCAGGCTGAGAAGTTTGCATTTCCTCTGACCTAGAAGCATTTTTAAGAGGATACTTGCCCTTGGAACCTAATTGTGATTATCCACTCTGCTTCCTTTCTTCTCAAAATAGTGGACTTCAAACGTGTTATGGTGTTGTCCCAAGCTCCAAAACCCCTAAAGGAGGTTTCAGCAAGATTACTATTGTCCATAAAAGGCTTAAGAACATGCACAATAGTTGTTACCAAGTGTATATGTTGTGGATCCAAATATTTTAGAAGAGGGAGCAAAGTTGGCATTAAACCCACATCCCATAATGCAGTGTAGCCAAAAGAAGAAGAAACTAGAGTTGTTACAAGAGAAACCAGTGCTTCTACTAAATATATCGAAAAATAGGATGATTCACTGGAAACTTACTTCCATTGAGCTCAGGAGGATATTGGATATTTTTGATGCAATATTTAGTATATTTGAGAAGAGAAATATTATTACAAAGGCTTATCAAAACTCCACTCCCAATCCTTCTAAAATGGACCTAACATTCCAATGTTTATTTTCATTATAGCTTGTTGTGGATTGACCAAATCCATAATTGAATCTTTATTAGGGCCGAGAAGGTCATTCTGTTGAGACAAGAACTACCAATTCATCTAATATCAATTAGTTTCATCTCACATGTATCCCCAAAATAGGATGCCTTTCTTTTTTGATGTGAGAGCATGAAGGTGGTGCAACTATAGAAGGCAATTACCCTGCGTCTCCAACTCCAAATGGAGTGTGTGCCAGATCCCAAATTTTCTTTCATGTTCCACCTAGCCAAGCCCACAATTGCTTTCCATGCTAACCAATTACTCTAGGAAATTCAAATAAGTGAGCTTGAGACCTGGAATTTGGTGTGCTAAATTTCTTAACCCTAGCAACTAGCAAATTTAGTTTCTAGTAAATTTCCTTACTGTAAATTATTTAAAGTTTCAGCTTAATAAGTAAAAATCACTATTGGGATTTAACAACTAAATAAAATAAAATCAATAGTAGCAAATTGTAGACCAATCCCACACATGCATACACGGAAAACTTGCACATCAAAATTTGGTGTTATTTAAATAATATCTTATTGTACAAGGGTTTCCTCATTGGAAATATGGTCCTTTGGGGAAAATTACAATCTCCAACAATTATAGAAATTTTTTGGGCACCTGTCCAAGTTTTACTACCCAAATTCTTATAAGAAACCACGCGACTTTCCATCTACTCAACCTACAGTGTAGCCTTTCTGTCACCTTTGTGTTTGTTTGCACCCCTACCAACAACACGTGCAACCGTTTACTGCTTCATGTGGCATGTGTCACTGCTCTGCTCACTTTGAACAACACATGCGGCCCTACTACAGCACACATCATTGTTTTGAACCCTCCACACAACTCATGTTTCTCTCTCAAGATAAGTATGGCTGCATTGTGCCACTATTGTTGGATGATCTACAGACTTTTTTTGTAAAACCTTATTGGGAATGATCCTTGCTGCAGAAATCACTCTGCTGCACTGCCAATTCCAAAACATATCACTTGGATGAAATTCCCTTTTCATCCAATCACATGTCTAGAGTCTAGAAACTCAAATCTATTTGGAAGTACGTGTACGATGCTACTATCATAAATAGGGGGTGGATGAAGGAGATGATATCACACAAAGAAAAATCCCCCTGCACTTTCCCCACTTGTTGATATCCTGTTAGCCACCTATAAATTTTTGACAAGCAAGCAGGTGGCTAAATATGTTTCTGGGCCTTCAAGAGAGACATTTTCTTTGAAAATATATCATTCTTGAAGCCTCTATGAATATTTTACCTTTGAAGAGATCTTCGCTGTTGTTTCCATTGAAAACTTGTTGTTCTGTTATGAAGAAACTGCTCTTAAAAAGGCCTCCATCTACTCCATTTTACTCCCTCAAAATCCTCATTTTCACCACTTTTTCCCCCATTCAAAATTCCTCCAAAATCCCTCAATGGCCCTCTAAATCATCAAAATTCCCCTTTTAAACCTTATAGCTCCCTTTATTGGGTTTAAAAATCCCCTTTTCTGCCTACCAGAACCCCTCTCTTGGCGATAGAAAACACTGATTTTGGCCTAAAAACACCCCTTTTTACATTTAGGACTTAAGCCCCTTTCATCTTAGCCCTTAGCTCCTTTCTCCGCATATAACCCGGTAGTAGAACTAGGTGCTATGCCCTCAGGTGCTAATCGCAATCGAAGCTTTCTATTAATGCCTTTTCCTTTGTTCTTCCAAAATCTCTGATGCGATTAGTCCTCCTCTTCTCGACCTCTGCTGCAATCTCCACCGTTGATCTGCATAGATCGATGGCCATCACACTTTATTCATCTACGCCCATCACCTCTCTCCACTACCACTTCGATTAAATATCAACCATTGATCTTACTCTTAGAGATGACGGCCCTCGCATGATCGCCAATCGCAAAATTCTTAAGTGCCATCCCTTGTCTCCTCTGATTTGCGATCACCGATCTAATCTCGACCATCCATCCATACAGATTTGACAGCTGAGATTCAATCGTGCCCCTCCCTTGGGTCCTCCGTCACTCCCCCTCCGATCCAATCTTGACCATTCATCTCAGTCGATCCTTCGGCTAGCACTTAATCGCATCGCACCAACACAGTCTTCCCCTTTTTTTCTGTCCCCCCGATGTGTGATCACCGATTTAATCCCCGCCGTCCATCCCTACTGATCTGACGACTCTCCTTCTTCCCGCTCATTCGCTCACCCCTTCGTCCTCCGCTTTTCCTTTTAAATCTCCACCGTCCGATCCGCAGATCCAACGATCAGCATTTAAACTTTCGATTAACCTTTCCCACCTTTCTGTCCACGCATCTTACCTTTATCATGTTAAACCTACACCGTCAGATCTTCCACCCTTCCATCCAACGGCTGAGAATGCATATCACGTAAATTTCGCATCCGAGCATTAAATTTTTAAAATCCCGTGATATAACCAGTTTTTTTTTTCCACGTGTCAGGTGCTAAGTGGAATCGCGTTTTTTTGGCAAATTTTCAAAACCACTTTAAAAATACATGATAACCACTCCGGTTTTCCGCTTACCTCCATTCACAGTGAAATCTCATGATTAATCTTAACCATCTATTTCTCTAATCCGACGGTCTGGATTCAACATCACCTCCACCCATTCTTCATTTACTTTTGCTCCCAAAGAAATTATTTCGTTGATCTCCACCGTTGATCTCATCCAATGATCCAATGGCCCACATTTGACCTTCTTCCGCCCTCCCGGTCCCACCACCAAATACGCCCCTGCTGTCTTTCATTTTCGCCTTTTTCCTTTGTATTCGTCCAAGTCATAAGCTTTTATGTTTTAACACTAAAATACTTTTTAATGCTAATTCATGTTTAAACCCCGGTTTCATGGTGTTGCACCATGTAACCTTCTCCACCGCATACATTTCCTCTGCGATCGCTCCTCCGCCTCCGCTAAAGCCTTTTGTAGTAGTTTAAAGCCCTCGTGCAGGATTTCATAACCAGGTTTTTGTGTTTTGCAGGTTTAAAAGCATGTTTTATTAAAAATCAGGGTTATTAACCCTGAAGTTAACCCTCCAGCGCCATTAAAACTTGTATATTCATGAAACGGGCCGGCAGCAGTTCAAAGTGTATCAGTAAGAGATCAAATGGATTAAAGGCCTATTACTGAATATTAATGATTATAATCCAATATTCAGAAAGGATAAAGACGCAGTGAAGACCATGAATATTATCAAAAGTCTTAATGAAGCCTAAAGCACATGAAAAAAGCCATATCTGTGATTTAATATCAGCAGAGTGTTTTTCCTAAAAAAAACAAATTACACGCCCATCCTCCATTCTCCATCGAGCACTAGAACAATTATTGCGCTGACACAAGTCCTCAAGACTATTAGGACAGCAGTTATGGAAGTATGGAAGACCTGAAAGACCTTCTATCACCTTACTTACCACAGAAGATAAAACAGAGTACCTACAATCAAAAATTACTGCAAAAGACATACCTGAAGATATTTTCAACCTAACAAAGACTTCTAAAACAGCCTAAAGAGTACACACAGTTAATGAAGAGCCATTATGCATAATGGGCACTCGACCTTCCTCCCTTCTGTCTTAATGAATCAATTAATTTTACATCTACTACTACTGCTACGCATTCTCCTATAAGAACTCCTTAATAATACATTGTAAAGGTTGTTGTTGGTTGGTTTTGTTAGCCACCTATAATTTTTTTGTCAAGCAAACATGTGGCTAAATATTTTTTTGAGCCTTCAAGAGATACATTTCGTACGAAAATCTCTCATTCTTGAAGCCTCTGTGTGCCCTTTGCCTTAGAAAAGATCTTCACTGTTGTTTCCATCAAGAAATCCTCACTGTCTGTGAACAAATTATGCTCACAAAAGCCTACATATGTTCCCTTGTATCCCTGCAAATTCCCTATTTTAACCCCTTTTTTCCCCTTCTCAAATTTCCCCTTTGACCCTAAAAATCCCTTCCCAGGTCTTCTGAACCATCAAATTCCCCTTTTTTTAACCATGTGAATCCCTTAATTTGGTGAGAAAACCCCTTTCTCCCCTTACCGAAACCTTTTTTAAGCCTTAAAAACACTGTTTTTAGGCCTAAAAACCCACTTTTTATCATATAAAAGGCTTAGCCCCTTTCGGCCCAGCCCCTAACCACTTCCCCTCCATGAAACCTAGCGCCAAGACCAAGCATTAAGCCCTTGAGCGCTTATCACATCCGAAGGATTGGTCGATAGTGCTTTTTCTTTGTTATATGAAAAGTTCTGATGCGAGGAGGAATTGGTCTATTGGGCTTGGAAGCATTACCAATCGTTGATCTATATAGATCTGATGGTCTGTGAAAAACTCACCGCGCACCCATAACATTCCTTTGACACCCTCTGATGGAAATCTCCACTGTTGATCTTAAAACAATCCAACAGCCATCGTAGTGTCGCTCCAATCGCCAATCAAAAATTTTGAAATGTGCCACTTTCTGTCTCCTCGATTGGCTGATTCCCAATTGGATCCTGGACATTGAATCCAAAAAAACCAATGGCTAGGATTTTATCTCACTCCGCCTCATGTTCCCTTATTGGTCACCCCCGATCCAATCGCGACCGTCGATCTTCCGCCAATCCAATGGTGCATATGCAATCGCAACATTGTCTCATTGGATTTTTGGCCCCTGCCTCCTCTGATTCCAATTGAATCTCAACCGTCCATCCCATTTTATACAATGGTTAGTATTACTCCCGCCCATTAAACTGCCCCTCTGTCTTCGCTTTCCCACTTTCGATCTCGACCGTCCATCGCGCTGATCGGATGGCTCACATTCAAACCGCCTTTGACCAGTCCTCGCCTTACCAACCGTGCATCTCCCCTTATCGCACTCCACCTCCTACCGTTAGATCTCACAGTCCGAGATCCAACGGCCAGCATACATATCACGTTTTTTCTTCGTCTGAAGTTTAACAGTTTGAAATCAGGCGATATGGGTGGTTTTATTTTTCCACGTGTCGGGCGGCAGACCATATCGCGTGATTTTGGAAAAATTCTAAAACCATTCTTGTGCAACGCGAAAACAACATTTTTCCTTCTAAAAACCACTTCCCCACTTTTGTTCCCGAAAGCCCCTCTAGAGATCCTGACCGTTGATCTGTATAGATCAACAGCCCTCATTCCATCGCGCTCCCCATTCATGTTTTTTCATCACGCTACCATAGAACTTCATCGGGACATCTCATCCATTGATCTCCTCCTAAGATCTAACGGTCCATATTCCATCACCCTCCACCCATGCCGGTCCCACCATCTGAAGCCTAATTTCACTGCATTTTCCTACCTTTCCTTTGTATTTCGCCAGAGTTTAAATCTTCATGATTTACATTAAAAATCATTTCTTCCGCCCAACATTATAACTTTAGTGTAATAACATTAAAGTTTATTTCTATTGCCTAACCTTCTAAAGGAAATCCCCCCAGCAAATCACAACCGTCGATCACCACCTCCAGATTTGATCGAACAGTCCACAGCCATTTCTCCATCAGAACTTCATTAGATCAGTTTTCCACTATTAAGCCACATTTTTCACCATTTTCTCTACTACAGCCATTTTTTCCACTGTTGCGCTGCCCTTCTCACGATCCTCCACAGCATCCACCATCACTCCCGCATGGATTTTCTTAACATATTTGTGTGTTTTGCAGGGTTACAGGTGGTGGAAACCGCCATTTCTCACAGTCACTGTCATAGTGACACAGAGCGTAGAGAAGCCCATTTTCAGAGCTTGAGATTGCAGAGAAAATTCCTGGGAAGGTGTTGGAACAAAATATTTCATTAAAGAATAGTGTTTAACTCTGTAAAACCATCCAGCACCATTAAAACTCCATTTTCATAGATACAGACACTCACAGGAGCGGCAAAGAGTATCAGTAATGGATTAAAGAGTTTAAAGCATGTAAATGAAGATTTTTAAGCTTTAATTAAATGTTTAAAGGGTGAGTGTACTGAATTGAAGACCTTATGATTAACACAGAAGGCCTAATGAGTGCTAAAGCACAGAAAAAAATCTTATCAATGTCTCACATCAGCAGAAGGTTTTTTCCTGTGAAAGGACAATTTCCCATACTATTTTTTTGCTACATCGAGTTCCTGAGAATATCTACACCCTGACAGATAGTCCTAATGATACCAGAGCATTTTTTATCTAGTATGGTAGACCTAAAATTCATTTATCCACATTTTTCTTGTCACCAAAGTACTACAGTCGGAAAGTGCATCAAAGAACATACCTGGAGTTACTATCAGCCTATCGAAGACCACTCTTTCATCCAAAGAGTACTGAAGATTAATGCATGGATATTAAAATAGAATGGGCCTCGAGCCACTCTTCTTCCTCTATTTTAATGTCTCATTAAAATTTCTATCTACCTCCTCTACCTCTCTTTAGCTATAAGAACTCAAGAAAAACACATTGTAAGGGTTGTTGGTTGTTGATCAGATATTTGTGAATTGTAAGCTATTTCTCTTGAGATATAGTTCTATGTGTAAAGTTGTAAAATAGGCCGAGGAGATGATTTCAGACTAAATATCAAGTTGTTGGACAATGTTGTACATGACTGGTGTTGCTCTTTAATATGACAAGCACATTTCTTTGGATCCTGATTTAAAGCAGCGGTGATGTGTTCTACCTTTGTCTCTGTTTTCCTTCTGTAATTCATTAAATTTCATTTCTTTGGTAAGAATCAGAAATCTGGCTTAGGATATACCCTTGCATGGTACCCTAATGCTCCTGCTCTTCTTATCTTTGATGTTTTCTACTAATTGTGCTATCTGAGAACTAATTCAAGATAATTTAACAAGTGTAGTAGCTGTTATTCACTGCTAACTGATGTATGAATTTATGAATCTGTTCTTAGACGTTCTTGTCTGGTTTTCATTGAAATAATCGGGATACTGGGAGTTTAGAATGTTGATTCTGTCTCACTAGGGTCTTTTTCAATCAATTGAGCCTTTCTCAGCTTCCTTAAGTTGAATGTCGAAGCATTGAAAGTTCAAAGCCTTTATCTGATCTCAGGCTTCACCTTTGTGTTTAAATCTTAAGTGTTTCTTGTTGTCTGAAGAGTTAGCCTTTTAGGGGGTAGATCATATGTGTTTAATGGCATGCCTTATCCCTAGATCTGATTCCTAAGTGGTCACCTCAGAGGTTTCCTTTTCATTCACCTTTATTCCTTATCATTTCATACCACACTATCATCTTTAAAGATCCTCTGTTTTAGATGACTAGCCCAATTGAAAGCCTTGGATATTAAATAGCAATTAAACCCTTTTATGACTCCATTGCCCAATGGTCTCGAGTGTTCTCTGAATTATCTCCCTTTTGTCTAGAATCCTTCTTTGCTCACCCTTTGTCTTGTATTGAACCCTTCTTTCATGTTTCCCAACAACCAAACAAACAAACAAAACAAAACAAACCGTGTGCCTTATAACTAACCTAATACCTTGGAACTGAAATTCAAAGACATATGCATTTTCCTTTATAGAGAGATCCCTCTCTAGACCCAGGAGGGCTAGATCCTGAGGTCCCAAAGTGGTTTTGATGTTGTCTTATCTTTTGGTAGAGCCAAAACTTCCAAAACATAGGAACCCCAACATAATGGCGACTCTGCTGGGGAGCTTTGAGTAAAACACACCTTTAAACACTTCTAAGAACTCAAAGAAGACCATAGTAGCCTGAGTTTGGTGGTTAAACACTATGGTGGAAAGTATACCTTCTTGAAACATTCTAAACCTTCCACCTGGCGACTCCATAGTTCCTCAATGGTTAAAAGACTCCACTGGTGATCAATAGGCCTGCTGATTATCTTGGTTTCACAAGACTCCATTGGGAGACCAGACTTCATTACAGCATCAACCATATTATAAGAAGCAATCAGGATTAAGATTCTTGGTTAAGAGACAGACATATACTGGATTCAAGAACAGTTTATACCAGAGCTTATCCTAACCCAAACCCACCTGAGATAGTTGACAACCTTGAGAATATTCTTAGGAAATCTCCCACCCCTAGGAAGTCAACTATTATCAGACCCATCCATAGAGTTGACTCTGCACCAAGAAACTTTACAGCTCTATCGGACACTCACTTTGACTTAGACTTACCAAGCAGTTTACCTAAAACTAGGTCATTCAGTGCTCTAGTCCAGTCGGACCTTGAGCTTCCAATTTCACCATCTCACAGTGGTCAACATATTAGGGATAGCGAGACCCCTCCATCTACACCTCCCGATATTCATTTCATTCAAAACTTGGGGCTCTATCACCCTAAATTAGCTCAACATAGTGTTGTTGGTCCTAGCATTTCTATCATCCATATACCTGCTGCTCAAGCCTAGGCTTTACCTCCACAAAACATCATCATGGAAACCTAGTATGCACCTTTGGTGTTAACACAGCCTCTAGTACACTTACCCAATGATTATCAGTCAAAAATCCCACATTTCATTGCAAAAGAGTCTACCACGTCTCAACACCATGTAGATAGGATGGAAGATTCCTTTGACTATATGGAGATAGATGATGAGACAGTCAAGATGAGAATATTTTCCCAGAGTTTACGGGGAGATGTGAAGAAGTGGTTTAAAGGCCTAGCCCCTAATAGTATCCATGATATTCCCTCTTTATATCAATCCTTCATAAACAAATGGGAAGTCAAGACTAACCCTCTCCAAATATTAGCTTAATATAAGAACCTTAAAATAAATGTAGGAGAGAGTGTCCATGACTATGCTACAAGGTTTAACAGCATTTATAATGCTCTTCCTCCACATATGAAACCTCCCCGAGGAATGGCTTTAGTGAAGTATCATGAAGGCTTTGATGCTAACATGGCCTACCAGCTTAGGGAGAGAGATTACAACACATTGTAAGATATGCAAAAAGGAGAAGTGAGTGTAGAAGCTAACCTGATTGAGAAAAGAGCCAGAATGAGGTCTGAGAAAAAGGTAACATATAGGGATGACACCTCAGCTTCCACATCTGATCCCAAGTATGACAGTCTAGCCAAAACCATGGAGAGACTAGGAAAAATGGTGGAAAATTTGACTGTCCAAGTCAGTAATCAAAACAGAAACCAAAATCATAACCAGAACTAGAACTTTAGGAGAAACAATCCCCCAAACCGAAAGAGAGACTCTGATCAACAAGTTATACCCCCATTTCAGGAGAAATTCCTTGATGAGGATGAGGGGATAATAAAGGAGTTTGAGGGAACCACAATAAACATGGTGGAAATAGACAACTCAATCCACAATTGTTCCACAGAAGAAAATCAGACCTCACACTCACATTGGGATGAGGAAAGGTTAGAATCTGAGGATTATAGGCTAGGATTTGAAAATGCCATCATGCAGGTCAGAGAACAGTATGAACTTAGAAGAAAAAAGAGCTTAGAAACTTCCAAACCCAAAGCTTCTGAGATTACCATTAAGAAAAGGCCTGATAAAACTCCTAAAGTAACTGTCGAAAGTGGAAAATTAGCAGCTGAGAGTTCTGGGAAGAACAAAGAGAAAGACAGCCAAAATACTGATAAAAAAAGTCAACAAACTAGTAGCACTAGCATTGCAACTAATGATCCTGATAAAACAGCTACAAACACTGTACATAGTGAGAATCAGCACACTGATTCTGCCACTAAAGTAATGGCCAACAAAACAAAGTCGAACCTTTCAAAGAGTCAATCTTCCTTCAATTTGGAGAGTGAGATTTCTAAAATTAAAATTTATGTCCCACTCTCTGAGTTGGCCTCTCAGGATGTGTATAAAGGCCAAATTTTGAAAGCTTTAAACCTAAGTGAAAACAGTGACACAGTCAATCTAAGTGATGATAAACCAGCCCTTCTGTTTGGTCCAAAGATAGAAGGGAAGTTTCAGGAAGGAGTAGAACCTCCTTTTTATATCAGCCTCAATATCCATGATAAGATCCTTCACAATTCAATGCATGACTCTGGGGCATCACACAACCTAATTCCTAAGGTAGTTATGGAGAAGTTAGGCCTAGAGATAACCCAACCTTATAAGGATTTTTATTCATTTGACTCTAGCAGAGTGAAGTGCCTTGGCCTAATCAAAGACCTTTGTGTGAACTTGACCCAGATTCCAGCAAAATGCATGGTTATGGATGTTTTGGTGGCAGATGTACCACCTAAGTATGGCATGTTGTTGTCCAGGTCATGGGGAGCCAAGCTGCAAGGTACAATGCAGATGGATGGGTCATATGCCACAATCCCTGTCTTTAGCCAGCTTAGGAGACTGTATAGAGAGGCACAAATGAAGTTCATGGTTAGCAGCCCTGAAAAACCTGAAAATTCACCTCTGTACTCTGTACACACAGATCTGGATTCCCTTATCCTTTGCAACGATGAATCCATAGACAAGCCAGAGTTGGAAGAAAGAGATGCAAACAATAGAACAGAGCCCATATATTTTCACATAAGGGCCACTCTAGACATAGAAGAAAATGAAGAATAAGCCTTTGGACAGTGCACTGAATCAGAAACTCAGAGTGAACAAGAACAAGACTACAAACAGCTGACTATTCATCTCTCTAAACTCCATACACATAATGAAGAACAAAACCCTCCACACCACGATGCAGGTCCCATATTACAACATAACAGTGAAACCAAGTTTAGGGAGGAAAATGATGATAAACCTGAAAATGATCCCTTATGGAGAATGAACTTCGATGGGTCTTGCACTAGAAAGAATGCAGGAGATAGAGTGTAGTTACATAACACTGAGAGTGACTATGCTAAGAGTCATGCCTTCAGACTGGACTTTAAATGTACAAACAATACCGTAGAATATGAGACTCTCATCCTAGGCTTAAATATATTGAAGAAACTAGAAGCCCAAAGGATAGCTGTACACGGAGACTCTGAGTTAATCATAAAACAAGTGAACGGAGAATATACTGCAAAGCACCCTAGATTGAGAGCATACAGAAATGATGCTATGGATTTACTGAAAACCTTTATAGAATATGAACTGGTGTTTGTTCCTAGGAGTCAGAACATAATTTCGAATGGATTAGCCTGCGTTGCTAGTTCATATCATAAAGCACCTAGTGACAAACAAATCATCATCCAGGAAAAATATAGACCTGTAGTGCCTGATAATGAGAAATATTGGCAAGTCTTTGAGGGCAACAAGTAGATAGAGGATTTCCTGCTTGGCAGGAATGAGTTTGAATTCTCTGATTCAGACTCTAAATTCGATGAAAGCTGCGTGAGTGAAGAGCCCCTGGACAAAGAAAGATCACCACATAACGTAGAAATAAACTTGTTAACTAAAGAACTTGGAACTCAAACCGAAGAGTATAAGAATGCAGAAAAAGAGGAAATAGAGGTGTTGCAGTCAAAAGATAAGAATATACCCAAAGGACTGGCACCTTTAGACGACCTTTTTTATTTTGACGACATAGCGAAGAAAACCACTATCGAACACTCAGACTCCGATGTTGAGGAATGCAACATAGGCACTAAGAATAAGCCGAAGATGATTAAACTAACTAAGTCCTTGCCCGCAGACATGAAAAAGAAATATATTGACTTATTTAAAGAGTTTTTCGATGTGTTTTCCTGGAGCTACGAGGACTTAAAAGCCTATGATACGAATATTATCCAGCACAAGATCCCATTGAAAGAAAACCAAAAACCCTTGAGACAGAAACTTCGCAGGATTAACCCGAAACAACTGCCTCTAGTCGAAAAGGAAATCAAGAAGATGTATGAGGCAGGAATCATAGTGTCTGTGAGGTTTTGCTATTGGGTTTCCAACCTTGTAGTTGTGAGAAAGAAGACAGGTGAGATTAGACTGTGCATTTATTTCATAAACCTTAACAAAGCTTCACTTAAAGACAATTACCCCTTACCAAAGATGGAACACATCCTACAGAGGGTAGTTGGCTCAAAAAGGATCTCCCTGTTAGAAGGATTTTCAGGCTATAACCAAGTTTTAGTACTCCTAAAAGACCAACTCAAGACAACTTTCATCACTCCATGGGGCACTTTTATGTACGTAAAAATGCCTTTTGGACTAATGAACACTGGTGTGACCTTCCAACGAGTAATGGACATAGCCATTTTAGAGGAAATAGGACATTTTATTGTCATCTATCTGGATGACATAACAATCTATTCCAAGACTGATGAGGAGCACCTAAAACAACTGAGAAGAGTTTTTGAAAAATGTATAAGGTTCGGTCTATCTTTAAATCCCAAGAAGACTGTATTTGGGCTTCAAGAAGGTAAGCTTCTTGGCCATATTATATCATAGAAGGGAATTGAAATAGACCAGCAAAGAGTTGAGGGAATACTGCAAATTACCCACCGAGAAACATAAAAGAGTTGCAGTCCTTTATTGGGAAAGTTAACTTCTTAAGGAGGGTTATTCCCAACTTAGCTTAGCACCTCAGGGATATGAAAAACGTGAGGAAAAAAAGTGTAGGGGTTAAGTGGACTGTAGAGGCTAAAAAATATTATGAATTAGTTAAACTTGCACTAATGCACCGCCTAATCAAAATTTCCAACTATCAAAATATTTCCGACATTCTCTCTTCTTCTGCCTCCAGCATACAAAGGTTGCGCTCGTTATAGAAGAATCCAGAGGGAATGGAATAGCCTATTGCTTTCTTCAAGAAGGCTCGAGGGATGCACCCTTGAAATATAACATAATGGAAAAACAGGCCTATGCCTTGGTAAAGGCCTTGAAAGACTGTAGGGTGTATATACTACATTCTCACATCATTTCCTACGTGCCAAACATAGTGTTAAAAGACATTTTGTCCCAGGATCCTGATGGAAAGAGGAGAAAATGGATTGCTGTAATATTAGAGTATGACCTGGAAATAAAACCCACAAAATTGATCAAAGGTCGGGGCTTAGCTCAACTAATGGCTGAATCTAACTTGCAAGCCATTGACATAAACATGGTAGATGCCCTAGATGAACATTAAGGATTTCCTGATCCTACTGTTGAAGAATAATTTCAAAACTCTCCTTGGTATTCTGATATCCTGTATGTACCCACAAACCTCAATGCCCCTCCTGATTTATCAAAGACTAAGGCTAGATTCCTAAAGTTAAAAGCCAGAAACTATTGCATCTGAATGAATGTTTGTACTGGAAAAATGCAAATGGTTTGTTGCTTAAGTGTCTACCTGAAACTGAAGCAGAGAGGATTAAACAGGAGTTCCATGCAGGAGAGTGTGGAGGCCATTTAAACTAGAAAGCCACTGCTAACAAAATACTCAGAGCTCGCTATTACTGGCCTACACTTTTAAATGACATCCACAAAATGATAATTTCCTGCCATAAGTGCCAGATTTTTTAGGGCAAAAGGAAGCTCCTCCCTTTACCCTTACAACCTATAACTGTTGAAGCTCCCTTTAAATAGTGGGGCCTAGATTTCATAGGAGAGATACACCCTGCATCTTCTGCTTAACACAAGTGGATCCTTACAGCCACAGACTCTTTCACAAAATGGATAGAGGCCATACCTTCTAGGAATGCCATAAATTATGTTATCATTAAGTTCCTAGAAGACCACATCCTCTCTAGATTTGGCTGCCCTAGAAAGATAATCACTTATAATGCTGTTGATTTTGGATCCAAGAAAATGATTGATTTTTGTCACAGGTATCAGATAGCACTCGGTCATTCAACTGCTTATTACCCCAAGGTAATGGGTTAGCTGAATCATCCAACAAGAGCTTGGTGACCATCATCAAAAAACTGCTTGAAGAGAATAAGAAATCATGGCGTAACAAGTTAGTGCATGCTTTGTGGGCTGACAGGCTCACAACAAAGAAATCCATTGGAATGTCACCATATCAGCTTGTTTATGGAACAGATGCAGTGTTTCCTACCAACCTAGAGGTACCAGTGAATAAACTGGTCCAAGAGATTCAGTAAGAAGAGGACAGCATGGTAAGGAGGATAAATCAAACAATACATCTCCAACAAACAAGAGAATAAGTCTACAACAGGGCTCTGAAAGTGCAAGAAAACATAAAGAAGTTATTTGATAAAAGAAAAAAAACTTGTGACTTCAAAATTGGAGATAAGGTTCTTAAGTGGGACTCTAGGAGAGAAGACAAAGGAAAGCATGGAAAATTTGACAGTTTGTGGCAGGGTCCTTACATCATACAATCCACCATTGGTCCAAATGCCTTTTTTCTGCAAGAGCTAGATGGTACATATCTGTTTGGGGGTCCTGTCAATGGCAGGATGCTCAAGCATTACTACTGCTGATTTCCAGTGTACAGTTTCATTTTCATTGTAAATACCATTGATGTGTTTTGTTTTCAAAGAAAAAGAGAAAATTTTTCAAAAAAGAGAGAAAGAGAGGTTCAGACATGCTCAAAACTTGAACCTTTGAAGTGCAAAATATTGGCTCTAACATGATCAAAACTTGAGCCAAAGGAAGTAAAGAAGTTGGTTCTAACATGCAAAAAACCTGAACCAGCAAAGAAGAAAAAATATCAGCTCTAACAAGCCCAAAACCAGAGCTGAAATGAAGAGGAAAGTGGCTCTAACAAGCTCAAAACTTGAGTCACAAAGAAAAGAAGGATTCTTCAAAGTTTCAAGATTTCAAGCCTTCAAAAATTTTGTTCTCAAGTTGCTGCAATTTCAGTTCATGTGCAGTTGTCTTTATGCCATGGATCCATAGCAAACCAGACTGTCTAATCCTGGTTTGACAGTTTTTAAATTTCTGTTGTAGAATTTAGAGAAAGAAATCTGCTAGACAGTTTAATCCTAGCAGAAATTAGTGGAGGTAGAGAAGCCATGAGGCCATCTATTTAATCTGGTCTCATGGAGAAATAAGGGTAGAATTAGACTAGTTTGTTTTATGTTTTCAATAAAAATGATCAAGAAGGTCTGCAAATTCAAATGCACCTTGAAGAAACAATGTTAGGACTATAGTATGGGTAGGTAGATTGTTTGGGGAATTTTTTCTGCTGAGTTAATATCCATCATGTTTGTAGCAGCTGAATCAAATAAGAGAAGATGGTTCAAAGATCAGGCATCTGGCCTACTTCCCAAAGAATATTTCTGAAGTTCTTGACATCTTCAAGAAGATGCCATCCCCATGTGGAGCCACTGTTAGCCACCTATAATTTTTTTGTCAAGCAAGCAGGTGGCTTAATACTTTTTTGAGCCTTCAAGAGATACATTTCATATGAAAATATCTCATTCTTGAAGCCTCTGTGTGCCCTTTGCCTTAGAAAAGATCTTCACTGCTGTTTCCATCAAGAAATCCTCATTGTCTGTGAAAAAATTATGCTCAGAAAAGCCTAAATCTGTTCCCTTGTATCCCTGCAAATTCCCTATTTTAACACCTTTTTTCCCCTTCTCAAATTTCCCCTTTGACCCTCAAAATCCCTTCCTAGGTCTTCTAAACCATCAAATTCCCATTTATTAAACCATGTCAATCCCTTCATTTGGTGCAAAAACCCATTTTTCCCCTTACTGGAACCTCTTTTAAGCCTTAAAAACACCATTTTTAGGCCTAAAAACCCACTTTTTATCATATAACAGGCTTAGCCCCTTTCGGCCCAGCCCCTAACCACTTCCCCTCCATGAAACCCAGTGCCAAGACTAGGCGCTAAGCCCTTGAGCGCTTATCGCATCAGAAGGATTGGTTGAAAGTGCTTTTTCTTTGTTATATGAAAAGTTCCGATGCGAGGAGGAATTGGTCTATTGGGCTCGGAAGCATTACCAGCCATTGATCTATACAGATCTGATGGTCCATGTAAAACTCACCGCACGCCCATAACATTCCTTTGACACCCTCCGATGGAAATCTCCATCGGCCATCGCAGCGTCGCTCCAATCGCCAATCAAAAATTTTGAAATGTGCCACTTTCTGTCTCCCCGATTGGCCGATCCCTGATTGGATCCTGGCCATTGAATCCACAAGAACCAATGGCCAGGATTTGATCTCACTCCGCCCCTTGTTCCCCGACTAGTCACCCCCAATCGAATCACAACCGTCGATCTTCCACCGATCTGACGGTCCATATGCAATCGTAACATCGTCCCATCGGAGTTTTGGCCCCTGCCTCCTCCGATTCCGATTGAATCTCAGCCATCCATCCCATTTGATCCAACGGTCAATATTACTCCCGCCCATTAAACTGCCCCTCTGTCTTCTCTTTCCCACTTTCAATCTCGATCGTCCATCGCGTTGATCGGATGGCTCACATTCAAACCGCCTTTGACTAAATACCCCCGCTTCTTACCAATCGCAGTAACTCACCTTAATATCACGCTCCGACTCCCTCCCACCTGCGTATCTTCGTACCTGTATCTTAACGATCAAAGATATAATGTATTTTTCTTCGTCTCAAAAAGTTTAATAGCTTGAAATCACGCGATATGGGTGGTTTTATTTCGCCACGTGTCGAGCGGCAAGCGATATCACGTGGTTTTGGGAAAAATTTGAAACTGCTCCATTTCCATGCGAAAATATTTTTTTCCCCTAGAAAACCACTTCCCCTTTTATGCCTTTGAAAATTCCTCCATGCAATCCCGACCGTTGATCTATATAGATCAACAGCCCTCATTCCACCGCATTCCCCATTCATGTTTTTTCATCGTGCTACCATATAACTTCGTCGAGACATCTCAACCATTGATCTCCTCCTGAGATATAACAGTCCATATTCCATCGCCCTCTACCCATGCCAAGTCCCACCATTCACGTTCGATTTCATTCATTTTATGAGTTTTTCTTTGTAATGTGCCCAAAGGTAAAACTTTAGTGTTTACATTAAAAAATCATTTCTTATGCCAAGCCATTAGAACTTTAGTGTAATAATCCTTTAAAGTTTACTTGCCATCAACCTTCTAAAGGCAATCCCCCCAGCAAATGCTTTACAACCGCTGATCGCCAATTTCAGATTTGATCGAATGGTCCACACCATTTCTCCATCGTAATCCCGCAGATTAGTTTTCCACCACTAAGCCACATTTTTCACCATTTTCTCCACTACAGCCATTTTTTCCACTGCTGCACTGCCCTTCTCACGATCCTCCACAGCATCCACCACCACTCTCGCATGGATTTTCTTAACATATTTGTGTGTTTTTCAGGGTTGAAGATGGTGGAAACCACCATTGCTCACAGTCACTGTCATAGTGACACAGAGCGCAAAGAAGGCCATTTTCAGAGCCTGAGATTGCAGAGAAAATGCCTATGAAGGTGTTGGAATGAAATATTTCATTAAAGAACAGTGTTTAACTCTGTAAAACCATCCAGCACCATTAAAACTCCATTTTCACAGACAGAGACAGTCACAGGAGTGGCAAAGAGTATTAGTAATGGATTAAAGAGTTTAAAGCCTGTAATTGAAGATTTTTAAGCTTTAATTAAATGTTTAAAGGGCGAGTGTACCCAATTGAAGACCTTATGATTAAAAAAGAAGGCCTAATGAGGCCTAAAGCACAGAAAACAATCTTATGAGTGTATCACATTAGCAGAAGGTTCTTTCCCGTGAAAGGACAAATTCCCATACTGTTTTTATGCTACATCGAGTTCCTGAGAAGATCTACACCCTGACAGAAAGTCCTAATGCTACCAGAGCATTTGTTATGCAGTATGGCAGACCTGAAAGTCATTTATCTACTTTTTTCTTGTCACCAGAGTACTACAGAGTATTGCAGCCAAAAATTACATCAAATAACATACTTAGAGTTACTATCAGCCTGTCGAAGACCACTCTTTCATCCAAAGAGTACTGAAGAGTAATGCATGGATATTAAAACAGAATGGGCCTCGAGCCACTCTTCTTCCTCTATTTTAATGTCTCATTAAAATTTATATCTACCTCCTCTACCTCTCTTTAGCTATAAGAACTCAAGAAAAACACATTGTAAGGGTTGTTGGTTGTTCATCGGATATCTGTGAATTGTAAGTTGTTTCTCTTGAGATATAGTTCCGTGTGTAAAGTTTTAAAATAGGCTGATGAGATGATTTCAGATTGAATATCAATTTGTTGGAAAATGTTGTATATGACTGGTGTTTCTCTTTAATATGACAAGCACATTTCTGTGGATCCTGATTTAAAGTAGTGATGTGTTCTACGTTTGTCTCTATTTTCCTTCTATAATTCATTACATTTCATTTCTCTCGTAAGAATAAGAAATCTGGCTTAGCATATACCCTTGCATGGTACCCTAATTCTCCTTCTCTTCTTATCTTTGATGTTTTCTACTGATTGTGCTATCTGAGAACTAATTCAAGATAATTTAACCAGTGTAGTAGCTGTTATTCACTACTAACTGATGTATGAATTTATGAATCTATTCTTAGATGTTCTTGTGTGGTTTTAATTGAAAGAATTGGGATACTAGGAGTTTAGAATGTTGATTCTGTCTCACTAGGGTCTTTTTCAATCAATTGAGCCTTTCTAAGTTCCCTTAAGTTGAATGTCGAAGCATTGAAAGTTCAAATCCTTTCTCTGATCTCAGACTTCACCTTTTTTTTTAAATCTTAAGTGTTTCTTGTTGTCTAAATATTTAACCTTTTATGGGGTAGATCATAGGTGTTTAATGGCATGCCCTGTCCCTAGATCTAATTCCTAAGTGGTCACCTCAGAGGTTTCCTTTTCATTCACCTTCATTCATTATCATTTCATACCACACTATCATCTTTAAAGATCCTCTGTTTTAGATGACTAGCCTAATTGAAAGCCTTGGATATTGAATAGCAAGTAAACCCTTTTATGACTCTATTACCCAGTGGTCTCGAGTGTTTTCTGAATTATCTCCCTTTTGTCTAGAATCCTTCTTTTCTCACCCTTTGTCTTGTATTGAACCCTTCTTTCATGTTTCCCAACAACCAAACAAACAAACAAAACAAAACAAACCTTGTGCCTTATAACTAGCCTAATACCTTAGAACTGAACTTCAAAGACATATACCTTTGCCTTTATAGAGAGATCCCTCTCTAGACCCAGGAGGGCTAGATCCTGAGGTCCAAAAGTTGTTTTGGTGTTGTATTATCTTTTGGTAGAGCAAAACCTTCCAAAACATAAGAACCCCAACAAGTTTGGATTCAATTAGTTGTAGAACTGTTATTGAGGGGAAGTAGCTTAGTAGTTTGTAATATAGTAGGCTGGGAAGAGAAGTCTGGACTATAAAGAGCCATCGGACTCAGAGTATGTGATTGGTTTTGCACATTAATTGAACAAGCAGATTCACTGGATCCTGGTCTATATTATTAGTGATGTTTTCCTTGTTGTAATTGTTTCCTTTCATGTTTTTCATACTAACCATTATTCTCTAATAAAGAACAGCAAGCATATATTTAGGACATACTGCTGGAAGTACCCTAAATCTCACTGTCAAATATTTATCTTTATGTTTTCCTTTGAATGTGTGTCTAAGAACAAATTCAATATAATTTAACCTGTCAAAGATGTTGGTTTTCCCATGCTTACTGATGTATGGATTTAGAGTCTATTTCTTATAAGTTCTTGTTTAGTTTCAGCTGAAAGAATTGGGATACTGGGGATTTGGAGTTAGCCCTATCCACTAGGGTCCTTTTCCAACAATTGGCCTTTCTAAGATCCCTTTGAGTTAGTGTCAAAAGCATTGGAGGTTAAGATTCCTTCTCTAATCTTAGGCCTTGCTCTATGTTTCATCTTAAATATTTTCTACTATTCTGAAAGTGGTTATGAGGACTGTTGGATCGTTTTCCCTTTAGAGTATGCTGAAAGCAAGCCTGGATTTAAATGACATATGACCTGATCTTAAGCTACCCTTTGTGTCTTTATTGAGAGTTTCCTTAGAGTATGTCAAAGAAGGATAGGTTCAAATTCCTTACCTGATCTACAGACTGCAGTTTGGTTTCTTTCCTTTACCCACTCCTTAATGTTCCATCTCACCATCTATCTCAAAAGATCCATTGGTATAGATGACTTGCCCTATGGAAACCCTTGGATATTTGTTATGCAAGTAAACCATTTTATGACTCCATATCCCAATGGATTGGCACTTCTCTTGACCTATCTTCCCATGCTGAAACATCCTTCTATTTAGTTCCTTACTTCCATGACCTTCTCATTTAATGACCTCCAAGAAAACGAACAAACAAATCTAAACCCCTGTGCTTCATACCTAGCCTAATACCTTAATTTAAGCTTCAATATATAACATTCTTTGCATTTATAGAGATATCCATCTCTGGATACAGGAGGGCTAGATCCTAGGATCCTAAAGTGGTTTGATGCTGTCTTATCTTTTGGTCTTGCCAATCTGGCCAAAACATAGGAACCACAACACATCATATAGGTCAAAATATAACCTGCCATGGAGCATCACCGTCTAGACCCGTTGACACTCATATGGTAGCCAAAATAGAAACTTGAATGGGAAGCTTGATCAAACCAAGCCCCCTGACATCCTTGGGGATAGTAACACATCCCAAGGGGCCAATGGAAGACCCTTTTGTTTGATTGAGACCATGGTTACAATCTCAAAATATGCTCTAATATTGATATCCGGCCTTGTTATGCAACCAAAAAGACACATAATATATTTGAAAGTATAGTAGGATTATGCAACCATGGTCAACTTCCTCGTAAAGGGAAGGTCTCAATGATGCTAAACAGGAAATTTCCTTTGTAGTTACTGAAGTTACCAATTCTACATGGATATTGGCAAAAGATCTAGACTAAAGGGAATAAACAAATATCTAAAAACCATCCAGGGTGGGGTAAATGTCCAAGCTAAGGGATTCTAGTTAGGAAGAGAGTCCAACCCCACCAGGAAATAAATAGTTTTCTATTCACTAAACACATCACTTGATGCCAGGTTTATTATGTCTAAACAAGTGTGAGCATCATCAACTAAACTTTTCTAAGCACTATTTGGTATATAAAACCTAATTTACTAGTGAAAAATGTGTTCTCCATACTCACACATCTAGGTCCAAACTCCGAATGAGTCAACATATGAATAATGGAACTCTAATCCACTCAGTCAAAAGCTTTTTCAAATGCAATTTCAAAGAAAATGGGTTGTTGGCTAGTTTTTGTGCACATTTGAAGGTTTTACATGTTGAAAACATGGTATTGAGATTACTTGTTTGTACACAAAACTTGTGTTACCCTTAGACAACTTTCCATGGCATTTCCTAGATCCTTAGAGTCTCTTTTTTAGCCATGATCTTGTGTGCCACACTAAGCAATGTAATTGGATGACAATCTTCAATTGTGTTTGTGGCTGCTTTTTTGGGAATGTGTTTGCCAAATGAAAAAAATTGTCAATAATCATGGCTCATGGCCTTGTGAAATTCACACAGAATGCCATCTAGATTATATACCCAGAGACTTTCCATTCTTCATGTAGCTAAGTACTGCAAAATCCTCCTCTTTTGAGAACTCATCATTCTTCAACCTGCTCTAGTAACCAATAAAAACATTTGAGGATTGACCCTACAATAAGCATTTATTGCAGCCACTACATGATCCATCATGGTATAAGGAGAAAATTATTTTTAAATTGCAATTTGAACATAATTTCAATTGGAGTGCCAAAAAAATAACCATTTGCATGGAGTAATCCAAGATCCTGTTCACTGCCACTTTTATTTTCAAAAAGTCAAAATAGAATTTTGAGTCCTCATTTCCCTTATTAATCCACTACAGTCTGAAACAAACTTAGAAACCCTTGGAAATATATTCCCCTGCTTCACCTCCCTCTGACCCATTATGTCCTACCATGCATCCTCGCCATAGAGGGACACATTATGGAAATCCGCTTCAATAGAAACGCACACCTACTGAAGTCTACCTTGTTGTAGCTCCTTTCTGCCTTTTGCGAGCCATAATCCTACCCCAACCTCTCATGGATTTGAAAATACAACATCTTCGGTTATAGCTTATGATCCAAGTAGATTTAAATTCATTTTTTACTGTTTCTCTAATGGAAGTATGCAATGTCCCTAGGTAGTGTCTGGCCTTGGGGTTCAATCCTTATCTAGGATTTTCCAATCATGAAAATAATCATAACAACAATGCACATTTATCAACTCATATAACAGTAAGTATCCCTCTATATAATTCACTAATGATATAAGAGATATTTAATAGTCATATGTTTCTTCGGCAAACCACCACAAGTTAGGGCTAACTGCCTAAGGAACAGTAGACCTATAAAACCAATAATCCACCAATATAATTTTGACTATAATGTCAATATTTAATATATCAGTATTCCAACTGTAATCCACACTAGCACTATCCAAGTTTAGTTGGTAATATACTAAGTAACAGCTCATTGTCTAACTGTGTTGCCTCCAAACTTGTTTGTTGTTAGGAAGAGCTTTTGACAACCCTTTCTTAGTGGAGTTTCAATTTACGGTTGGAGTAGTCTCTTAACCTGGCCAAATGGCTGGTTATATCTTATGACAGTCCCCTTTTGATCCAAATATCACCTACGGTTGGAGATTTGATCCTGTTGCTACATCACGTCAACAAACTATAGGTTCTGGAGGCCTGCTTGATATTTTTAGTAATTTTTGTCCTGTAATTGGAGGCTTGTAATTGTTGGGGAGTGGTTTCAAAGCTTCATGTGATCACATACCCCTAAAATATATATCTTCTGCAACCCTGAATACACTCAGGAGGAAGGCCGCCTACAGGTGATAACCTAAATGATTCAAAATAGGCCCTAAAAACCGCCTAGTAACCTACTCATCTCATGTTTGGTTGAGAACAACCTCGCTATCTCTTGTTCATCTTTAGTGCCTCAAAAAGGACCCCTCGTAGCCTTACCTTTCCTTAACCAATGGTTTTGAGCTTGGGTAAACCATAGATAGATCACAGAGAGAAGATCTTTCTTCCCAGAAAAACTAATGGTGTCCAGGCATCCCACAGAAAGACCTATGTTGTCTTGAACATGACTTATTGACCAAGAATAACCACTGATGTGTTTCGTTTCTTTCCAAAATGAATCATACATGCTCCAAAATATTAAGTTGTAAGAGGTGTAACGAGTGGCTATTGTATGGCATGTTACAACTTTGAATCTAGATTTCAAAGACATTAATATTAATCTCTGTTTTAATCTTTAATTTTTTTGTTTCTTGTGTTCATTGGAATAATGCTCTATTTGGGAGAAAATGGATGGCTCAAGAAGCATGTAGAACTGTGGGATGTTATCTGTCTAATAATCCCTTCCTGCTTATAGAAGTGACACAGTTAGGAAATGTTTCATGAGATGAACACTTTGTTCGATTTGGAAGAAATTTATGGATTTACTATTTAGATCAAGTTTAACTATGTAGTTGTTGCCCAACATTGCCATTTTTAGGTAAGATGTGGGCAGTCTTTAAGTTGGGATCAAGGAGTGTTAACTGTTATTTCTTTTGTAGGAAGGAAACTCTTATTTGACTACTTTTTGGCTCCTGGATGTAACAACTGTAATTCTTAATGAAATATCTGTCCCATTTGCCCCTAAAATATTGTTTTTTAACTTCTTGTCCCCTATTTATATATATTTAACAACAAATTCTCTTGTACTAATTACTATGTAAGTGAAACCCTAATTCAATGGTTTGATGAAAAAGGTATGTATTCAAGATCCTTTTTATTTTCTTCACTTCTGCTTTATATTTTATCATCATTTGAAGTGATAAACAATTTTAAACTTGCTGGAAAAAAAAAAGTGTACATAAAAATAAAATTGGTTTTTGACCCTATGGAGATTTTACCCCAATTTTAGAGTAATCAATTGTATTAACATTAGCTTTACTCATCTACTCTCAATTATGGGATGGTTTTTGTTATTATCTATTCATTTCCCTCACTTCTCTACCCATAGATCCAACACTTAAAAGTGCCTCTACACTTGTGGGTGGCCCCCAAGGGGTGGTTTAGCTTATTATTTTCCACGTCTTAATGCATTTATCGGATCTAGAGGTGCATAACAGCAAGTTACTTTATCATCTACAACCATTTACTAAATTCTATATCAAGTTATTCACATCCCAATTTGTAAGGGCTCCTATCAGTCAACTTGGTGCTATTCTAAGAGTTATGTCTAGTATTTTGAGTGTCTTTATGCTTGCTGATTGCCTTTTTCTATAGTCATATTTCATTTGTATATTTACTCTCATGAATACCTTGATAAGACTGCTATTTTGAGTGGTTAAACCACCAACTAATTTGGACAAGACCTACGCACTTATAATCCAATTCCAAACCAATCCATTTGAAAATAGGCAACCCATAGAGCACAAAAATGCATAAAAACAAAAAACAAAATAACATAAAAATGCACCCCTCTCTTAAAGCCTAATCCTCAAAATTCTCAAGTTCGAATTGGATCTGCAGTCGCCAAAAAAATACCAGAATGTATCACACCAATGGAAGGCTTTAACTCTAGCCTTTCTCATAGTTGGACAATACCTAGCATGGAAGTTGGGTTCAAGCCCATGGGTCAAAATTGGCACAGATGCAATAGTTGTGATTGGGGATAATTTCTTCCTACAAGAGACACTTATTGTTCAAATTCAAGAGACACATCAATTCACACTTAATAGAAATGTTGTTGTCAATTGAATGAAAATTTGGAGATAGGGATGGGTCCAAGCACCATTAGAGAATTTTTTTGTATGGAAAAAATTCTAAAAAAGGGCCATTGTTTGAAAATGGGGGATATGTGAAATGTGAGGAAAGATATATTAGTTTCCATTTTTATAATTGACTAGGTGAAAGACTCAACTATTTTCTATACTTCCTCATGGCTGACATGCTACCGGTGTTTTTCATGGGACCATTGGGTCCATCAAAGAGGTTAGCCAAACATGATCAGTGTACCAAAATAAATTTTTTAAGAGGGGCCACAAGTAATGGTATGAGCTGGTCCACAAGAAAATAAAAATTAATTACTGTAGAGTGACACCACAACAATCAATGCTGCACAAGGATTTTGTTGAGTTAGGTCTCCTGTAGCGATATTGGCAGGCATATTTCCATTTGAAATATGGGCTATTGAAACCTCACCAAGGCCCTTTAAACATCATTATGTCCAAAGGATTGTTGGAGCTAGACATAGCAGAGGAATGGGTTTATCTGAAAGAAGACATCCCAGATTCACAAGGAGATCAATTATTAGCTTCTAACCCCAACATTACTGTAGATAGTGAGAAATATAGCACTACAACAATATGGATCTCTGTCAATGACGAGGCATCTATTTCATATTTCAGATAAAATTCAAGTAAAAAATTATTGCTATAAATACCACTGCATAAATTTATAAGCCTTTGATGATGAAGGCCATGACTTCCATTTTTTCACTAGTGTATAGACCACCTGCAGTGCTCAGAATATGATGATAGGGATGAGCAACATTTTGCTTGCTTTTCACTAGACAAACAATCATGCAGTAGATATGATGAAGCCCTAAACACATCCAATCATAATCTATTTGGAGATGCTTTGAAACTTGAACACGCTTCTTAGGTTAGAGAAGTATATTTTGATCAACAGAAAGTGAGATAAGATGCGAAAAGATAATTTTATATATCCAACGAATGATATTAAATAGGTCAATGGGACTGAAAGGTACAAGTATAATGTGGGAATGCAAATTCAAATCCTAGAAAATGCCAAAGCTAAATCTAGGGTAAAATGAAGCAAAGAAGAATACAATAATAGGACATCCTTATAAACATGTATATAAATAGATCATGTAGAAGGTTAAGTGAGGGAAATACATCTATGGGAATTCCTAGAAACACATTTGTCAGCTCAAAATTGCATTCCGAGTTTGATCAAAACATAAATGTAACACCTACACTACATTTTGATTTCGATGATGAGTGTGGTGGAGATAAAGAGAGGTCTATTCCTAAGATAGACTATGAAGTGCAAAAAATGGGATTCTTCATTCTAGCAAGTACTCATTTTGAGGTAGTGTTAATGACCATCCTGTTGAAGAAGACAAAGAACAGTTTCCTACAAGTTTTTCGGCCTGCTCAGCTGGCTTTCTACACTTGGACATTTCTCTTCATTTGATTCACCCTTGAAAGCAATCCATATTTCCAAATGATTGATAGTGTGAGACAAGGTCCTAAATGCAGCAGAGGAATATCAGCAGGAGGGTAGGAAACAACTTTCTACCAATATTGCAATCACCCAAGAAGACTTAGCACGTGATGATAGGGGTATCATGCAATGCCTTTTTTATACAATGTAAAATTGAAATTCAACCAACATATGACAAAATCTTGAGCGCAGATGGAGATAGTGGATGAAACTATAGTTCTAGTTTCTTTGAGAATAAGAGTAATAATAAACTCATTAATGAAGGGAAATCTTGAATATCCCCTAAGGTTTAAGAGACCAATATTCCTATATGTGAGTTTGAATATGGTAGAAACTTTGGCACCCATAATAATGTTCATCTCCAATCAACATTACCTATTAAGCTCGAATAGAACAGTGCAAGATCCTATATTTTTTGCTTTGACATCCATCCTACATATGACATGGATTCTAATGAGGAAGAAAAGAACATTGATCATATCATCTAGTTGTTTTTTGAACCATATGAGACAAAGACAGAAAGGTCAATTCCATTTGTTGAAGGCATCCTTATTGAAGATGAATAGTCTTGCCATATTGGAATAACTAACCATTATCCAGGAATACAAGAGGACGTCCGCAAACCCATAATTGATTTACATAGTGAGCAGAATCATTTCCAGGTTTTTACCTTATTGTTCATAGTTATGATCATTGATCTTCAAAGGAGGTTGTTCTCCTAACTACAAATTATATTCAGGTAGCTTTAATTTCCCATACAAAACAGCCCCTTGTCAGCAACACTGATGTTCATGGCCAAGATAAAATCATTCCTCTGTTTGATCCAGAAACGTTGGCGCTAAAGTCTCAATATTTCCTTCGACTATAATGATCCAAGGAGACCAGATCTTTATAATAATGGAGAGCCAGATATAGATCTCTCTCCCAACTCAAGGTAGAGTCTCAAAGGGCCCAAAATATACCCTCTACACCAAATTATTTTGTGGGTTTTTCCCTAGTATTAGAAATAATTAGGAGTTTCTTCTATTTCCTCCTCAGGGAATTTTATGCAAATTGGTTCCAAGATTGAAGCCAAGTTACATAAGACCATTCAATTATTTTAGATGAAGGGAATTTCTTCCTCATTTTCTTTCTAATAATTATTTAGCCCAAAAATATTAGGTAGAACAAAGGATGAGTCAATTCCATATCCTCTACGCACTGCGGGAAGAAGAAATATGGCACCTATCATTGGAAGCTTTCCCATTCCAATGAGGAATGTCAAACATTTAGGCCAAAAGAGCTCCAAAAGGAAAAATACTTTCTTTATAAGAATTATTGAGAGGTTGGAGAATTATAGGTTGATGTCAACAATCCCAGCTACATTGACCCACACTTGACACTAATGCCCCAATATAGCCTTGCAGAAATCTCTTTGTACATAAAATTGTCAAATCAAACACAAACTATCATATATGGTCATTGATAATGGCAACCAAAATAACCTTTTCTTGCTTCAATTGGAAAAGGAACTTAATTTACCAACCTCAACTCATCCCAAATCGCATTACCTTGGATGGGTCAAAGATGCAAATTAGCTTGTGCTAATCAGTTGACAATAGATCAAACTGTTACTAAAATATGGCAAGATTTTTCCCAATATCTTATATGTTCTTACAAACAAAGATGAGAAGACTTACGAAAATAAGATGATGATAACAAGTGTAACTAATTGCATAAGTTTAAGTAATATAAGTGGCATTTAAAAAATAAAAGTAATACTACAAAAGAGGAATGCCACAAATGCAGATATGTTGTAGTACATAAAATCCAAAATATAATGAAGTCAAATGTTGGAGAAATCAATGGGGTCATTGGTAGTTGTTTGTCTCCTAAAAATGAGAGTTGCAATTAGATGTTTACAAATACACTGTGATACATTCCCACTTTCCACTTGTCACCTAGTATTATTCTCACCTCTTCCTCCTTGCTTACAAGGAATTGTTCCCTAAATTAGCAAAATGGAAGCCACATGTTTGACATTGAAATGGGTGGCTGTGATATATCTTTGGGTGATGAATGTGTAAGAAAACTAGGACCTATCACCATGGATTTCTTGGAATTATACATGATTTTTCAAGAGAATGGGAATTCCTACATGCTCAAAGGTTCCAAATCAACCATTAGAGAAATAATAAACTACCATTGTATGGAAAAGCTTCTAGAAAAGGGCCATTGTTTGAAAATAGGGGATATGTGAAATGTGAGGGAAGACATTTGTTTCCATTTTTCTAATTAAATAGGTGAAAGACTTAACTATTTTCTATACTTCCTCATGGCTGACATGCTACGGGTGTTTTTAATGGGATCATTGGGTCCGTCAAAGAGGTTAACCAAATTTTAGTCCAACATAATCAGTGTACCAAATAAATTTTTTAAGAGGGGCCACAAGTAATGGTATGTGATGGTCCACAAAATAGAAAAACTAGTTACTATAAAGTGACACCACAACAATCAATGTTCCACAAGGATTTTAGTCATTGATATCTCTATAATACATTAGAATAGGATTGATTGTCCATTTTGTGTTCCGAATTACACATTTGAAATGAAAGTTCTTTGGATGCCTTTCAAGCAGTTTGTGGGAAACGATCTAGCTTAGTAGTCAAGCGGAGAGGTAGAGCCCTCTTCCATGTCCTTGAAAGGGAAGGAACAGTTTCCATAATCATGGTCACACCGAACAAAAATATTTGGCAGGTAATGAGCAATTCAAATCCTAGCAAAAAGTAGCAAACTAGTAACAAACGAAGCAAGTAACGATGTCATAATGAAAATCCAAAAAGAAATAATTTCATAATATTAGCTTATCACCCCAGCAGTGTTCAAATTCCATTATTCAAGAAGATAATCTTAGTTTCAAATGTAATTTGGGGATGTTGGGGTCCTGTGATTTGGTTGATTGGAAAACCAAATGACAAGGCAACATTCAAACCAAGATTTAGAGCTCTAGGATCTAGCCCTCCTAGTCTCATAGAGGGATCTCTCAATATGTTTGTAAGGATATAGCTTGATGCTTATAAGAGGTTGATTTTAGGCTAGTTATGAAGTGCAAATTTGTTTGTTTGTTGGTTGGACATAAATGATTTAGGCAACATAGATAGAGTGTGGAAATCTACAAGCCATTGGGCAATGGAGTCATGTGGAAGTCTAAACAGTTCTGATTGATGAATTTGGGGAACCAAAGGGAAAATATAACTTAGTCGATGGATCTATGGGATCATATAGGTGGGATGAGATGAAAATCAAGGATTTGGAAGGAAAGGTGGAGCTTTAAGGGCTATTAAGACTCCTTAATTATGTATACCTTTCAACGAAGGGACTTGCAACACTATTTAAACATAAAGAAATATTCAATATCTAGGGCTAAACATGAATCCTACCAACATACTTTATGCAGATAACATAAACAAGACAGATTTTCAAGTAAGACAAAGAAGGAGAGGAACACTCTGTTTCTTCAAATTGTTTCACTTAAAGGAGTTAGAAAACATATAAGAAACACAACTAATTACATTCATAAAAGGGGGAACACCCAGGCATCTAAGACTGCAATTATAAATACCTTCAAATATGACTATCTCAGTGAGAAATAGAGGGTAAGATCAGAACAAATCCTCTCTGCCAAGTTGCAGACAGTAGCGTTTGAAGGATGTTTTCAGAAATAGCTTTCAAGAGGTAGCAAGCAGGCAGGGAAAACCATAATTCAACCTTGACACCAACTATTTGGACTACTCTGAAATAGACAAGATTAAGGGTTTAAAGTAGTCAAACTACTCAATAAAACCTTCAGCAGATGAAAACATAAAGGTAGTGAAGAGTAAGCAAGCCTAAGGTGCTTCTAGGATACATTTCTTAGCCTAAGCTTTTTACTCTACTGCAAGAAAAGCATAATGGAACAAAGCGAAAAACAGGAAAAAACATTTACGAATAGAGAGTACTTCAAAAAAACCAGGCTCAGGGATCCAATGATACAGCCTCCTCCATCAACAGAAAAGCAAAGACATCCACACTTCTTCCAAACGTCAATCCTTCTTCAAAGTAGTAGTCTAAGTATTACTTCAGAATTCATCAAATGCCAGCTTTTACAATGAGAGTTCGATTAGGATTTATAGGTGAATGGGGAGGAGAGGTGATAGAGATGGTCTTAATGGTTAATTAAAACAGAGGAGAAAAGCATTTGAATGCCCATTTTGTGTCATAAATATTACATTAATTTCTTGCCCATTCTAGTAGTTCTTGTAGGATTTGAGGCCTAATTATCAGGCTGGTAATAACTCCAAAGATAGTGTTTGTGGGAAAGTCTCCTAGCTGCTGCAGTCCTGTATTTTCTTCTGGTACAAGTAAAGCAGACAGTATGGGTTTTGATACCACCCATACCTTTACAATAACTGCCTTAACAGTTTAAAGAGGTTTTGTCAGCATAATAACTGTCAAGGTGTCTTTAGTCCTAGGAGGAGTAAATAGCTTCACTGATGTGTCATTCGAAGCTTTCCTTTGTTGATTTGTCTGTTTTTGTCATTTAACACTGATTTGGATTTAACTATGTTTTTATCTTTGATCTGCAAGCTAAGTTTTTAATCTTATGAGTTGGACCCTTAGCCTTTATTCTCTCGCTGATATTTCTTTAATTTTCCTTGATCTTCACTTTATCTCTTTTGGGTACAGGTTGCTGGGGTTCCGTGCTGGGGTTTTGTTCTTCACCAGTGTTCATGAGACACTAATAAAACATTAATAATCAACCCATGAATCCCTTTTTTGCATTCTTTCAGCCTCAAGATTTTCATCCCTGGCTTTTGCCACTGGTATATGGCTATGGGAGGGCCTACAACTTAAGGCCGCCATTAAACCTGCAGACAACAATAAACCATTAAGAAAATCTTGTGTTTTGTGGTTTGACTGCTTCAAAAGGCTCAGCGAGGGGTTATGGATTAGTGCGGAAGAAGGTGGATGCAGCGAAGTGGATTCCATGGAGTAAACCATGAAAAACAAGGTTTAAATCGAATTACGGTGCGAAAATATGGATAGGCGATTTGGCGGAAAACCGGAGGCATTTTTCACACGGGGTCTTGGCGGTAAGCGATAATGGGCCAAATGAATGCGATATGTCTTGGTGGCTGGTGCATGTCCATGAGAAAACTGCCTATTTCGCATTCAAAATGTACTACGGAGGGGTGTGGAAGAAATGAATGCGAAATGAATGCGGGCCGTTGGATCGGGGAAATCAACGGTGGAGATTGAAATAAAACATGTTGAAAAAGCCCAGCGCGGTCGGGTGGGATTGGAGGGATTATATGGGAGGAGAGCCGATGGTTGTCGAATCTAGATTAGATCGACGGTGGAGATCAAGTGTGGGGGGATGGAGGGTAAGGACAGGTTTGCGGGCTGGGTGCCTCTGCAGTGAATATGGAACGTTGGATGGAGATCTTCCGCAGTCAAATGGTTCAACTGCGGGGGCACTCATAGTGTAATATGTGTGCTGAAAGTGCTCGCAGGTGGAAGAAAATGGGAATCAATGCAAGCCATTGGATCTGGGAGATCCACGGTGGGGATTAACTCGGAGGATCAGCGATTAAAAATGGTGGATGAGGGGTCAGTAATAATGCGATTGAGCGCCAACCGTTGGATCAGGAGAATCAACGGTCGAAATTGATAGCGGGGAAACGCAATATAAATATATGGACAAGGAGATGGTGAAATGCGATGAAGTGAGGACCATCAGATCAGAAGCAAGATCAATGATCTAGATTAAATTGAGACTTCGTAGAAATAAATGAAAGAGGTAGAGGACAGCGGAACGACGAAACAACGCCGACCATTGGATCTGGGGGAGCCAGATCAACGGTCTGGAATACATCAGTGGAAATGGGCAGAGACTGTTGGTCAATGGGGAGAAGCGAAGTGCGATGGCCATTCGATCTAGGAGAGATTGATGGTTAGGAGTCCATCGGCAAAGAAGAATCATCGGGGAAAAGGAGACGGGAAGTAACGAAAGTGCGATGGCCAATTGAGCGCAGACCATCCGATCGGGTGCGATCAATGGCAGAGATTAAATCGGGTAATCGGCCATCGGTGAGAACAGAAATTGTAGGCATGACCCTTTGTGGTTTTCGATGGAGCGTGGACCGTCCGATCTAAAATGAGATCAACGGCGGAGATTTACTCGGGGGATCGGCCATCGGCGGAAGAAAATACAAGGGGAAAGAGGAGACGGGGAACTGCGATGGACGATAGCCAATGGTCTTAGCGCTTGGTCGTAGGGCACGGTGTCATATGAAAAAAAGGGGTTTTGGCTTAAGCCGAATAGCACTTAAGGCCCAATGTTTGAAAAGGAGCAGAAAAGGCCAAAAATGAGGTTTTTTAACCTTTTTTAGGGGTTCCGATAGGTATAAAGAAGGGGTTTTAAAACCAAATAAAGAGGATTTATAAGGTTTTAAGAGGATTTTGAAGGAAATAAAGGGTAAAATGAGGAAAATGGGTGGCATGAAGGGAATATTTTGAAATTGAGAAATGGTGGGAATTATGGCTTTGAAGGCAGTTTTAGTTTTGAATCAGCAGGGCTTCTTTGAATGATTTCTTGTGGAAACAGCAGTGAAGATGATTTGTAAGATAAAAGACACCAAGAAGACTTCAAGAACTAGCATTTTTCCATGAATATTACTTCTTGAAGGCTTAAGAACCTATTTAGCCATCATTTGATGTGAAAATTTTTATAGATGGCTAATAGGGGATTCAAAGTTGTGCTAGCCTTTGTGTTGTCTCACTTTTAGGTGATCATTTAAAGAATCAATGTGATAGGCATTCAACTCCTCTATGTATCAAGAAATTATCAACTCTTGTGAGATTATATTTGGAGATGGATTACTGGGAAAAGAAGTGGGAAAGAGTTGTTCCTAATAGTTAATTCATTCTTCTTCCCATGATGTTCCTACTATTAATTAAAGAGGAAAGTAAGGGCCTTGACTCAAGCAATAAACAAATCCCTATTATGAATTCGAGTAGTGCTCTCTCCCCGAGGGATATCCTAGAGGTCACTGTAGCACTCGACCTATTTATGGGTGTAGGGAGGTGCAGTATTGCAATAGTGTAGCAAGATGAAACAACAGTGCTTGGAGATGTATATTGGGTCAAGTTGATGACAGGATTGGATCAGGATTTGTGCAGCTTTTTTATTCCAAGTAGATGACATTATGTGGGGGTGAAGTGTCATATTAGGATTATATTCAACAATTATTGGATTGGGTGCCATAGGTCTATTGGAGAGCAGCATGTTGGCTACCCAAAGTATCCCTAGACGAGCTATCTTGAAGAACAAGGAGCAGTTGAAGGTTGGGTGAAGATAGGTGTCAAAGTGCAAGACTTTGATGGATGAAAATTGTTTCTATCCATGTAGTTTGGAGCTCAGGAATTGGCCGACCTGGAGAGCTTATTAGATCAACCCATGTACACTCTACAAATGGACGTGTAGTGGTGTTAGGTGGCAGCCCTCCCGGAGTCTCGATGTGTAGATGCCTTGATGGAATAAGGCACTATTAGTGAGCAGTACGAAATCAAAGGACCGACATGACAAGATATGAAATCGCATTTGTCATTATGTCTTGTATACCATATACTATTGTATTATTTAGATTTGGCTTCATGTAACGAAGATTGGTGATTGTACAATATTGTACAATTTTTTTCAAAACTATGTATATTGTGCATATTTGATTTACTACTTTATATTTCCGTTGTGCAAAGTAGCTTAGTGGTTGAGATTCTTGGTTTGGTAGCTTCAGTGATTTAAGACTCTAACCTAGACCCAAGATCGTGTAAATTCAATAATCACTAGGGGAAATCACTAGCTAAGCAACAGGTACAAAATCTAACAGTCTATCTATAGATTCATACTGTCTTGTTAGTGACAACACTGGTATTGATCCAACCTTTTTTTGGTTAAGCACCATCTTATGGTTCAGTCTTTATTTGTATAATTTTTTCTTGCATTAGATTGCACTAACCCTTAACTCTTTGTGGTTTTGATTGTTTTCCTTAGTCAGGAAGCCATACAATCAGATAGCAGGAAAACAAAATTGATAGAGGCATATTTTCAAATTTACTTGTGCGAGGTCGACAAGCTATTAAAGGAGCAAAAAGTGAATGGTCACAAGACAAACAAAGAGATAATGGAAATTTCAATTTTAAATTCATACATTCTTGAAATTGTTAGTGCTTTAGAATGTAAAATATAGTTCTATTCTACATCACGAATGGTCAAATGTATACAACCAAATCATGTTGTTCAAGCAAACGACCCAATTAATATGTCGAAACACTGCCAAATGGGTTATACTCTACAGAGAAAAATAAAATAAGGTTAATGGGAAATTGACAATATTAGAGGCCCCTTTGTCATTATAAACATTTTTTGTTCACAATAATCCGAGAAATTATATCTGTAATAAGATAGTTGAAGCTGCTATGGAAATTCCACATGTATCAAATATTTTTTGAAGGTCAAACTTAAAATCCTAATGGTGTATCATGATGTGATGCAAATGGGATCTAGTGTTGTGTGACAGAGTCTTATAAATTTTTTTTGTTATTAATATTATTATTAATGGCAAAGAATTTTTTTGCCATCGCAAATAAATCCAAGCAATTCATTTTGCATGTCGAATATAGAGTAGAAGAGGAAGGCAGCATGGATGGAGCTGCTTATTCTAGGGTCAGAATGTATGCAAAATTGGCAATCAACCAAAGCCACAAATGAAGAAACAATTCTTCCTTGGGAACTTTCCCTGGTAATGTGAAGGTTGTGTCTTACAATGAATAGGAAGAAATATTTATAGATGCCATGGTTGATGGTTCTTGAAAATTCATTACCAACCTACCAAAGGATGCATTAGATGTCAACCCTTTGCTTACTTGGTAATTCCGAGCACCTTGTCAAAACTTTGCTAGAAGAAAAGACAGATTCATGCATTGATACATGGTTCAAACTCTCTCTCTCCATGATAAAGTGGATTTTGGTGTTCATATCTTGTTAATTTTGGACAACTAGGTCCAAAATCCATGTTGTGATGCTCAGATGAAGATGCCAATATTTTTATTGGATTCCTCTTTCGGAGAGGTGCAAGATCAATCTAAATATCATCTTGATCTGATGAGAAGAACATTTATTTTGAATTTATTCAAAATATGTGCAGGTTGTCTTGAAATGAAATATAAGCTTGAAGCCCCAGTAGTTTTGTCACACACCCTCATTAATGGATATAAATAGGTCAACATTGGATGTCATTGTCACTCATCCATCACATCACATTATATTTCGGCCATGGAAGACAAAGGTTTCAATATGGCATTCATTGATGGGAAGGTGCACATCTGGAAGAAATGTTCCAAGGAAGCTATAACGATTGGGTTCATAGTTGATACACTCTACCAGGTTGGAGGAAGTCCATTGGGAGCGATGACATGTGATACTATCTGATAGACTGAACTATGGCACCGGAGTTTTGGACACCTTCACTACAAAGCCCTTCCCGAAGAAAGGAAGGTGATGACAGGGATGCCCGAGTTCATAAATGACCATGGAGGTGTATGTCAGGGCTGTGCCAAAGGAAAGCATACAAAGGGACCTCTCCCCTCAAGCGTCACAAAGACATCTGATGTCTTGCAATTGGTACATTATGATCTGTCTGGTATGCTACCCATGACATCCTTGGGAGGATGTTCTTATTATATGACATTCATAGATGACTTCTCTTGCAAAACTTGGATATACTTCTTGAAGAAGAAGGTTGAGGCTTTCATGTGGTGACTATTGAGCGATGGAAAAGGTATGAATTTTCCATTTATTTATTTATCTTTTTCCTTTAATCATAACTCCTTTGTATTCTAAAATGGTAATATATCGAATAATTATAATGGAATTAAGGAGATTAGTGATTATTGCAAATTAACTAAATATTGTCCTTTCTTCTTTACAGAAAATAGAAGAAATGGGAAGCCACCATTCGGGAGGAAAAGACAAATAAGAAGTAATTTTTGTCCCTTCAACAGGAAGCCATATCTAAACAAGAAGACCGAAATCGAAGTGCACAGTCAAAGAAAATAAAGGAACAGCGTGGCTTCAGCGCAAGAGGACAAAATGATAATTGGAGATAGAAGATAGAGCGAATCTCTCAGATCTTTCGATCCTAAGGGATCACTGCTTCAAAGCTTATCTGTATTTCTTGTTATGTCTGCCTGGCTATTATAAAAGGACGACAATTGTAGAAATTAGGGAGCATGTATTATCATTATTCAGATTTCCTTTTTTATTTTCACTTTGATCACCGACTCTCATTAGTTAAAAAAGAGTGCGATTTCCTGTGAACTTTGTTACATATGATTAATATATAATTCGGTTTCCATTCCATTATTTGATACTGGAGTAGCTCGGCGGTGCTTCACTAGCGACTAAGGGTCTGGCCCTGGTGGATCCACTTGCTATATGTACCATTACTTTACAATTCCAGTCGTGTAATGGTTTTATTTAATTTTCATTTTCTCTAGTCGCATTGCTTTACAGATTCCATGTTTGATAGCTTACTGTTTCAATATTTTATGGAATTGGTTTATTGCATAAGTTGTGATTGAATCGCGTTGTTGTCCTTTCCACCATAACAAGATTATTATTCTTTGTAACTTGTATTTATATGCTTTTCCAATATAAATCTTCGCTATTCATTCTAGAATTTGTTGTTCATTTCCATTAAATATATTTGTTGATCATTTCTTTCTTGGAATGTTATTACAGAGAGAGTGTTTCTTCCATTTCCATTAGCAACATTATTTAACTCAGTTATCATTTCCAATTAGTTGCTTTAGTGTGGAGTGTAAGATCAACAACTGTACAGGACATTGGCTATCATAGTCTAAGTTCTCAGATTGAGGATCTTGTTTACGTTTGATTTCATTTACATTAGTTGACAAAGGAAAGAGTTATTACTATTGCATTCTTGACTAATGATTGTTGAGTGAATAATTGAGTTTTAGAGCATTAAGTTTCATGTCATTGCAATTATATTCCATCTTCAAACATTCGTTTACTCTTGTATTTGAAACACTATACTGCAAATTGGAAAGCATTGCTCTTAGATTAAATTGTTGCCTCAGACTGAGTACACTCTTGAGATAAAAAAACATACCTGGATTGATAATTAATGTAGGATAAATAGGAGTTAAAAAGACACCTTTATACCTCAACATTTTGGAGCTGTTGCTGGGGAGAGTGTAGATATTTAGAAAGAGTGATGTATATTTGATTTTCTCTGCTAAGGAAGAACTTGGTATTAAAAATGGAAGGTAAGAACCTGCGTAACAAGTGAGGAACATGCTCGTTCACTTGCACGCTTCATAGCAGAACTACGTAGAATTTTAAGGTAGGAATGAATGCTTGCGTTTTTTGAATGACTAGAAAATCTAAACAAAACAAAATTCCTCCCAGACCTGAAAAACCTAAGGGACCGGTGACCCTTGGGTGAACAACCTTTATCGACAATATCATTAAGAAAGCTTAATCTCAGCCATCAGTAGGCCCTAGAAAAACTTCTTCTAAACAACCTACTAGCTCCCTTTGGGCCACAGAATCACCATTTGTAGCAATTGCTGAGGTGCATAGCCAAATAGAAGAGGCTGAGCAAGATTTTCAAGAAATTGAGAATTCTCACCCAATTTCTTTACAAGAAGAGAACTCTAGTAATCTCTGTGAAGGAAGAGGAGAAACAGGGGAAATAGAAGAACCAAGATCCCCTCTTGAAGTAGTCCAAACACTAAGCAGCCCAGATAAGGGAAGTGTTGTCAAAATCATCCAAAACAAAGTTGAAGAACCTGAAGAACCAAAATCCCCTCAGATAATAGTTCAACAAGGGACATTCATTATCCCAGACCAAGGAAGTGTTGTTAAGGTCATCCCTACTCCTTCTAGTCAGCCTAGGAATAATTCCCTAGAAATCCCAGAAGGATATTGGCACATATTTGATCAAATGGCCCAGAACTAGCAACCACCCCAAACTTCCACACTGCAATATCACATTGTGGACACTTCAATTAATGCACCTATGAAGGCCATTCCTCTCCAGCATATTCCTACATTCCATGGCTTAACATCGGAAGATCCAGATGAATTTATGCTTGAATTCGATGTATTATGCAGGGGGTATGACTATACCACCGATCCCCAAAAGCTAAAATTATTCCCCTCCACATTAAAAGGAGAAGCTCTATGACGGCTTATGGGGTTAGGTGGAGGTGTTATAAATGACTGGGATCATATGAAAGCTGCTTTTCTAAAGAAATATCAGGATTATTGTAGGTCCAGGGAATTAAAGGGTGAAATATTTCAGATGACAGCAAAACCTAATGAAACATTGGAGGAGTATGTAGAACGCTTTCAATACAGTCTCCAGAGATCACCTTATGCATATTTACCCTTACCTGATAATGTGTTAAAAACTACATTGATTAAAGGGATGAAGGAACAATGGGTTGAAACATTAAACATCATGGGCAAAGGTGACATATATCAAGATAATTTTGTTGACATTATTTATTTATGTATCAGGAGTTCGAGAGGCAGAACAAGACTAAAACCAGCAGAACGTGACATGATCACAAGGGATAGCAAGACCTCCGGTGGAGGTATAACCTGCACAGAAATTGGCAATCTACTGGAATATTTCAAAACTGATATTTTAGGGACTCTGACGACGTAGCTCGACATCATGCAAGCTAAACAAAAGCAAGCAGAAGCAGAACAAAATTTGGCAATATTCTGCCCTAGATGCAGAAAGAAACATAGCCATAAAGAGTGCCCATTGGATACAGCCCAAGTCTGCGCCATCTGCACGAAAGATCACTCCACAGAAAGTTTCCCCTCACTCCTGGGATTGAAATAAGTCTACAAAGAAGTGGAATAAGAAACAGAACCGGTGTGCTTACTCAACCAACGTCGTCAATGGTAGCCATGACAAACAGGTATGCCCATCGATCTATCCGCTTCTTTTTAGTCTCCTCAGTATAATGCTCAGCAATATAATGGAATGTGGAAAAATCATCCACCTTTCCCCATCTGGTCACAGCAGCCATTTCCTACATCGCCATGGCCAAATCAAACAAATCAAACCAATTGGCCGAACTTTCCTTACTGTCCACCATTTGGTAAAAATAATACATATCCAACACAATGTTCCCCCTCCACCTCGCAGAGTCAAACCTAGCAGGCAAATTGGCAAATATCTATGAATCAACCAGATGGAACGATTCCTCTCCCTCCACCTACACTGCCAGCGCTATATACATTGTAACAAAATCCATAGACCAACTTAAGACCGCAACTCCCAGCCCAACCCAACCCATAACCTAATAATAGACCAATTCAATCTGTTCAAATAATCAAAGCACCAGAACTAGAAACCGAGTTAAGGGAATGCAACGACCTTCAACTAAGGTCTGGGCGCATAATAGAATTAGAGGGAGACAAAAATGTTCAAGTTGAAAATTCGTTACCTTTAGAAAAAACATTACAAAAAGAGAATGTGCTTAGACAACAAACTCATGAGCAAGCAACCACCTCTTCTCCACCATCCCCAGAATGACTAATCATACATCGCCCAATAGAACATCCTGATTTTGATCTTCTGGGAGAATTAAAAAATTTGTGTATAAAAATACCACTCCTCCAAGCTATCCAAGATATTCCAATTTATGCAAAGACCATCAAAGAATTATGTATAATAAATCCAAAGAGGAGAATAACAACTAATCCAACTGTCCAAGTAGTCGGCACACTATCTGACTTACTATCAGGAAGAGAAGCACCTGTAAAGTATGAGGACCTAGGAAATCCTATAGTTATGTAGAAAATCAATGGACAATCCTTTCCAAATGCCTTAGTTGATTTAGGAGCTACAATTAATATCCTAACAACCACCACTTGTCAAAAACTTGGCATTACATCATTAGATCCAACCACAACCTTATTGGAATTGGCTAACCGATCGGTATTCAAGCCAAGAGGCACACTACATGATGTAATGGTATCTGTAGACTCCTAGGAATACCCTGCCGACTCTGTTAGGTCCCTATATTACTAGTATAGTCCCTTATTGTTGTTAGTGTAACCCCCTTACTGTTATTATTGTACCCTTGTAACCCCCATATTTCTATTATTGTTCCCTTAAATTATTATTGTTAGGTTGGCTAGGATTACATTGTGGCCCCACTAGGATTACATTATGGCCCCATGGACTCCTATATATAGAAAGGACGTTTTGTAAATTTTATCATCCATGAATTGTTCATTTATGTAATATATTGGAGGTTTCCCCTTCGAAGTGGATTATTTCTAAGTCGTTGATATCTCTTTTCTTATACTTTTGGAGCTGATTACACAACATTTGGTATCACAGGTTTGGATTCTAGGGTTTCGCTACTCTAAACAGGTCATCGTGGAATTTTCGCTATAACGTTTTTGCTACGAAGGTTCAGAATCTGAAATTTTTAGGGTGCGAATCTGAAATCTTGAGGAAACTCGTCAAAAAATTTCAGAGCCTGGTTCGCAATATTTTTAGAGATATGATCTGTGGAATGTAGTGCTTTTTCAAGCTCACGGATTTCATCTCAAAGAGGTGATCATGGGAAAATATTCATAACTCTCTCTCTGGGCATCGAATTGGAGTACCGTAAAAATTGGTCAAAGTTACACAGACTGTAGTTTCATGGCTATCAATTTCAGAGCCGAAGGATGAAACAGTGACATGTGAAAATTCGTACAAGTTCGCTCTACTGAACCAGTCCATAATTAGGTCATTGTGGGAGATTGGACACAACTTTGTCTTGGAGAATCCAAATCAGGTCAGACTTGTTGCATTTGAAAGAGAATTCAGAGGGCTATCGGTACAAAAATTCAAATATTTAAGTGCTGCAATCACAAATATAATCCAATTTCAATATCAAGCTCCTCAAAAGCAAGAAAAAGGTGTGTATTTTTTTTCCAAATTGCATAAGTCTTGTTTGAAGAATCAATTTGAATTAAATTCCAAGGGAATATTGTAGAATAGATATCAGTATTGGGTTCTAAAAGATGCCCCATAAAAATAATTCAACACCCATTAAGCCTTCAGAAGGCTCTACTATGACTCATGAAGATGAAGAATTGCAACATGATCTATCAAAATTACAAGAGCAAGTGCACCAAATTTCGCTCTCGCAAAGAGAAAAAAAAATGAAATGGATGTTTTGAAGAAAGGTGTGGAAGCTAAGATGGATGGCATGGAAGCTAGCATGGAAGCTAAGATGGATGACATGAAAGACAACATGGAAAACATGAAGAATGATCTAAAAGTAGACATGGAAGGTTTGACAAAGTTGATACAAGAAATGTTTCCTAATGGTGAAAAGATAGTAGAGGAAACTCATGATGAGAACAAAATAAACAGTTAATCGTGATTTCATAAACTCTAATGTTGGCGGGAAGAACCACCATATTCCAAAAATGGAAGACTATAGTTTGATGGAAAGGATCCCGTAACATGGATACTAGCGTATGGAGCAATATTTTGATCTCAATAATGTGCAAAACACACAAAAGGTACGCATTGCAACTTTACATTTAGAAAAAAATACATTTGTATGGTATCAATGGCTTCTCTCTTGTAAAGAAGTAGTCACTTGGTCAATTTTTACTGAGGAAATGATAGCACATTATGAGGATACAAAAAGTAACACCTTCTTTAGCCAATTGATAAATCTAAAACAAAAGGGTTTAGTGGCGGAGCACATTGAGGACTTCCAAAAATTGAATATAAGGGTAACTATTATTGCAGAGGAACACAGGATTGATCTCTTCATAGGCACTTTAAAGGATAAGGAATTTAGGTTGGCAAGAAAAATTGAATGTAAAATTATGGCGACAAGGAAGCCTACCACTCACATCTATAAAGATGGAAGTGTTGCTACTCCTAGACTTCCACAACCTACAAGGTTGACACCACAAAAATTGGAAGAAAAAAGAGCAAAAGTGCTTTGCTACAGTTGTGAGAGAAAATACACTAAAGGTCATAAGTGTGCTGAGAAGAAATTATTTTACATAGATTGTGAAGAGGAAGAATAAAATGAACAAGAAGAGGATATACACCAGGAACCAGACAAAAAACATCCAAATGTTTCTTTGGAGTACAAGAGGTGGAATATCTGGGTCGTATTATATCTCATGAGGGTTTTAAGGTAGACCCTAACAAAATTAAAGCCATTAAGGAATGGAAAGTCCCCACAACCATAAAAGCAAATAAGTAGGATTTCTGTTAATCAGAATTATCACAAGTTTGTTAAGAATTATGGGAGAATAGCAACACCTCTAACAACATTATTGAAGAAAGATGCATTTTCATGGAATCTTGAAGCAACTAAGGCCTTTGAACATATTAAAGAGGCAATGCACCTAGCACCAGTATTAGCTACGCCAGACTTCACAAAAACCTTTATTGTGGAATGTGATGCCTCAGAAAATGGAATTGGTACTGTTTTAATACAGGAAGGAAGACCCACTACTTTTTAAAGTCTTCTAATCAAAGGAAAGTATTTAAAGAAACCTATTTATGAGAAGGAAATGTTGGCAATTCTACATGCACTAAATAAATGGCAACCTTACCTAATGGGAAGATACTTCAAGGTAAAAATTGATCATGATAGTCTTAAACACTTTTTGGAACAAATACTATCTTCAGAAGAGCAACAAAAATGGGTTAGAAAGATGTTGGGTTATGACTTTAAAATCATCTACAAAAAGGAAACCTAATGTCTCTAATGTTGTTGCAAATGCACTCTCAAGAAAGGATGAAGAGGTGGAAGCATTGCTTTGTGCCATTTCTATTATCCAACCAGATTGGATAACTGAAGCAAGGTATGAATGGAAGAATGACGAAGAAGTGTGGACACTCATTCAAAAGTTGCAGCAAGATCCTAGTATATCTGATACATTTAGTTGGAAAATGATTCCTTATGTTACAAAAATCGCTTATATATTTGTAATAATTCCCAACTAAAATAAAATATTATTTTGGAATTGCACACCTCTCCCTTAGGAGGAGACTCGGGATTTTTTAAAACTTACCACAGGGTGAAGAAAGAATTATTTTTGGGATGGCCTTAAATCTTATATTCAAAATTTTGTGGCGGAATGTTTGGTTTGCTAGCAAAATAAAGTTGAGACAATTAAGACCATGGGTCTTCTACTGCCTTTATCCATTCTAAGTCAACGTTGGGAGGAGGTTTCGATGGATTTTATCACAGTTTTACCTAAGTCCAAAGGAAAGAGTCTCATCATGGTGGTATTTAATAGACTTACTAAGTATACACACGTTTGTGCATTATTTCATCCATTTAAAGCAAGTACGGGTACTACTGCATTTATGGAAACAATTCAAAAGCTACATGGAAACCCAAAGATTATCAGAGCGATGAGATCCCATTTTTAATGAAATTTTTGGACAAAGTTATTTTCTTGTTTGGGTACCACCACAAACTCATAGTGCTCATCTTATCATCCTCGATCTCGATGGTCAAACTGAGATAGTAAATAAATTTTTGAAGGATATCTTCGTTGTTTTGTATCTGATAAACAAACATAATGGGTCAAGTGGTTACCTCTTGTTGAATGGTGGTATAACACTTCCTTCCGTACTGCAGCAAAAATGACCCCATTTATGGCACTTTATGATATCATCCACCATCCGTCACATCATATTTAAGGGAAAATTTGAAGGTTCAAGCAGTGGAAGATCACATCAAGCATCAACAAGAAGTTCTCCAACTCTTAAAGGATAACCCGAATTTGGCACAAAATCGAATGAAACAACAGGCAGATCAACATCGCAGCAAGAGAAGTTTTGATGTAGGAGATTGGGTTATTATATGGCCACAACCATACAAACAAATGTCTCTCAAGCAAGCTAAGAAGGATAATAAATTATCACCAAAGTACTATGGTCCTTACAAGGTGTTTCAAAAGATTGGTACTATGGCATACAAATTGGAGCTTCCTGCTTCTTCACGAGTGTATCCAGTTTTCCATGTTTCATGCTTAAAGAAGATTATAGGTGAAAATATTCTAGTTCAAACAATTTTTCCAGAACTTGATGAGGAAGGAAAAATCATATTGGAACCTGAAGCGGTCACGAAAACAAGAACTCGATAGCTATGGAATCGATCAATTTCGGAGTATCTCATCAAGTGGAAGAACTTACCCACTGAAGATTCTACATGGGAGGATGAGAATTTTATACAGAAGCACCCAGAGCTACTCAAGCGTTGAGGACAACACTTTTTTGACAGAGAGGGGCATGTTAGGTCTCCATATTACTAGTATAGTCCCTTATTGTTGTTAGTGTAACCCCTTATTGTTATTACTTTACCCTTGTAAACCCCATATTGTTCTTATTGTGACCTTAAATTATTATTGTTTGGTCGGCTAGGATTACATTGTGGCCCACTAGGATTACATTATGGCCCCATGGACTCCTATATATAGAAAGGAGGTTTTGTAATTTGTATCATCCAATAATTGTTCATTCATGTAATGTATTGGAGGTTGCCCCTCGAAGTGGCTTATTTCTAAGGCATTGATATCTCTTTCTTTTATTTTTGGAGCTGGTTTCAGAACAGACTCTCGACTATTAACTCCAAAAACCAGCTAGATGGACACCCTTTAATCTTTGGTAGACCTTGGCTGGAAACTGTTGATGCTTACATTGGCTACCGACAAGGCAGCATGACTATAACTAGAGGGAGTTATGTCAAGAATTTAGCCTTATACCCTCCAGCCCAGCCAAGTTTAACAATAATAAAAACAAAGAAACAGCCTGTATCATACCTCATAGAAAACATTAGATCACCATTAACCATAGAAGATGCTCTCAAATTTAAAGACCAAACAGAGGATGACCTCATTAACAGTTTCATTAACCAACCAAAAACCAGATCCCATTTTCAATGTCACATGATCGAGGCAGCATTTGATAATGAAGAAGAAGAAGATCACCTAAAAGACATTCATGATCAATCAATGCCTACCACCTCTGTTTACAATAGAAAAACTATAGAAAATGAGCTAGGAAAAACTCTGAACATTAACAAAAACATGTCTGCTGAACAAGAGGAGAAGATGGTCCAACTACTGAGAAAATATAAGGGAGCCTTTGCATGGGATTACCCAGACATGAAAGGAATTGATCCCCAGTTATGTACGCACCACATTTATACAGAAAAATATGCTAGACCCATTCACCAACCCCAACGGAAATTAAACCCTCATCTTAAGGATATTTTGAAAGCTGAATTACAAAAAATTTTCGATGTAAATTTTATTTATCCAATATCTGATAGCAAGTGGGTCTCTCCACTAGTAGTGATGCCAAAGAAGAATGGAAAGTGGAGGATATGTGTAGTCTACAAAGAATTAAACAAAGCAATCCAGAAAGACCACTTTCCCCTTCCTTTCATTGATCAGGTATTAGATACATTAGCAGGAAAAAAATTATTTTCTTTCCTAGATGGCTTCAGTGGATACAATCAGATTCAGATCGCTCCAGAAGACCAAGATAAGACTACTTTTACTTGTCCTTGGGGAACATTTGCTTACAGATTTTTACCCTTTGGTCTATGCAATGCGCCTGCCACATTTTAGAGGGCCATTCTCAGCATCTTTTCAGATTTAATAAATGAAGGGCTTGAAGTATATATGGATGATTTCACACCTTATGGAGATGATTTTGAGCTAGCATTAGAAACATTGGAAAAGGTGTTGCAAAGGTGTATTGCCACCAGGCTCTGCTTAAGCCATGAGAAGTTTCACATGATGATGACCGACGGACTCATCTTAGGTCATTATATCTCAGCAGCTGGAATACAGGTAGATCCAGATAAAATTCAGATAATTTTGTTAATACCTACTCCCACTACACAAACAGAGGTACGTAGTTTTCTGGGATTTTATGGTTATTATAGAATATTCATAGAGCATTTTTCTCAAATAACTGCACCTCTATACGCACTAACAGGGAATGTTGATTTTATTTGGACATATAAATGTGACCATGCTTTTGAAGATCTAAAAAAGCTTCTATCAACAGCCCCAGTGCTAAGCGGCCCAAATTTGGGTTTGCCATTCCAAATTTCATCTGATGCCTCAGACACAGCTATCGGAGCAGTCCTTGGGCAGGAAGAAGATAAAAATCCATATGCAATTTATTATATTAGCAAGAATCTATCTCCTGCTAAATTAAACTATATGTGACTGAAAAATAATTTTTAGTTGTAATACATGTTGTAAATAAATTTAGACATTATATAACTGGGTATCCTGTAGTGTTATATACAGATCACTCTGCCATAAAAATTTTAGCAAATAAACCTCTTATAAATGGTATAGTAACAAGATGGTTGATTCTATTGCAGGAATTTGACATCACAATAAAGGATCGACCTGGAAAAGAGAATCTTGTAGCTGATTTTCTCTCACGAATGTCAAAACCAACAGATGCAGCAGCAGTCAAAGATCAGTTTCCAGATGAACATTTGTTTGTTGTTACTGCCAGAACCCCATGGTATGCTGATGTTGCAAATTATTTATCAGTAGGTAAATTACCCAAGCATCTAACGCCCAATGAACAAAAACAGATAGTGCAACGCAGTACCTGATTCTCTTGGATTGGGGGCTACCTATTTCATACAAGAGCAGATATGCACATCAGAAGATGCGTCTGAGAAGATGAAATATTTGACATTCTGAAAGCATGCCACGATGGGCCATGTGGCGGACATTTTGCAGATCACAAGACTGGTCACAAAGTTTTACAAACAGGCTATTACTGGCCTACAATTTTTAAAGATGCTAAAAAGTTTGTACAAACCTGTGATAGTTTCCAAAGGGCGGGGCGCCCTGGACAGTCCGATGAAATGCCCTTGAATCCACAGTTAGTAATCGAGCCATTTGAGCGCTGGGCGCTCAATTTTATTGGTCCTGTTAACCCACCATAAAATCAGAAAACATACAAACTAGTTGCAACAGAGTATGTTACTAAATGGGTTGAAGCAGAGCCACTTCCAAGAGCTACAGAGGACTCTGTAATACATTTCCTTTTCCAAATTTTTGTGCGATATGGCCTCCCGAGGGACATAATTACAGATGGAGGACCGCAATTTGTAGGTAATAAAATCGTTGCAACATTAAAAAATTACCACATTCAGCACAAAATTACAACTCCATACCACCACAGGAAAATGGCCAAGTAGAAAGCACGAATAAGGTGATAGAGTCAATACTTACAAAAACAGTTGCATCACACAGACGTGACAGGGCTTCAAGATTGTCGGAAGCCTTGTGGGCATACAGAACAACGTGGAGAAATAACACATGATATTCATTATATCAGTTAATATTTGGAAAAGAACCCATCTTTCCAACAGAATTTGAAATTCAAACATTAAGAACAACGAGGAGGTGGGTTTGAATTCAAATGAGGCCCAGGTTAGCAGATTACAACAAATCAACGATTTAGATGAAATTAGGCTCTTCGCCCTTCAACACACTGCATTAATTCAACAACAGAGAGAAAAATGGCACGATGCCCTTATTAAAAAGAAAATCTTCCATGAAGGCGATTGGACACTCCTATATGACTCCAGGTTTCAGGATTTCCCCGAAAAACTCCAAACACGATGGCTTGGACCTTATGAGATATAAAAAGTGGATGACAATAGTACCATTACATTAACTATCATTGATGGATCTGGACATTCTTTCAAAGCAAACGGTCATCGAATACGACTTTACCACAAACCGCTTAATCGAGAATCCTTTTACCAACAATTACAAGGAGATTCCACTATGCAGATTATGGCTGAGGAAGATAACTCCTCCTCAGCATTAATTCAGTGAACAATTCCTTTATTTCTGAAATTTGTACATAAGCTTTTCTTTTTAATTTCGCTTGTATGAACTGTTTTTGTACAGATTTTTTTTTTTTCGCGATGTTCCTTTTAAGGAACAGCTATTGTTCCTCTTAAGAAATAGCAGTCGTTCCTCTTAAGGAACAACAATCTTGTGTGCCTTTATTTTTCGTGTTGTTCCTCTTAAGGAACAGTTGTTGTTCCTCTTAAGGAACAACACTTTTGCGTGTCTATCTTTTTGTTTTTCCTCTCAAGGAACAATTGTTGTTCCTCTTAAGGAACAGCAGCCGTTCCTCTTAAAGGAACAACATTTCCGCCGATTGTTTTTGTTGTTCCTTTTAAAAGGAACAGCCCCTTCGCCATTGTTTTCACTTTCTGTCGTTCCTTCTAAGAAATAGAAGTTTCGATTTGGAATGTTTTTAGGTTGTTCTGCCGAAGGATCAGCATTTTTTTGTGTGCTTGTTTTAGCTGTTGTTCCGCTTAAGGAATAGTTGTTATTCCTCTTAAGGAACAACAGTTCCGCGTATATCTTTTTCTTTTATTTTTTGTTCCTCTTAAAGGAACCGCAGTTTTGTGTGCAGATGTTCTTTTTGTTGTTCCTCTTAAGGAACAACAGCTGTTCCATCTAAGGAACAACACTTTTGAGTGCATTTTTCTTTTTGTTGTTTCTCTTATAGAACAACGTTTTGAGAATTTTTGTGAATTCTTCATGATCCTTTTAAGGCAAACATACAAATTTATGCAAGGACACAAAAATTAGAGGTTACTGGAATCAGCAAACCAAGGAAAAGTTGTAATTTTTAAATAAATTTCTTTGTATTAATAAGAAAAAAGGAAAGGACACAACTATCTATATCACTTTGTTGTCTTTATCTTCACTAAAATTAATTTGATCGATTATTTTTATCATGTTGGTTCTTCCCTAATCCTCATAACTCTCTTTGACTTTTGTTATTGAATAATAATAAGGGCATATTTTCCTCTATTGAGATGTTTAGACTTCTTCCACCATCCCTACTCTTAAGGAGTGTTTATCCATCCTCTATATATAAATAGGAAAGTGCTATATAAAAGAAAATGAAAAAATGAAAAAAATATCTATATGATTACTAACAATTCTATGATTTGTTAGATGGAGGATAGGGAGTCTCATCAAGAGCCAGCCTACCATGATCATAAGGAAGCAGTGAAATGGCATTCCCACTATGGCCACCACACCAAGGATATGATCCAATGGGCACATCAAAAAAATAAAAAGTCCTTGGAACAGGAGGTCTCATCACAAGCCGACCTGCCCACCTTTCACTCCTTCCTGGTGAATGGCATGGTGATTCATCTAGTTACCAAGCCAGCACAATGGCCTCCATCCTGACATTACAAAGCACTTTCCTATGCATAGATAAAGGATTATGGTTCCAAGGGTGAAAAAGAAACTTTGTCAAGGTTATAAACACCTGTGGGTAACAGAGCTCTACTGATGGTATTGGAGTCATATTTCTCACAAATCAATAGTAATTATAAACCCTTTTCTTATATCTTTATCTTGATTTCAAATGAGATTATGCTCCTAGACCCCCTTTTTTTTAACCTCCACTAGAAAATTTGGCGGAAATTCCAACGGCCAATTCGTCGCTATTCCGACACATAGTCGTCGCAAGAGTGACAGTTCGAGGGCGGAAAAAATGTGGTTTGTCATGCTGTCGCAGTTCCGACACAATTAAAAAGTGTCGCACTATCGACACTTCTTTCATCGCTTCCGAACTAGCATCGCTCTTCCGACGTCTCACGAACCGTCGCGCTAACGACGTTTGTAAACTGTCGCACTTCCGACGAAATGTGGTCTGACGTTTTGAACGTCACTCTTCTGACGTTTGTAAATGGTCGCAATTCCGACGCAATGTGGTCCAGCGTTTTTGACGTCCCTCTTCCGACGTTTGTAAGCTGTCGCAATTCCGACAAAATTGGTCCGACGTTTTGAACGTCGCTCTTTCGACGTTTGTAATCGGTCGCAATTCTGACGAAATGTAGTCCGACGTTTTGAACGTCGCTCGTCCGACATTTTTATACTGTCGCTCTTCCGACGTTTCTGAGTTGTCGCAATTCCGACGCTTACAAGGTGTCGGTATACCGACGGCGGGTTCAATTTTAAAAAAAAAATGAAAATTTAAAAGATGAGAAATGTTGTTTTGAATATATTATATGAAGTAAAATGGTCCATGAAGTCATTACATTTTCACATCTGAAGATTGGACCCCAAATATCCATCTAGAAAAGTGGAAGTCCCACCCCAGACAATGATAGAAAAATACCCCATGTCACATACAACGACTTGATATAAAACCCAGTAACGGTCCACATGGAGATTATCGACAATCCGAGAAAGCATCCAAATATGCCCGAGGCATCTATAAGAAAGTGAAATAGCAGTATGTAGAATAGTAAAGCAACAGATAGAGTACCGACGTCCATTGTTCCAAATACAAATTAAAGTACCAAAAATCCTTGAACAGAGAAAAACGCTAATCATGTGAGGAGTGTGATATGTCCAAAATATAAAAAGACCATCAGACCATATCAATAAACCAGCAACATAGACCAGCATCGCTAGTTTTGAAGGCAGAGTGACAAACATTAATCATTTTTTTTTCACAAGAGAAAAAACGTTGTTTTGAATATATTATATGAAGTAAAACAGTCCATGAAGTTATTACATTTTCACATCTGAAGATTGGAACCCAAATATCCATCCAGAAAAGTGGAAGTCCCACCCGAGACAGTGATAGAAAAATAGCCCATGTCACATACAAGGACTTGATATAAAACCCAGTAATGGTCCACATGGAGATTATCAACAATCTAAGAAAGTATCCAAATATGCCTGAGGCATCTATAAGAAAGTGAAATAGCAGTATGTAGAATAGTAAAGCAACAAATAGAGTACCGACGACCATTGTTCCAAATACAAATTAAAGTACCCAAAATCCTGCAACAGAGAAAAACGCTAATCATGTGAGTGTGATATGTCCAAAATATAAAAATACCATCTGACCATATCAATAAACCAACAACATAGACCAGCATCGCTATTTTTTAAGGCAGAGTGATAAACATTAATCATTTTTTTTTCACAAGAGAAAAAATGTTGTTTTGAATATATTATATGAAGTAAAACAGTCCATGAAGTCATTACATTTTCACATCTGAAGATTGGAACCCAAATATCCATCCAGAAAAGTGGAAGTCCCACCCCAGATAGTGATAGAAAAATACCACATGTCACATACAGGGACTTGATATAAAACCCAGTAACGGTCCACATGGAGATTATCGACAAATCTGAGAAAGCATCCAAATATGCCCGAGGCATCTATAAGAAAGTGAAATAGCAGTATGTAGAATAGTAAAGCAATAGATAGAGTACCGACGTCCATTGCTCCAAATACAAATTAAAGTACCCAAAATCCTTGAACAGAGAAAAACGCTAATCATGTGAGGAGTGTGATATGTCCAAAATATAAAAATACCATCAGACCATATCAATAAACCAGCAACATAGACCAGCATCGCTAGTTTTGAAGGCAGAGTGATAAACATTAATCATTTTTTTTTTCACAAGAGAAAAACGTTGTTTTGAATATATTATATGAAGTAAAACAGTCCATGAAGTTATTACATTTTCACATCTGAAGATTGGAACCCAAATATCCATCCAGAAAAGTGGAAGTCCCACCCTGGACAGTGATAGAAAAATACCCCATGTCACATACAGGGACTTGATATAAAACCCAGTAACGGTCCACATGGAGATTATCGACAATCTGAGAAAGCATCCAAATATGCCCTAGGCATCTATAAGAAAGTGAAATAGCAGTATGTAGAATAGTAAAGCAACAGATAGAGTACCGACGTCCATTGTTCCAAATACAAATTAAAGTACCCAAAATCTTTGAACAAATCAAGAAAAACGCTAATCATGTGAGAATTCTAAGTAAAGTTAATCTATTAACATTGGGAATAAAATTACATCGAAGTCAAAAACATTGCCTGGCCAGACTCATGGCAAATTTGTCATCAAAAAATCAAAAAATTAAGAAGACTGCCCTCATACGGGGAAACCAGTCTTGAACGTTTAATTTACAGAATTCAAAAATATTACAAAGGTCTAGCACAGTTAAATAATCTAAAAGTAGCCCAATTAAGTGGGCCTGCTAAGCAAGAAAAACAAATTAACCAAACTACTCCTCCGGTGGTTCCTCCACGATTCGGCACCATCCTTCGAAAGGTCCAGGATCGCTAGGTGCTACCTCCACATGCATGCCACGGCTCCCCTCCTGAAGGCCCGAATGCTGGCCAGCTTTTTCCGAGCTCAGACCCGCCGGACGGGTGCATTCTTCCTCCGTTTGGGCCTCCTCGCAGAAGACCACAGTGACTAAAGCCGTGATTCGCGGGCGGTTGAGAGAGAAATTAAAGGAAAATTGCGCAGTGCGCGTCGTGGGAGAAGGTGAACTAGCGGTGGGGAAGCGAGGAGCAGGGGAATCCATACGGTGGCCAGATCCTACAACCCGACCCCACCCACTCCTAGTATTTGGATATCAACCTGCGCAATAATCACTGGACTGGCCGGAAGTCGACTCTGTTGAGGGGCTGGAGGGAGCGCGCAGGGGTTGACCTCTAGTGCCCCCCCTGTGGCAACGCATCCTATGACGCACACGAGGCATGGGTGCAGTCTCAGGCGCAGTGGGCACAAGAGGAGACGGAGAAGCAGAATTCCAAGAAACAGAGGAAGACAGACAGAGAAAAAACTGAGAGAAATGCAGATATGCAGCAAGGTCTAGGCAGCAGTTCAGCTGGCCACTTCTCCTTATCGTCATAGTTAGCAGGCAGTGTAATCCAGCAACCGAATCGTCTGAAAAACCATAGCTAAACGCCATTTTGTCGACCCGACTGCAATGCAATCAAAGGACGCCCGTCATAATTAATCTCTGATCATTAATAATGAGAGCCGAAGGCCGGATCATATTGGAGCGTGCGGAATCACTAAGAGGAGTGGAGGTCCGATCTTGAACAGTGTTAAAAATTAATTAATGCAGATTTGATGTGAAAACTTAATTGAACAGCGTTAAATGTTAATGCGATTGATATGAAATCGCCATATCCATGTCCCATCACCTTAAACACCATCGAATGCACCCGCAGCCGGGAGCAGGGCAAGTTTTTATTGAGGACACGTGGCAGAAATTGATTGGAGCGGATCTTTGTTTGGGCCGCCGCAGTGGAAATCCGGACCCGAAAAATATTAGGGCGAATTTGATAAGAAATTCGTGTCACAACTCTCACTCTATACACCAGCCCAACTTCGGACCCAAAAAATATT